>JAOTAX010000196.1:22572644-22587684 GCA_025629825.1 Erythroxylum guanchezii | reverse complement strand
TGACTGATTGTAATAACTGAAAATGTTTATTTATGAACGTGAGCTCAGATTGTTTACTGCCTATTCCGCGCACATGATTGTAATGAAAAAGAAAATTTTATACTGAGTTTCGACTGACTGATGTAGCATGCCACCCTCGCGGGACACGGACTCAGATATCACCAATGATATCGGGTTCAGGTCACACGGGAGTGGGGTGTTACATTAAAAAACTTAACCGGTTTAACCATAAAAATTTTAAACTATTCATTTTTTTCGATTTAGTTTTTACTTTTCGATTCGATTTATTTTAACTCTTGTTATTAAAAATCGATCAATTTGTTGATTAATCGATCAATTTCTATAAATTAATAAGTTCTTATAAGTTAAAATAAATCAGTTAATTTTTATTAAAGTATATGCACTATTCTCTCCACACACCGTCCCAAAGTAAAAGAAATCATCCAGAATTTTCGTTTAGAATAGTGTGATTTGCAGGCAACTTTAGCAGAACAATACGTGAAGCTCGAAACCCTAAAGAATCTCATCTCTCTTTGGAGAGAGCAGAATCATACACACATTCACATTGGAGCTATTCATCTTGTTCTCACCCTCCATAAAAGAAAGGGAATCCCAACGCAAAGTTTGTTGTTCCCCTTAGTTCCTCTAATGAGGAAGATGACTCTTCGGACATCTCCACTTCTAAAAATAACAACCTTAGTTTCTCTTGACAAGCTATGTAATCAACAATAATTCTTCAAAAATATGATTAAAAGCGATCAAGGATATTTGGAGATTAACTCTGGATATAACAAAGTTCAATGTCAATAGCTTTGAGCATTTTATAAATACTTTTGGGTCTTGATCTCTTTTTTCAATTAAGCTTTACATTATTTGATAGGTAAAGAGAATCTCTTCTAATCATATTTTAAAATTTTTTTAATTTTGTTTAATCTTTCGTCAATTTTATTACGATTTAATACCGATTGAACCTTTTAAACCTTAAATTTTTTTTCTTACCAGTTAAACTTTCAATCTCATTTTGAAAATATTAATATCTGCTAATATGGGCTTAAATAATACTGATACAATCCTAATGGTAAATTTAGAAAATGGACAAATGACACGATTACCTCTTACTTTTTAGGTTTCGTAGGACATGGGAAAGAAGTTTATAGTCCAATCGTGAAATTGACAACAAATTCAAAATGAGGCCTTTTCTGTGTGGCCCATTAGACATAAAACAACCAAAAGGTGGCCCAACAATAGACCCTGTTGTACAAAATTATTTCATTTGGGTTTACAAATGATCTCCAATTTTTTAATTTGTTTTGAAGTTGTAGATTCTTTAAAATATATTATTTAAATAGTTATTTTGTGGGTTTTCATGTGTACTTAAGAATTTATTTAATATAATTAAAAAATATAAGAAATTTTCTATTATTAAAAATATTATTTTGTTAAGGGTCAAATTAACAAATTTTATCCTTACATTTCAGAGTTTTCCGTATTACAATAATTTATTATACTGCATATGGTACGATTCACCAACTAATTGGTTTCTTGAGGCTTAGTAAATGAGTTATGAGTTGGGTAACACGTGCTCAACTGGATTAGTTAGGTGAGCTGACTGAAAGTCACATGACTCAAAGTCAATCCAGCCCACAATTTCTAATATCAAGCTTTTGTTCAATTCTAAATATTTTAACCTTATTCTCCGCATTGCTCTTATATGGGCAAAAAGTTAATAATTGAAAAATAAGTCCAAGAGTCAATACACGAATTTTTGTTTATTTTGTAAATGGGAAAAAAGTTTGCATATAAATATTTTATAAAGGCGCAATTAATGTGCACATCTACGTAATTAGTATAAAGATAAATAAAAGGCAAGGCAAGCCATAATTCAGTGGTCCTCCTGGCGACAGGGTTGTCTTGCTCATGATAAAAGGAAACGAATTTTTCAAGATTACTCTCCACTCAACAGTAAGGTATAACCTTTATGGAACTTCGACTCAAAAGACTGAATGCATTTTGATTCAAAAATATTACGTTTCTAGAAGCTTGTTGCCACCAAACTCCAAAACATTTTATTAATACGAGCAAAGCTTCAAGGTTTGGTTACAGCATTGAGAGGCCTCTTTGTGCACCACGTGGGGACCTAACCTTGGAGGTAGTTGGTACCTTCCCCCCACTTTACTAGCGCCTATATAAATATGGTCGCCCACATTCTTTAAACTCCTCATAGTCACCCTTCAGTTTCGCCATTACTTCTTTGATTTAACCTGCTCAACCGAGTTACATTCGTTAATTGTTTGACGGACCAGGAGAACTTCTGCCTGATATGGCTCCATCTACACTCACTGCTCTTGCAGAAGAGAAGACACTTCAGGCTAGCTTTGTAAGGGATGAAGATGAACGCCCGAAAGTTGCGTACAACCAGTTCAGCAATGAAATTCCTGTGATTTCTCTTGCTGGAATCGACGAAGGCGGTGAGAAAAGAGCTGAGGTTTGCAAGAACATTGTTGATGCTTGCGAGGATTGGGGGATTTTTCAGGTGGTTGATCACGGTGTTGATGCTGAGCTGATTTCTGAAATGACCCGTCTTGCCAAAGAATTCTTCGCCCTCCCACCGGAGGAGAAGCTCCGTTTTGATATGTCCGGTGGCAAGAAGGGTGGGTTTATCGTATCCAGCCATTTACAGGTACGTGTCTGCTTTTCTGTCCCTTACAGGCTGTCAAACTCTAGAGGATCATGTTTCTTTCCCTTTTAGCTTCTTAACATGCTTGAAACGTGCTTCCAAACACGTGTTTGAAGAGATATCATCAACTCTTCTTTAGTTGGAGCACTGAAAAGCGGAAGTAAGAAGCCTTTTGGTGTGTTTTTGGTTTCTGCTGCAATCTGGTTATCTGGGATATATATAATGCTTTGAGTTGTTCTTGTTATTGATTGATTTTAAGTGGACATAATCAAAAGGGATGATAAAGGATACTTACTGAAAAAGAACATTGCATAAACACACAAAAGCATTTCTAGATAACTATTTTTCCTAGAAAGTTGAATCCTTATAGTGAAGCTGGGAACACTGAAGTTTCTTTCGTTGAAAAAAGACCCAAATAGGCGTTGTTAAACCCGAATTCTTAACGCAGGGAGAGGCTGTTCAAGATTGGCGTGAAATTGTGACCTACTTTTCATACCCTCTTCGCACCAGAGACTATTCAAGGTGGCCCGACAAGCCAGAGGGTTGGATTGCAGTGACTAAAGAGTACAGTGAGAAGCTAATGGGACTTGCATGTAAGCTTCTTGGAGTTTTATCAGAGGCCATGGGTTTGGAGACAGAAGCACTGACCAAGGCATGCGTGGACATGGACCAAAAAGTTGTGGTCAATTTCTACCCCAAGTGTCCACAACCCGACCTTACTCTTGGACTAAAACGCCACACCGATCCAGGTACTATCACCCTTTTGCTTCAAGACCAGGTGGGTGGTCTGCAGGCTACTAGAGACGATGGAAAGACGTGGATCACTGTTCAGCCAGTCGAAGGTGCTTTCGTGGTCAATCTTGGTGACCATGGCCATGTAAGGCATCATCCTACCTACCCTTCCCTTATGCCTTTAAAGTGTTCTATTCACTGATTTAAATTACCGTGGTAACTGGTTTTAGATCCTGTTTGACAATCACCAACCTTCCACATGTCTTAATCTACCATTTCTGGTTCTGAAATGTACCAGAATTTTGTCATTTCTCTAATTGTCTGATTAAGAGAAGGAAACAATAATGTATTCTTAGATATTTCTCTACCTCCCAATAATGATTTACATAACAGCTAACAATTAAATGAATTTGGTTGAGATGATAACTGATTAATTGACTGATTTATGACGCAGTACCTTAGTAATGGGAGATTCAAGAATGCAGACCATCAAGCTGTGGTGAACTCAAATTTCAGCAGGTTGTCGATAGCTACATTTCAGAACCCAGCACCAGAAGCATCCGTGTACCCTCTCAAGATCAGGGATGGAGAGATGCCAGTGTTAGAAGAGCCAATTACATTTGCAGAGATGTACAGGAGGAAGATGAGCAAGGACCTTGAACTTGCTAGGCTAAAAAAGCTAGCTAAGGAGAAGCAGATTCAGGAGCTTGAGAAAGCTAAATTGGAAGGAAAGGCTATTGAGGATATACTTGCTTAAGAACTGTCGTTACCATTATAATGCATGTTGCTAGCTATCTTATCTTTTCTGTTCGATGATTTGAAAGAGTTGTTTCCTGTTTGTTCATGGAGTCTGATGGATATGATGATCTTTATCTTGGCTTAGGCCACTTCAGATGCCGGTGAGAGGCATAGGGAAAATGGCAATTGAGTTAGAGCTCGTTGGAAGCTCCTCTCTTCTTTATGTATATGACTCCAATAAGTTAAGCCAACAATAATTCGTAAATCTGCTGTTCTTGCAAATTCTGAGGATGTTGGTCATCATGTTTAAAGTCATGTTTCTGGGAACTCTTAAATTTCCATATCGTGAAACTTTCCCTACCAAAGTGAAGGGATTGACGCCACCTCTGAATTCCCATGTCCTAAAACTTTATACCAAAGTGGAGGGATTGAGTCCACCTATCCATAGAACCATCGGTACCTAAATATTACTCGAATAAGTATAGCAGTACAATTTACAAATGAATGTGAAATATAAAGAAAGTGAAGGAAATATAATTCATGTTGGCACTTTGATCTTTTAAAAATTATAAACTATTCAAACATTAAATTCTGAGTGATCTCGGAATTTAATTTGAATTTTAATGTTAGTAAATTTTGATATTTTTAGTGGTAGTAAAAGTGATATGACTCGCACCAAACAAAAAAACAAAAGTGATATGACAATGTCGATCAAGGAATTAATTTAAAGAAAGATTAGGTCTTATAATTTAGTAACACTTGCCAACTACACGTTAATTTTAGGGATGATAATCGACAGTTCATAGGTTTAGATTTAAATATTTTCAATAGGTTAACTCTTAGGTAAAGGCCAAGCCATTGCCAACTCGAGATCTAATTATTTTTAGAAGAGTTAGATTTTAGGTAGGCTTAAATTTGGGTAATCCAAACCCAAACTTAATTTTAAAAAAATATTGTTTTTTATTTTTTATTTTTTAAATTATTTTAAAAAAATGACAAAATTGGCCTATAAACTAGTTCGTCTATCATCCCTAATTAATTTTATCTTAGCTTGCAATAATATTACATAGGTATCGCGTTGTTACCATAGCATTTGTCTTTTGCTTGTGGTTCTTAAAGGAGTAGCAGTATAGCGTGCTCCTTTTCTTTTCTTTTTTGAAAAAATGAAAGTAATTATATTAAACTAGCAAAAAGCTACTCTCCACCATTACGATGAATCATTAACCAGCAACAAAACCGCTTAAGGCAAAAAAACGAAAAAAAACTGCCACAATTAGTATTTCAGCAACCAATTCATTCTCATTACTTGACTAATTGAGTTTTGTCTATAATTAGAAATGAAAATCGCTTGAATATAGTTCACAATTTATTCTGCAAGATGTTTATCTTCTTCCATTCCTTTGTATAGTCTCATATTTCTTTCTCTCAATATCAAACAAATGACTGTAGTAAAAGCTGTCTAGATAAGCAAACCATCCACTTTACTCTGCTTAGTACACCCTACGATCATATTCAATGTCTCCCTCCATTCAAGTGACTAGTTAGAGAATTGTTACATAATCATAATCTACTCCAAATTGTTTTGATGTAGCTACATTCAAAGTAAAGATGATCCTGCTTTCATTAACGTGCTTGCATGGGACACATATAGGATCATATGTAGCCAAGTGACTATTGCAGCTTTAGAATTTAAAGCTTGTTGCCAAATCAACTCAAACCAATGCACACCTTAAACATTATTGAGAATCAAGTGATGACAAAGATCTATGAGTAAATGTACCTGGGGAGGAGACATTCCAAATGACTCTTATCCTTCGTAGCCCTTCAAGGATTGTTGGCAAGTAATCAACAAGCAAGGAGAAGCCTTTGTAATTTCGACCCCAATCTCCATTTTGGATTAGTGATGATACTCTGGCATGAAGAAGGATTCGGTGTTTGAGTTGAGAATATATCAAGTCTCCCAGGCTAATCATTTGATTGAAAATTCAGAAATAGTCTCTAAACTTATCCATATGTCAAAAACTTTTAGCTTTTAAATGATATTCATGTATGTAACCATTTGACCTACCATGTTTTACTATAAGTAAATAGTTTCCAGATCTTCTTATAGAGTAATACTTTCTATATTTGAATAATTGAGATGATCTCCAATCTACCTTGTCTCTTTGAGACGATGATGTCACACCATTTCATCTTGGCTTGTTTGCAATTATCAATTTTCTCTTATTATAGGAATGCTTTTAATACTCTGATCAATTTCTTTGATGACTTTCTTTAGCGAAACCGTATGTGCAGCCTAATGAATGTGCATACGACTCAAAACTGAATTAATGAGAGTCACTCTAGCTACCATGGACAAAAACTTATTTTGTCAAGCATTAATTCTTCCTTTTAAGTTTCTGAATCAAAGGAATGAAATCAGAAAACTTAGGTAGGCGAAGCAATATAGCGTGCTCCTTTCTTAAAGAGAATTTATATAGACAAAGTTTGGTGATGAAATGATGCGGCCGAATCCTTTTCATATATATGGAGGAAGCATGGTAGTAGTAAGCTGTTATTGCGGTTGGATGAGTTGATCCGATCTGATCATTACTTTTCGCACAAAAGGACCCATTCTGAATTCTGATCCAAAATGATGCGTGTAGGCCTCTTTCTTTTCGGCTGTAAAAAAAAGCCACTATAATATTTATTTGGAAATTTGAGTTCGCAGTTATCATTCAAGTTGAGTTAGTGAGCACAAAAATAGAAGAACGAAGTTGACGGTAGAACCAAATGCTGAAAAGTAGCTGCGGTACACGATGGGTCCATGAGCTGGGAACGACCTTTGGGCCTATGCCCAGTGGACCAACCTGCAACTATCAAATTTAACTTATGACATAGATATTATATGATCAGAATGAGACTTGATAAAGGTGGATACTTAAGGTTAGCCTTTGTTTGGATCCTTACTTACACAAAGGAAAGGAAATGAAATATTAAAAAGAAAAGAGGAGAAAATAATAGAAGAGAAATATGATTTCCTTTCCCTTGTTTGTTTTCCTAATTTATCAAAGGAGAGAATTGAATAGAAGAGAATTTTGTAAGACCTTTATACCCTTAATTATAGAATTTGTTTATCTTTACTTGTTAGATTTAATAAAGATACAATGGTAATTTACTTATAGTAGACTTATCTTGTCTTGAATTTCCCCTCCTTTCCCACCAATTTAGTAGGAAATATATTTGGTCCAAATTTTTCTCTATTCTCTCTCTTTTTTTTTCTTTTTTTTTGTCCAAACAATGAAAACCAAGAGAAATGCAATTCCCTTCCTTTCTTTTCTCTTACTTTACTTCAATCAAAACAAAGGCTTAATGAAGTGAATAAAGAAAAATGATCACTTCTCCTGAATTGAAGAGATTGAACATGGCAGGTTCTTGCCACTATTTTGTACCTCATCAATGAGCTAATTCCTAATCGTATGTACGTTATTGCCCTCATTAGTTATCAACTTGCTCTTTCAAACTAAACAAGAAAATAATGTGCTGGGATGACATAATGTCCGGCCTTAATGGGTCAGCTTTGGCAGTCGGAGACTTGTAACTATTCTATTTTCTTCCTTCGTGGCCCCCTTTAAAGACCAGGATATTCACATTCTTTTTCTACAGTTGCTTACTGCAGAGAGAACTTTTACTGCTTGTCAATGGCGACAGTTCCCGGAGCAGGTTCAATGTAGAGAAGAATATATTAGCAAAACCCTTTTGTGTGGACATGCGTAAGTGCTTCGGCTTACACGTTAAAAAAAAAGGAAAAGAACAAGATAGATTTCGATTTTCAAATCCAGAGAATGGAACGATCCTTTAAGTTTAGAAAAACGAGTGAACTTAGCAATCACCGTCTAAAGATAGACTGATTATTTAACCAAACCTTGAAGCGTGGAAGGGACACAGCTTTCTCCTGACGGTGTCACAAGTTCTTTGCCACTTCCAATAGCAGTTGCTTAGTTTTCTCTCGACAACTGCACAAGTTCTGCACTTTCAATAGCATTATATACATTTATAGAACCAATGCTGAAACAGTGGGACGCGGTGTTCTCCTGTACCGCAGTAGTACTGTGACTTTAATAGGATTTGACTATATTATATACATACTTACATGTATGTATATATATGCATATATTGTTTGTATTTCTCCCCTAAGAAGCTAACGGTGGATATCTCAGGATAAAGAGAACAGATCTTCTATTTCGTAAATTAATTCTGAGCTTATTTTATTAAATCTAATTTACATATTTATGTAAATTTTATATAAATATGCAGATAAAATTAAATTATCTTAGATTCGAACACCAAAATAGAACAGAAAATTTCGTGTGTGGGACAAAAGGGAGCAAGAAAAGGGAATCTTCTGTTCTACTCCAACTCTCTTCCACGAGTTATCATCCACTTATTTTATAATAAATTAATAAAATGTGTACCAGATCAAAGTAACTGTATCAAATGTCTGTCAACACACTGTAGATAGCAATTATCGTAGACAATTAGTCAACGGTTTGGTGTTGACTTGTAGCAAGAACTGTCATTTTCTTTGAATCAATCCTCTGCTACATGGCCTCAAATGTCTGGCAAATTGATGATCTGACCGGGTCACTGAAAAATCAGTCCTCAGGACACGATAAAGTTTAATCTGTTATTGGCTAATATAGTTATCATTTGGTGAGATGGAGCCCCCCCGGTAAATGGACTCACGCTGCCTCTCACCATCCCATGAAAATTCTTCCTCCCGTAGAAGAAACAAGTTTTAGGCAGCGGTTGATTCGTATCGGGAGTAGTAATAAGAATAAAAATTGATATAGTAAAAAATAAAAATAGATATTATTATTTTAATTACGACGATTAGTTAAAAAAAGAGATGATTATTATTACTATTGATAATTGTTAGTTTGTAAAAAAATATTAAGAAATAAAAATTTATTTATATTTTAATTAATTAATATTAAAAAAATTTTAAAAAGAGCTACTACTAAAAAATGAGTTTCATTCTTCTACTAAATGGAAAATATGGAGAATTCTCTAAAAGTGGGATATCAAACCATTGCTTCTATAATAATAATCAACAACCAATCATTCAATTTTCATTCTTTACCTATTAATCCCTTCCCAAACTTATTAACCAAG
Organism: Erythroxylum guanchezii; assembly: GCA_025629825.1. NCBI lineage: Eukaryota > Viridiplantae > Streptophyta > Magnoliopsida > Malpighiales > Erythroxylaceae > Erythroxylum > Erythroxylum guanchezii. The sequence continues at coordinate 22,578,383 of JAOTAX010000196.1, read as the reverse complement.
CACCTCTTAGTTTTTTGTTTGGTCAGGATCGGAAATAAGAACCCGTTGAGTTATATGTAATTATCCAAATGATCTCGTGGACTAGATCTAGAGTCCTAATATTAGATAATAGTATTAAAAGCTTAAAAAGTTGTGAAGTAATTAAGCATGTCAAATATTTAGCTAATTAATTTTAAATTAAAGATTAGACTTAATTACCTTAGTTAACGCTAAAGTTTCTTTAAAATATCCAAAATATAAGAAAATGATAGGATATAAAACATTATGTTATTAACTTAAGAAATTGCTTTACAAAAAACAAGTATATTAACTATTAAGTTGCATAATAAATTCCTTTAAATGGTAATTTGTAAATATAATATATTAAATATTTAAAAGAAAAAGTAGTTTTCCAAATTATTAAATCTCTATTAAGTAATCAAGTTAAACTTAACTAATTAATCTTAAAATTTTGGGGTTTTTTCAAATTAGAATTACATTAACAATTAGTTTAAAGAACGAATGAGTCTTAACCCTAAATCTAAGATCAAGTTAAGAGGATTTCACACATAAAAACAAAAAGTTCACAGGTTCTAATCTTAACTTTATTGTGTTCATACCACAGAAGATATAATAAATTTATGTTACCCTATTAAGTGGTGACAGGTTTTGCCTTTGTTAAATCAGCATCTCCTTATTATATATATATATCTTTGCGTGTAGGTCGCTCTTTTTGTCTTTTTGATGAGGGCTCTTTCAAACCAAAACAAATTTGGTTGTACTCACCGAATGATTGTTTTTTTTAATCCTTCTCCTTTGTCCTATATATGCCAGCGAGGTGCTTCCGTTTCCTTTCTAAACCCGACTACTTCTAACGGGACTTCTTACTTTTTTTGTTAAAAGACAATTGCATACTCGTACTAATTATCGAATCATCAATCTTCTCAATTAGTGCAAAATAGTTATCCCTTTGAAATCTGAACACGTAATAGTAATGTCTGTAATCTGTATCAGAAGTTCAAACTAAAAATGTTACATTAATGTTAGCTATAGCTAGCGTTCGTAATTGCTACTATATTGGTAGTCCTAACAGTATAATTGAAGGCTAAACAAGTTGGTAGATTCTCATTTTTAAATATTTTTTTGAATAAATTTGTGTCATAAATAACATACCAACGTACATTTTGTCTCGTCTTACCTTAATTATGTAACTCGCATTGCTTAGTCAAGGTCAAAGTTTTAAAGAGAATCTAAGAATTATATCAAACTTCAATGTTAAGAAAAATACGCAATGCAATAGAAAAAAATAGACACAAAAAAAAAACACACAGAACTTATATAATTCGGTCAAAACAACCTACATTCACAGGTAAGAGAAGAACAATCTTATTTCGTCAAAGAAAACTATTACATGTGATCAAATCCTAGAACCAAATACATCATATATATACCTAATTGGTTGAGTCCTTGCCTTGCTAGCACCTGATCTCTTATTCTCTCTCCTTTGAGTTGAGCTTTAAAATATTTGGGTCAAGTTATGATTAATTTATAGTTCACCAAAATTTACGACAGTTAACAATTAAGATATAAATATACAAAAATTCCACCAACTTTATTAAGTAATAACTCATTTAATTTAACTGTAAAAATTATAATTGAGTGACAAAAATAGGAGTGCTTTTTTTTTATCTTTCATAATTTAAATTTTGATAATGATAGAGGAGTAAGTTAATATTTTTTATGTATAAAATAATTAGGATTAGTAAAAAAGTTGGAGTTTAATTTATTTCAATATAAATTTAACGTATTTATTTGAAGTCGATCAAATCCTAATTTTAACTTATTTTTTAATTTTAATTAAATTTAAATTGAAAATTTTCGTATGGGATTAGTCATTTTTTTGGTGCGCATCTCCTTCGAATACTTTCTCCGTCGCTGTGATTGTCTGTCCTTAGTCCTTACTCCTTTGTGGCGCGCCTAATAGCTCAACTCAAGTCGATCCTCTTCCTGAAGCTTTGCTCTTTTTTTTTCGTTGCCTTCAAAAATTATTTGACAGCATTTGCTTGTTTCTTAACATCAATTTGGTTTTTGACTAATAATGAACAGTAAAAGGCGTGTCATTTTTTTTATGCGTTGATTCCTAAAAATGTCATATTGATTTTATTCCCGCGGAAAATTTCATAAAAAAGATGAAATATGATCAAATTTGGCAAGATTTTGTTGAGTTTAATTTGATTAAATCAAGTTTTGAATTTGATAAAATTCGATCAAGTTTATACTGGAGTTATTAATTTTAAATTTAGGTTTAAAATAGTATTTTAAAAATCAGGCTAAACTTTAAATTAAACCAGTCAAAGAAAAAGTTTAAGTTTTAAATATTTAGCTGTATTAAATCACTATAAAATTGATATATAATAAATAAAAAGTAAAAATTATAAGAATGAGTAAAATATAGTATAAAATAAAGTATTTTATTGATATAAAAAATGCATTAATAGTATAATAAATCTAATAATTTAAACTAAGATTGAATCTAACATAAAATTTAAAATAATAATAATAATTTTATTTTATCATTTATTTAAATACTCATAAAGTTAAAATATGATTAAAGAAAGTCAATAGAAAGTACTCCAACTTTATTTTAACTTTTTAATGTCTTTTGAATATAATTTTTTATAGTTTAAATATCATATATTAACATATTCTTAAATTATCTTCAGCAAAATTACTTATATATAATAATTAATAATTTAATTTATTAAACAAATTTATGATAAAAATAATAATTAATTTAAATAATAATAATTTAAATTTTTTAATTAAAGTATAAATAGATAAATAAGGAATCTAATTTTTTTATAAAAAATAATTTATTAGTGAGATTAAATAAATAAAAATAATAATTATGCTTTTAAAAATAATAATTTAAGATAAAATTTTTAATTAAAATATAAAGATATAGAAAATAATTTATTAATTAATTTATGCGAGAGAATTGAAAAAATATATTAAAATTTTCTCAACTTTCGTTAAACAACAACTTGGCAGTTCTCAAAAAAACAAAACAACTTCAATTAATGCAAGCTCTGTGCATTTGAATCTATTAACGCACGCTCTGTGCATTCATACTTTGGTGTGCAGCGGGCAAAACTTGCTGTTGGGCGCACATTTGACAGGCATATCAGTTGTTATTATGGTCAAATCGGTTTTGATGGTCGGCTTTTTAAAATATTGGTTAAAAATTATAAGTTCATAGAAGATGGGAATAAAAATATGAATGAATATAGCGATGAATGAGAATAAATATAATTATTATAATTACGTGGTTAATTAAGATGAAAGAATGATTACCATTATCATTAATAGTGGTTGATTTGTTAAAAATTTTAAAAAATAAAAATTTTAAAAAATTTTGTTTTATATCAAATTTTAAATATATTTTAATTAATTATATCAAATTAAGAATCCAAAATATTGTACAATTCATTGACATAACTATAATATCTACCATTCCATTACTATAGTAAAATCAAGTAATATAGTTTAATATAATTTGCATTCCTCTGATAATGCAAATGATGTAAAATATCCATCGTATACACAATACCTTAACTAAAAGCCCTAAATTGATGCAAAATAATCAGGTTAACACTACAAACTTTGTTTGCATCACAATTATAAAATTCCCATCTAATACAAAATAACATGGTTAGGCAACATCAATTGCATCATAAGTTCATAATAATTACAAAAATATTAATATGCTTTCTCGGATGATTCATAGACTAGAAGTTGGTATCCAAGTATAAAAGACTTTTTAAAATTACTTGGCAAAGCGAATAAAACCTGAACTTTAGCAAGATCATTATAGAATAACACAACAGCCTTACTAACATCTATTTGAGATATGTTAATATTAAGAAGCTCACTGATGAGCTCTTGTATCTTCTCATTAGTTAGAGAATCAGATTTAGACTTCGCAATCAAAACATTTGTAGCAGCCGCATATTGTGAAGCTATTTGTTCACAAATAGACTCAAACTTAACGGTGAAGCTGTCTAACCTTAACTCAATAGTATTTTGAAGTGTTACTGGTCTTTTTTTCTTATAAGAACTTTCCTTTCTTGGTTACAGGTTTTTTCACCTTTTTATTTCATGACTGCTTGAAGGAATAGTCGAGGATCCTTGTGTATTAGATACCACAACAAATTCATCTTCATTGTCTGATGAAGAACACACTGTCATATTCTTTAGGCTATTAACCTTAGCACTTGCTTCATGATATGACACCTCCAACATATGAGGATCACATGGGCCAAGATTTAATCAATCAGTAGTTTGATCCCATTACGCACATCTAGTAGTTATCCTATTATTTTAGCTATTCTGTTATTTTACCGATTAAGTATTATCTTTTATTACGATTAAGAGTCTATCTTTTATTGCGACTAGGAGTCTAACATTATAAATATCTGATAGTTAGAGCAAGTGAGTAGTTTTGAGAAAATTAATTCCTTTGTTTTGGAGTTTAGTCCTCTCCATACGGATTGACTTGGGAGTTAAAGATTCTTGCTCTCAAATTTATCAATAAAGTTTTATTATTCAGTTACTTCTATATTCCTTTTTTTCTGGTTCCTATCACTTCAGCTATATCCTTAGCTTTGAGTCTCGTCACTCTATCTTTACTCCATACCATGTCCAGTTTCCACAACTATGGGAATTTAAAGTTTCACTTTCCAATTGCATTCTTGTGATTCTGTAAAAAAGAATTACAAGAAGAAGAAGATTAAAAACGTAATAACAAAAAATGATATAATTATGAGAAAAGAATATACTAAAATAAGAGTTCAATAAACTTTTGAGTTAGATGTCCTTACCAAGCACCATTTGTCAAACCATTATTTCTCACAATTAATCTTATACTCAACATCATCCCACTGACAGCCACTTTGCATACACATTTCAAAAATTGGATTGTACTTATTTCTTAACCATTTAATCTTAGAGTCAATTTGGGAATCAACATCCTTATTCAAATTGGGAATCTTGCTCAGCAACATCTTGTGCACTTCAACCATGTAATTGTTTTTAAATCCCCCATCAACTTTCCATAAAGGATCGCAAGTTAGTTCCTGCAAAACGTCGACCAAAGCTTCAACCTCATCATCTTTCCAATACTGCTTATTCTTTCCCCTCCCACGGGCAGCCATAGCCCTTCTTAATAAAAGAACGACAATGTAAGAGTTATCAAAGAAATAACATATAACAAAAATAACTTTGCTGACAAATTTAAAGCATGCACATGTAATCTAATAACTCATGAACACGTAGTCAAACAAACAGAGATGTTCACAAGGGTGCATTTCAAAAGTAATCCAATAACTGAAAGTTATATATTACTAATAGTAAACAAACAGAGATGTTCAACATTCAGGTACATTAATCGAAATCAAATCATTTCGACAATCTAATAAGCATATGAAAGAAATATATCTTAAATTACTAATATACATCATTGTCATTGGATCTAGTTGTCTATCTATTATACATGTTGGTTGCCATATTATTCCTGAATGTCAACCACTCATTAGTTGGACTAATTTGTGTAATGTATTCCATTTCATCATCTTCTTCACTTTCCTCTTCATTTTCAGTGATTGAGTCTTGTGGATCAAAGCTCATGAACTTGCGAATCAAGTTGTGTAGAAGGGAACAAGCCATTATAATGCGAACTTGGGTTTCAATTGAGAAAAATGA
>JAOTAX010000196.1:22553767-22570759 GCA_025629825.1 Erythroxylum guanchezii | reverse complement strand
GACAATTGATGGCTTTGGAAGCCATCATTTGCCATCCAAAATCTAATATTTTGTGACCTCCCAAATTGGGGGGTCAGAGATGGAATAGTATGGTTTGCCTTTCAAACACTCTCTTATTTTATTTAAACTTCCAAATAATGGAGTGACCCATTCCATTCCACTTCATTCCATTCTGTTCCATTAATTACCATTCCATTTCATTCTATCCTAAACTCCCAAACATACCCTAAGTAAACCTGCAATTCGTATTTAACAATGGATGACTAGTACATTTTACTTAGTAACTTCGAAAACAAAAGGAAAACGATGAATTAAGCTTGATAAACAGAGTGAATCAAATGATAAATCCATATCATTAGAGCTAGGAAACATAGATAATTATGTGTGAACACAAGAGATTGATAAAGTATCTATGGCTGGTTTGTCCCAAGTGGCATTGGAGGTAGGAAATCAATCAATCGAGCAAGGGCATAGACGCACTTGTGATATGACTACGTGTCCCATAAGACCAAGTCATTGCACCCTCTAGTCCATCCATAAAGCTCCACACTTGTATTGGTTGATGTAACCGTGAAAAAACCCCATTTCAACTCGTTTTGCTTAGTGGTTTTGAGTTCATACTAGCTAGATTGTAAGTTTTTATCGTTTGTTAAAGTTTCTATTGCGTGGCTTTAAACCAACGTCCTAGAATTTCTTTGATTTTTGAAATTATGAGCATTTACTTACCGCCTCAGACACTTTGCAAATGATTGAGAATCCTTTTCACATTAGAGCTTAGAATGAAAGAGACCGACCCAAAGAAAGCACCAACTTTAGTACCAAATCAACATTTGTGTGGTAGAGTGGAAAAGTCGATCGGTTTGCTTTTTCTCATCTTCGATCACTTGAGGACAACTCTTGCTTCAAGATTTATGTTAGCGTTTTACTTGTGTTGCCTTCCCAGTTCTTTTCTCATTTTCGGTTCCCTTCAAAAGCTTTGCTTTTTTGCCTTTTAGGTTATTGGCAATTAGTTGAATTATGAGTTGTAGACACATGTCATAATTCTGTGCCAAGGAAACATCTTCCTGCACCGACCTAATTTAGATCGTCTTGTTAAGTTTGTGTAATGATTGCTTCCACACAACCTCTCATGTGATGGTTAGAGAAAACATGGAGAGTTAGGTTTATTTCCTTCCCGTAGAATTAGTCAATGTTATTAAGTTAAAACTTAATCATTGTCAACATATGCCATGAGATTTCGAGGCAACCATCATTTAACATGTCTGTGATCATTATTTTGACGGTTATATTTTAAAAAATGATTAATTAACATGGTCAATCAAATTAGAGAAAAACAAATACACATATATGATTTTAGTTTTATCAATCTGTAACATATCCAATATTAGTCCAAGTTACACGTTGTCAAAACTTGTAGTAGTACTTACAAAAACTTATATTTAGTTCATATCATACATGCGTGAAAACTGAAAAGAAAGTGCTCGTTAACTCTTACATTCTGGATCTGTTATTAGGACCCAGAAAGGTAAAGACGCAAAATAACCAAAAACGTTTTTGTAGTTATTATTGTCGAATTTAATTATAAAAATCTCCAAATTTTCAATCAAAACCAAGAAGAAAAGAAAGAGAAAGGAGAGAAAAGGAGTCACCTTTGACCCACAGGCCCTCCTTCTCTCCTTCTTCTTTTCTTCCTCCTTTCTTCTTCTCCATTTCCTTTGATTTCCATTAAATTCTGTGACCAACCGATCTTGTGGGTCTATCTGATTATTATATTCCGACAACATACTCTATATAATTCGACATTTTCCTGTGATTTTTGATTCTTTCAACGTGTTGTTAATGGTAAAGGTTTTGTCTTTGTATGTTCAATCGTGATTGGTTATCAAGGATCATGGGCGCTTGCTTCTCCACAATCAAAGTCAGTGGTTCTAACAGCAACAATAATCACCACCATAAGGCCGCCGGAGATGGCGGCAACGAGACTGTCTTCTCCGTTCACAAAAACCGGAAAGCTGGCCCCAAACCTCATCCGACTTCGGTTGCGCCACCGTCAACTATCAAGACACAAGCTTCTCATCAGAATGAGACCCAGAAGAACCAACGACAATTCCAGCAGCTAAAAGTCAAAGGGAAGCAGACTTCGAAGAAACAAAGTGGTCTGATCCCATGCGGCAAAAGAACGGATTTTGGGTACGACAAGGATTTTGATAAGCGGTATACGATGGGGAAATTGTTAGGTCATGGGCAATTTGGCTACACCTATGTCGCCACTAGTAAGGCTAATGGTGATCGTTGTGCGGTAAAGCGGATTGAGAAAAATAAGGTATTAGTTTTTTTCTTTTGCCCTTGTTATTTCTTTCTAGTCAATACTGCCAAGTTGGGTTCTTTATGCTTGTTTAGTCTCTCATTCCCTGGTATTTGTGAAAGTTTGGGACTTTGCAATTTTGTTCATTCTTGTACTTTTCAAATGATATTCCAGTTAATGGGTTGTTGGAGAAATCTAGAGAGTCGTTTTGCTTCTTTTTTGGGTTTTTGTTTTTTGAACAAATCATTATGGTCAATTTCATGTCGGTGTTGTTATTAGCGGTGGTTTGATTCCAAAGATTCATGCTTGTGGATAATGGCAGATTGATTACAAATTTCTTGATGCGTATTTAGCTTTTCAAGTAGATAGGTTCCCTTCCTTAATTGTCGGTTCTAATACTGATCTGTCTTCCTTAGATAGCAAGCGCCATTTTAGGTGTGTCTTCTGTTGTCTGAATGAAGATCACGAGGACGTTGGATGATATTTCTCGAATTGACAGATGTATATCTTATAATTCTGAGGATCCAAGGATACTTTCTTGTGATATTTGTCTAGACTGGATTTGCCAGGTTTTATGGTCTAATCCTAGCTTAATAGCACGCATGTCGAAAACAGTTAACCCGGTAAATCCAAGACATTGTTTCGAGGACGATTAATTGATTGAATGTTGCCACTATTAACTGTAATGATGACACTAAATGTATAGTGATCCTGATAATCAAAGTTAGGATGCATTCTCACCAACATTAGTATTTGTGTTCAAAAGATGTGCATCTTCTGTTTTTCACTTGCGGGATTGGAAAGAGCTCATGTTCTTCTGCACATTGCACAAAGAAGTTCGGAAAATAACTCCTCAACAAACTTGGCCTTTCATGTTTGCCCCGTGAAAAGTTCATTGTTCTTTTTATATTGTTTTATCTCCTTCCGCAGTGCTTTTAACAGCTGGTTGGCAAGGGGTTGAAATTTCCTTTCTTTCTTGTATAAGGACTTGGTACTGATTTAGGGTTCAAAAGACTAGACAAATTTGTTACTGGATAATGTGAAGGCTTAAAGATGGAGTCCATTTTTCTGCACTTGGCTATCAGAAAGCCTAATGGTTCTTAATATTTTGCTTTAGTTACTTGTTCATTCACATATTGTAATCACCTTTGACTTTGTTGGTAGATGGTTCAACCTATTGCTGTTGAGGATGTTAAACGAGAGGTTAAGATATTGAAGGAACTTGCTGGCCATGAGAATGTGGTTCACTTTTACAATGCATTCGAGGATGATTCATATGTATATATAGTTATGGAGTAAGTAGTATCATCTTTTCTGAACATCAAAAGCATCATTTTGGTTGGATTAGATATAGTTTCTTTGTCTTATTAACATGCATTTCGGATGTTTCATTTGTTTCTGCTATGCTCATTCTTACTTTGTGGTCCTTAAAATTGTTACTAGGTTATGTGAGGGTGGTGAATTGTTGGATCGAATACTAGCAAAGTAAGAATTCAAATTTGAGCTTTTCCACTTCTACTTTTTCCATCTGAGTTCATGTCTTAAGCTTGTAATTCTAAATGGACACAAGTTTTGATTTATTCGTCCATCATGATATTCTTTTGCTTTATCTTTTTCTATCAGGAAGGACAGCCGCTATACTGAGAAGGATGCAGCAGTAGTTGTACGACAAATGCTCAAAGTAGCAGCTGAATGCCATTTACATGGTTTGGTGCATCGCGATATGAAACCAGAGGTATGCACAATTTTTACGCAGTTGACAGTATGCTTGGCTTATGTTTGCATGGTGAACTGAAATTGTTGAATTTCTTGGTTATAGAATTTCCTTTTTAAATCTACCAAGGAAGACTCACCTCTGAAGGCAACAGATTTTGGTTTGTCAGACTTTATAAAGCCAGGTGACTAATATTTCCATCTCATGAATATCTTATCCTTCCTTGTATTTGATTAGCTCTTAACAAGGATAAAAGGGGATCAAAGTAGGAGAGTAAGACAAAAAAGAAACCCACGCATATGATTACGAGATTATGAGATGTATTTCGTGATAGAAACTGCCCTGAAGCAAACTGGCAGATTAAGTATGAAAGGCTTAACCATTTTTCAAAACTGCAGGTTCTTCAATATCTTGTGATTCTGTAGTTAACATTTATTGTAATGCTGTGAATTTAAATTTATTTTATTTGAATGCAGGGAAGAATTTTCATGATATTGTTGGCAGTGCTTACTATGTTGCCCCCGAAGTCTTAAGACGCAGGTCTGGACCTGAATCAGATGCCTGGAGTATTGGCGTCATTACATACATTTTACTTTGTGGGAGACGCCCTTTTTGGGATAAAACAGAGGATGGTATTTTCAAGGAGGTGCAGTATTTCCTTTAATTTATATATGTTTTTCTGTGTCCAGTCTTGTTTCATGCATGCTGTATCAAACTGCACCATATTAAGCATAGAATTTGCAGTACCTTCCTGTTTGTGCAAATAATTCATTTTCATCATATTCACATTTATTAGTACCTTCCATCATCTTCTTCTTCCTCAAAATATTCTGGGGTTAATTTAACTTCATTTTTGGTTTTGTTTATTCGAAGCAATATGAGAAGAAGCCTGCCAAAGGTACTAATGTCTAATATTTGCAGGTTCTAAGAAACAAACCTGATTTTCGCCGCAAACCCTGGCCAAGCATAAGTAATAGTGCAAAAGATTTTGTGAAGAAGTTATTGGTGAAGGATCCTAGGGCCAGACTGACTGCTGCTCAAGCCCTATGTATGTGTTCTAGGAATCTCTTTATAGCATTTATTGATGTGTTGTTGGTTCTGAAACAATTTTCCTTTTCTATTCCTTTCTATAAGTTCATTGTGTTGCAATTTCTCACTGGATTTGACTTTTCCAGCACATCCATGGGTGAGAGAAGGGGGAAATGCATCTGAGATCCCCATTGACATATCTGTTCTTAGTAACTTGCGACAATTTGTGAAGTACAGTCGCTTGAAACAGTTTGCTCTAAGGGTAAAACTAATTTTCATTTTGTTAGATTATTACTATTCTCTTTCCTTCTCCTTGCATTGTTCTTCTTGCACTTTAACCTTGTATTTGACAAATACATGAAACCTGACAGGCATTGGCTAGCACAATTGATGAAGAAGAGCTTGCTGATCTAAAGGATCAGTTTGCTGCAATTGATATGGATAAGAATGGTGCAATTAGTCTTGAAGAGATGAGACAGGTAATCTTTTTCTCAGGAGACTAAAGTTTGACCTTGAATCTGGGTTTAGTTTCTGAGTGTAGCTTCTCTTGATCCTGTAAATTTGAAATACTTAATACAGGCCCTTGCTAAAGATCTTCCATGGAAGATGAAAGATTCACGAGTGCTCGAAATTCTTCAAGCGGTAAGCAGTAATGTTGTTTCTTCTACGTTAATGCTTCTGAGATCAAAGAATAGGAAAATCATTATGTGGCCTTGATCTCGTTTTAGGTTCTGGTCCTTGAATGTTTCTGTTTGTTTCTCATCCTTTGATAGGAGTATGCATTAATTAGCCGATAGGTTACTGTAGATGTCCTTTTAGGGAGAAATTTCACTAAAATAATCCTTGTGTGGTAATATTTTCTCCAGTGCAAATTTGTTTCAAGTGATCCTCTCTGGTGCTTGCGAAGCAGTGTTGATATTTCCCCTACTTTTTATGCTTGCACTTGGTTACTAATTTATTTCTATGTTGAGGAAGTTAATGATGTCTCGCACTTTCTGATGCAGATTGACTGTAATACAGATGGGCTCGTTGATTTTCCCGAGTTTGTTGCAGCTGCTCTACATGTGCATCAATTAGAGGAACATAACTCTGAGAAGTGGCAACAACGGTCACAAGCTGCCTTTGATAAATTTGATCTTGATAAAGATGGTTACATAACTCCAGAAGAGCTTAGAATGGTGAGTAGATTTCTGTTTGTCAAAGATCCACCCACGTGGTCCCTTTCCTTGCCAAGAACTGCAACTTTCATTAAGCTCCTAGGTTTTATCTAAGCACTTCTTGATTATCAAGTACAGTTGTGCTTCAAGAATTTTGCAAGTTCGAAATAATTAGTTTCATCATTTCTCTTGTACAAAAGCAGCACATTCTCGTAGTCTGATAATTTTGTAGTTATAGCTGTTCTATCATATTGGATTTGGGGCAGTGGCTAGTCTGTATTGCCTGAGATCGTTCCCGCATCTATCGTGTTTTTATTGTCATGGCACCCATTTATTGACACGAAAGTTCCTTATTTTGTGCAATAAATAAGTGTCTAATAATAGAGGAAGGTCCATCAAGTCCTAGGACTTATGGATGTGGAAGGTTCAAGTACGCTTGCCTGAGGGTGAAGCTGGCGTCTTTTGACTCTTGGAATTATGTGTTCTACATTAGATCATTCGTACTAGTTTATAAAAAATGTGATACCTTTCTGATTTTACCTTGTTGCCTTGTAGCATACTGGCTTAAGAGGTTCCATTGACCCACTACTTGAGGAGGCAGACATAGATAAAGATGGTAGGATAAGTCTTCAAGAGTTCCGTAGACTCTTAAGAACTGCAAGCATTAGTTCACGAAATGCACAGAGTCCGTCTATTCGTGGAGCTCTTTGATGCAGTTGAAGAACTGGTGTTTTAAGATTGAGATGAGAGCTCTCTTATCCAGAAGTTGAATTTGAAGGGTCAAACAGTCTGAAGACAGTGCATCTCCAGCTTTCTCTAAATTACTCGTGGTTACTATCTTAGCCCCCCTTTCTGAGTCTGTAAATGGTTGATTTTCACGTGGGGCGCAAGTGTCTAGTAAGAGGAAGGAGTGGATGAAATGGAGGTGTATTGATTATAAGAGTTGGTATGAGTCTTTGTGGCAGATTTACTCCAGTGGTGGTGTTTATGCTAGTGTACATTCTTTGGGAGTGCCGGGGGACCTTTCCTTTGCTTTGTGCCCTACAACTTGTACAATAACTACAAGCAATAATATGTCAATGACAGGCTGATTGCTCAATTTATTTGTCCACTTCTTACCATTTTCTTGAATGAGTTGCCGCATGTAGCATTCTGATACCAGAGCTTCAAGCTCCAAGTTAAAGATCTTACAGCCTTAGTGGCAACACATATAGGTAGCCCTTTGCTTAGGTCAATTTGTAATTTGGATGATAAAGGTTCTTATGGTTCTGATAGTTACAGGGAATCCCATTTGTCTAGTAAAGTAAACTTGTACTTATCTAGGAAGCCCTTTGCTTAGGTCAATTTGTAATTTGGATGATAAAGGTTCTTACGGTTCTGATAATTCCAGGGAATTCCATTTGTCTAGTAAGGTAAACTTGTACTTATCTAACAGTTCCAACCATATATGTTCCCCTTATTTGCATGCACAGGTAATATAACTTAATGTGTTGCTCTGGTCTTGTCGGAAATTGACCTCCATGTGTTTATGAAACAAATCCAATAATTTTGGGATGATGTAAGAGTGTAGACAACGTTATGTTCCCTGGAAAGGATGGCACGATAATTTCATGAAAAAGCTGTTCACTTGGATGAAAGATCTTGCGAGTGGATTAAAAACTGCCGAGGGTATACTGGAGTCTTTCAGATTCCTGCTTAATTATTACTCGGGAAAAAGAAAAAAAAAAGAAAAGAAAGAAATATTCAAACAGAGCCTGTCCATTCTCGTTTGCAGATCATCATGAATATAGTATTTTGTCAATGTAGTTTCTGCTGTCATTGTTAACCGTTTGATTGAGGTGAACAGAAATACGAATAAACAACTGGAAAAGGCCTCTTACAACTAGACCCCTCACCTAAACCAACTAAAGTCAGGCACTTTATACAGATAATTTACAAATAATTAATCTATATTACACCGAAGATGACGAGCCACTAACAAGGTTAAGCAGCATCTGCTGATTGAGTTTAATGCAATTGTTTTAGTCAGCTTGACTCAGAATGATAGTTGTTCATGTCTTGACCAGGTGCTAGTTGTCTTCCAAGTCATTATGTCACCAAAAAATGAGGTTCTATCTCAATTGGTGCTACTCTTTTACCTGCCCAATGGAACTTGGTAAAAAAACCACGATACGGTCACGGTCAATCCATGTCACAACTGAAGTTCAAACTCGCCAAGTCTCATATTAATCACCAGCTCCCTCTTATGGAACATCAGCTTAAGAAAGTCGATGGAACAGAATCAGCAAACTTAAATATTTGGTTTTGGCACATCACCTACACTGTTAGACGAGCTATCCTGCAGACCTTGAGACGATGAAAACCTGCTTGAAGAGCTACCATTAGAAAGCTTTCTTTCTTTGCTCTGTGACTTTTTCCCTTTTTTCTCTGATGATCCAGGAACTTTGAGTTCAAGGTCTGTTGCAACATCATCTGAATCATCACATTTTCCTATATCACTGCCCTTCTCATGATCGGTTGACTTGCTTTTAGAATCCTGTCTGCATGAGACGTGGGAAGTCGAAGCATGTTGGGCTGATGGTTGGTCATTGAGAGGATTGCCAGGGGTTGGGTATGGAATGAAGGTTGAACAAGGACCAGGTATGGCACCAGGATTCTGATTTCCAAATAAGGGAAATGGCTGCAGAGATGGGTGCATGGGAATTGGTCCTGGAGACACAGGTACAGGAACAGTATATGAATATGGTGAAGCCATAACAACAGAAGGATCAACAGCAGGCCATGGGAACATAACCCTACACCTTTGTTGATACTGTATATTCATACTTTCAATCTCGGATTTTAAAGAAGCTTTCTCTTCTCGAAGCTCATTCTTTTCCTGTGTTAGCTGCATTGAACTCAAATTAAACAATCACATTAACAATCGTAAAGGATCATAATCAAGATGATTAAACATGTATAGATAATCACCTCACGTGATTCTTCTGACAGGGTGGTGTACTCAGCCTTTAGTTTGTTGACTTCAGCCGTCAGATCTTTTAACATTTGAATTGTGTCTGTTAGAATGGTTGCCTTATCGTTTTTGGGTCTATCAGGGTCTGTACGATAGTCAAATATCAACCACAAGAAAGGTATATATAACTATGTTCAACAAGTTGAATTCAACATTCAAATCATGGTCCAGTTTTACATATTTTGTTATCGAAATTTCCACCAGGGAACTGATTCTTGGAAAGCTAGCAACAATTGGTTGGAGAGTGTTGACAAACAAGCTGAACCCTAAGCTCTTCATAACAAGAGAAAAAAATCAAGACCTAAAATTCTACAACTCATAAAGAGAAATAGAACTCCAGTCTCAATGCAACACATAGTTCACTCAAAATAAATTTAATGACTATCTGAGTGCATTAACAATGACTGAAACGTAATCTCTGTAATCAAGCTTCTAAACAAACAAAAACTGCCATAATCAATTTACATGCTTTCTGCAGACCTTGATAAAGTAAACAATGTTCGATTGCAAAACTTTATCGCTCTACTTAACCAGAAAAGCTGTAAATTAGATGGCTTTATTAGGAACAAAGAATATTCGAGAAGCAACATACGACATTGTGCGGTAGACTAGCGCGAAAAATGCTAGGTAATTAGAAGCAGCATTACAATACCTAAAGCGTTACCCAACTCTTGAAACTGCTCATTGAGCCGATCCCTCCTCAACTTTTCCCTGTCCGCTTTCTGAACCTTCCTAGCAGCAATTGGATCCTTAACTTCCACGTCAGGTGTTTGTCTGCAATGAACACATCTCCAACAAAATCAGAAACTTACTATAAACAACTGTGCAATTCAAACATTAAACATTAGCAAAACACACACAAACCACCAAATGGGGAGAAAGCTAAAAAAGTCAGAAGCTTATTCCACTCCACCAACCCGAGAACAAGAACAGAGAGAGAGAGAGAGAGAGCGAGTCAATGAGGATGACAAGAGCAAAGGACCTGGGCTCATGGGCAGAGTTCTGAAGAGAAGTAGGGTCCGGAACAGATTGAGAAAAATCGTCTGTTGCCTTCTTCCATTGATCCATATTCTATTAATCCTTCTACTTTCTGTATGAATATTTCTATCACATCAAAACCAGCTACAATAGCATTAAAACAAAAAACTACGAATGAATTTGGGCTTCGTGGATACCCCTTGTTTTCCTCGAAAAGGCTTGATCTTGGTGGATAAACGTACCTAGTTGTTACCACCACCACCAGTCGTAAACGACATCGTAGACATGCTTTCCACGAACTACCACCACCACCATGTGTGTCGAAACTCGAAACCCCACCTATTTTTATATATTTATTTTTCTTAAGACGAATTTTAAGTAAAATTGAATAATGAATGTTGTTATGGAGCTAAACACGCCTCCTGATCGGTTGTTCCTGGCGTCTACGTTTATCAAATCAACTACTGCCACGTTTCCAACCCATACGACGGCGTTAAGGGGAGGGTGTCGAACGGTGCCGCTTTGTCTGTCCTAAGCATACGTAAACAACATGGAAGCGAGCCACTGGCGACGACAGTAGATTTCTAAGATTGCGGTAGAGATGGAAATGAAGATAGTGACCTATAACGTTAATGGGCTGAGACAACGGGTTTCCCAGTTTGGTTCTCTCGTTAAATTGCTTGATTCGTTCGACTCAGACATTATTTGTTTTCAGGTACTTAACCGACCGTTTGGATCATTATTAGAGGTTTTCTTTGTTTGAATTTCTAATCTTTTCCGAGATTTTGTGAAATGTATAGGAGACCAAGTTGCGAAGACAGGAGCTTACGGCGGATTTAGTGGTTGCCGATGGCTACGAGTCATTCTTTTCCTGCACGCGCACCAACGACAGGGGGCGAACCGGATACTCTGGTAATGCCGGAAAGATATTTGCTTGATTGCTTCAATTACTGGGTCGATGATGTTTGTCTGATTATTTGCTTCTTTTCCCATTTTCTAAGGTGTTGCAACTTTTTGCCGCGTAAAGTCGGCGTATTCGAGCAACGAAGTGGCTTTACCGGTTGCGGCAGAGGAGGGTTTCACGGGATTGGTTAATCATTGCAAAGGCGAGAAGGATATAGTCGCTGGGATTGTAAATGGGCTTGAGGAGTTTGAGAGAGATGAGCTTCTGAAGATTGACAGCGAGGGCCGGTGTGTTTTCACTGATCATCATCATTTTGGTGCGTCCACTTTATATTTGACAAGACCACGGGCGAAGGATTAATATTCAACTGCGATCATTTTTAAAATTGTTGCTTCCGGACCATCAATCATTCCCTAGTTCCTGGTGTCCAAGCATGTCTTAAGTTCTCATTTCTACGGTTTTGTTCTGTTGGCAATTGGCAGTTCTATTTAACTTGTATGGACCTCGGGCGGAAAGTGATGACACAGAGAGGATAGAGTTTAAGCTCAAGTTTTTTAAGATACTACAGGTAACAGTGCTTGTGCACTTTTCCACGAGAAGGTCCTTATTTGGTCTTCTCCTAATTGGATTTGCTTTTCAACCAATGCCGACTATGATAGACCTAGCAACGGATACATTTATAATCTGGGACTGATATTGGTGTCTCCATTGTAGAAAAGATGGGAGTATCTGCTTCAGAAAGGAAGAAGGATATTTGTTGTTGGTGACCTCAACATTGCACCCACTTCTATGGATCGTTGTGATGCTGGGCCAGATTTTGAGAATAATGAGTAAGCTGTGGCTCTACCATGGTGTAGTTGAGCGCACAATATTACTATTTAAAGTTAGTAATGTAGTTATCCTATTTACCAATTTGTAGGTTCAGAAGATGGTTTAGGTCTATGCTAGTGGAGTATGGAGGCAAATTTTCAGATTGCTTCAGATACAGACATCCCAAAAGGTTTGAAATACTTGCTTGACAGCTTTGCTTTGTATAGTTCTTTTGGTTTAATATGTAGACACGATGAATTTACCAATGTAGACACGATTAATTTACCAATCATTCATATATTTTTGCTCTTTGACTGATCTCCCACTGAGCCCTTTCTATTCTGAAATTTTCTACAGAACAGGTGCATTCACATGCTGGCCATCAAATACAGGTGCTGAACAATTTAATTATGGAACTAGAATAGACCACATTCTCTGTGCTGGAACATGCTTACATCAAGAACTTGAGCTGCAAAGCCACAACTTTTTGACATGTCATATTAAGGACTGTGATATATTGACAGAGTATAAGCGCTGGAAACCTGGAAACACATCAAGGTAAAACTTGGGTTAAATAATTCAATTGCAGTTTGAAATGAAGTAGCACTGTGATTGATAAAGTCACTTTGGTGGTCAACAATGTCGATGCCAACAGTATATTGTCTCTTTATAAATGTATGTTTTCCTGCAAATGCAATAATTTTAACTTCCTCCAATTGGTGGTCAACAATGCCGATGTCAACAGTATATTGTCTCTTTATAAATGTATGTTTTCATGCAAATGCAATAATTTTAACTTCCTCCAATTGTCTCAATTCAGTTGGAAAGGAGGATGGAGTATGAAACTGGAAGGTTCAGATCATGCTCCAGTTTTTGTGCATCTGATGGAAATCCCAAATATCCAGCAACATAACATTCCATCCTTATCAGCAAGATATCTTCCCATGATTCGTGGATTTCAGCAAACTCTTGGTATGAAAAGTTTCTTTTTCTTGATGTTAGTTGCACATATCAGTTTCTTCCATTTGTTTTTCTTTTCGCTAAGTCAATAGTCGTGCAGTTTCCGTCTTAAGGAAAAGACAATCTTCTACACAAGTTGAATCCAACAACATATCAAGTTCATTGTCTGAAGGAGGTGTCAACCTAACCAAATGTAGCGAAAGTGTGAAAAGATCCTTTGATGATTGCATGGTGTCTGAGTTATCCACAAGTTGCTCGTGTTCCTGTGATGAACACTCTAATAGCAGCATTTGGAAAGCAGATGAGAATCCCAAGGATTTTTCCGATAAGGTTTGTGCTGAACCCAAAATTTTGTCTCAAAGTGGGCAAATCAACTCATATTCTACTGGCAGAACCAAGAGAAGAGCAAAAAAGAGTCAAAGTTTCCAGCTGTCACTAAAATCATTTTTCCAGAAAATTCCAGCCTGTGGCATTGACACTGAAAAATCATCAAATGATAGCTCAATTTCCCAGGATGATCGGCCTAACTCTAATAATCACCTCGGTGGAATTCCTGCCGTGGACGATCAAAACAGCAGCCTAAAGCATGATGATCCGAACTTAAGTGTAGCCACACAGGATCAAGATGAAGTAAACGGAAGTTTGTTGGGGAAGGAGAAGAATGATATTGCATTACAGGAGTGGCAAAGGATACAACTGATCATGCAGAATAGTGTACCTCTCTGCAAGGGCCATGGAGAACCATGTGTTGCTAGAATAGTAAAGAAACCTGGTCCTACTTTTGGCCGCCGTTTTTATGTGTGTGCTCGAGCTGAGGTAAATCATCATATTTGTTCATGATATTGCTCCAATATGTGCTTAATCATGTTGTTTTATTCAAGCTAGATTAGGTTATTACGCTTCCTGTACCTGAGCTGGGGCCACAAGCCAAATTTGCTTATGGTTTCCCGAAAGACTTGAAAAGTCAAGTGCTTTGCTAATAAATGTTTATGGATTTTCATGTCTTCGGCCCTTATTGGTACAGCTATTCAATTGGTTATTGCAGGGACCTGCGTCTAACCGTGAGGCAAATTGTGGTTACTTCAAGTGGGCTTCTTCAAAAGCTCGGCAGAAATGAGGATGGTTCTTTATTATATCATGAAAGTTGTGCAGTATGCTTGGACGATACGTGCTTGTAAATTGCACTTTGTATTGATAGTCCTTGAGCACATTTACTGCCGGCGACGACAGTGGCTTGACTGGTTGTTTTGATAGTTCCCCGTTGTCCCATTGCCAGGCTGCCTGCTATATAAAGATCCGAAAGGTGTATGTGCCTGCATATATTTTTTGAACAATTGAACCAGATCCAACAACTCACAGCTAATGAATTTGACTTGTTCTCATAGTCATGATTGGTCAAGTTTTAATGATCCAACATGTATAGGGTTATCGACAGCAATTCGGTTTGGATTTCCCACAGCTGCTTTATTTCCAAATGTTCATTTCTTTTCACCGATTACCTGTCCAGATTCCATAATGCACAGGACAGAAGTCTCCCCAGATAATATCGAAGCCTTCTTTTTTCGAGTGCCACACATTTCTATGAACAAAAGATCTACTGAGCTCCTGATCAGCTTCTTCGCAGGCAATAAGACAGTACAAAAGGGGACCATGAAATAATTCGACTATTTTGGCTGGTGTCTCGACTATAACATTCATGTATGTGGTCCAAAAAACAGAATCTTACGCTCCTCCAAACTCCTTGGGGAAAGTCTTTGATAAAACTGAAACCCCACAAGCCTCCTTAAAGGACAAATCTGGGTTTATCGCGAGTATGCGAGCTTAATTACACAAACTTTCTTGTCCATTCTTTTCCAGTGACGAAAATGACAGCCTTCCATGTAAAATATATTTCCGTGTATCATACTAAGCTTTTTCCCTCTTCTTTCTTTTCCTTTCTTTTCGTTTGGATGAAACAATTAAAGTTACTACTAGAAGCTCGCTGCTTGTTTTCTAAATGTACTTATATAGCAACTCAACTCTTAAAGGTGTGTTTTCTTTGGATGTAATAAAAAAGAGTATGTTTAATGAAGAAATTAGAAGAAAGGACATTGAAGTTGACAAAGTACAGACTTTCATTACAGAAAGCAGAGGGAGGAACAAGAGTAAGGGTTCCAAAGCTTGTGATAAGTCTAAGAATCATTTAAAGTTCAGAGGTGACAATAACGTGAAAACATGCCACTATTATGATAAGCCAAGACACATTAAGAGATTCTGTTATAAATAAAAAAGGGATTTGAAAAAGCAAGATCACCAAAATGATGGTGATAATAAGAGTACAATTACAACTGCTTTAAGCACGGATGATGAGGTGTTTGTAGTTTGTGCAACTAATGAATTCTTCCATGTTAGCAGTGTTGATTTTCAATGGTTGATCGACACAGGAGAATCTTATCATTGTGTTCCAAAGGAGTACTTCTTAAGCTATAAGGGTGGAGATTTTGGAGTTTAAAGATGAGAAACCAAAGTTCCGCCAAGATAGCTGGTATGAGTGATATCCGGGTTCAGACAAACGTCAAATGCTTACTAACCTTGAGAGATGTATGACACATTCTCAATATAAAGTTGAATCTATTATTGATGATTGTGTTAGATCAAGAAGGCTTTTAGTACACTTTCGAGGATAAGCAGCGGAAACTGTCCAAAGGCGCAATGATGGTTGCCTAAAGAGAGTTATGTTGCTTGTTATACAAGACACACTTAAAGATAAGTGGTGGTGGAGAAGTATAAATAGTCAAAGAGGAAACTCCACCAAATATGTGGCATCGACGATTGAGACATACGAGTGAGAAGAGATTAAAGTTGCTAGCTGATAAATCCCTTATCCCATTTAAGAACTCACAACTGCTTAATCCTTGCGATCATTATTTAGCTAGAAAATAGCACAAAGTCCTTTTCAAGAGAAGATCTGCAAGGAAGTCAGAATTATTGGAGTTGGTGCATTCAAATGTTTGTGGTCATATTGGAGTTGGTGCATTCAAATGTAAGACAAATATTTTGTTACATTTATTGATGATACTTTGAAGAAGACTTGGGTGTACATGTTGAACTTTAAAAGTCAAATGTTTGAAACTTTCAAATAGTTTCATATTATAATTAGAAAGGAAAGTCGAGAGGAAGCTGAAGTGTCTACGAACAGATAATATAGGGAAGTATACTTCTAAAGTGTTTGAAGAATATTGTACATCGCATGACATTAGCATGAGAAAATAGAATCAGGGACTCCATAATATAATGGGGTTGCTGAAAGGATGAATAGAATCGTTGTGGAGAAGGTTCGTTGCATACTTAAAATGTCTATATTGTCTGTTACGGTCTAAGCAAAGCAATGGAAAATAAATTCTATATAGACCAACTAGAGGCAAGCGTACCCCGTCAACAAGTAATATAAAACAATAAGAACCAGATATCGTATCCAAGGGATTCCAACATGCAAGATAATTAAATTAAATGATGGAAAATTACTCAGACGATCAAGAATTGATTGATTTGAAAATAAAATAAAGTAAGCGAATCAAGGAAATATGCAAGATGCAAAGTATGAATTAAAAACGAATAGACTTAATCAAATGATAGAAATTGGCTAAGGTATCGGATTTCAATTGGATTAGATACTAAAGCTTGTAACGGTGGATTGATTTAGGATTTACTTCACTTAAGCGAGTCAAACCCAATGTTCATAGGAATTCCCTTTTCTTCTAAATCCGAGTTCCCTACTTGGTTCAGAGATAAGTTGGAATAAAAGGCATTCAATACAAGAAGCCTAAAATTAAGTTCGTTAATCCTAGGTATCCTTACACAAAATCCTAAAGTTGGTCTACGCTTTAGTCTCAAGTATGTTGCTTGATTAATTTTCTGACAAATTAAATCCTATTGATTACGACATTCAATCATCTAAAGCCTTAATCTAGGTGATCAAGCTAAATGAGGACTAAATATTCATTTAATCAAGCAAAAACTAATACCACAAAAATTTTCCTAATCCAATATTAATCCTAACTTCAAAAAAAAAAAAAACTTACTTACACATATTCATCAATGTAACACAAATCATGGTCATAATATATATTTGCATTGATTAAA
>JAOTAX010000196.1:22529337-22543469 GCA_025629825.1 Erythroxylum guanchezii | reverse complement strand
CTAAAATATTTGTTTTCGGATGTCGGAGTTAAGTTTTTGTCCTTAAGCGATTTGTTTCCCTTGATTCCGAGCCAGTCACTTTTCTTTGTCTCATTAAAAATTTGATTTGTTTTTGTTTGCATTTGGCCCACTTTCGTTTAGGATCCGTTCTTTAGTTTTTTCGTTTGTTTCCATTTTCCGTTTTTCGGTTGGGGTCCGATTTCTAAAAATCGGGTCCCAACACTCTCTATCTCTTTGTTCCTCCTGAAATGAGTCTATAGTGTCTCAGTGGTGTGTCTATAGGGTTTTTTTTTCTTTGTATAGAATCTGGCCCCCTTTTTCTGCATCCTTCCTCTTCTATTTATAGCCCGACTCTACGTAAGGTTTGTAGGGTTGTTATGCTGTCAACCTACATATGTCAAACTCAAAGTTACTGTCTAAGAATTTTCACGAGGTGACTAGTTAAGTCTTCCCTGTGACTAGTCATACACGGTGATAAGATACCAAGTCACCATCGTGACTAACACGGTGGTGACTAACATTGAACTTAATTAAATGTTAGTTATGCCACCTTTACACGATGGTGACATTTGTCACCAATTTTCTTTTATTTTTCTTTTTAATTTTTTAATTTCTCTTTTCATGCAATCTTTATACGACTTTCCATTCAACTTATATGCAAAATTCACAAAATAATCCAATTATCATTCATGCAATATTTACACCATTTCCACTCAATTTATCTCACATTTGGATCAAAACTCAAAGATTTGTAACCAAAATCAAGATGTGAAGGAAATTAAAAGCAATAGAAACTAGACACAACAATTCCCACACACTTAAACTATGCTTTTCCTCAAGCATAATAAAGAACACTAGACTATAAAAGAACAGACAATGGAAACAATAATTTTCCCAAATAATGGTCAAAGATATCAATGATCATTCCAACATACACAATATAAGAACTTGAAACGTATAATACTCCATGAATAAGCAATTCTTCACATATTTAGCCAAATTAACAAGCATTTCAATTAAAGAACCATCAACAAGTGTGATAGACACTCACTCTACTCTCCATCCTCTCAGGCATTCAAAGGTAGTAAATATTCACTCATCGTTCATTTCATGTAAGGTATCTACCATAGGCTTACTTACTAATCCAATCTCCACCACTCATATCAAACACAAACATCAATTCAAAGGTCTTTATTTTGGTTGTAATGGGGCCAGACTAAGGGTAGGAAAGAGGAAATAAAACACTCAATTCTTTCTTCTCAAGTGATAAATTTAGTACTCCCTATTACGTCCCTCCTCTTCTTTCATTTTCTGATTGTCTTCTCTTTCCTTTGTTTCTTTTCAATTCTTTTTTATTTTTATTTTTATTTTTATTTTATTTTATTTTTTAATGATTTATTTATTCATTCAAAATAAGAAAATTAAGGGAAGAAAAATATAAAGGAGAGAAAATTACTACAATCATACCCATCCCAAACTCAAAAGCCAACTATAAGCTATGATTCCCCCATACTTATTCCTTAAACCAAATTATACCTTTTCAAATGCTCAAGTTGCCTTTATGGTAGGTCTAATGAAGCAGATAAGCAATCAAGGTCAAGACTCATATTTTGGGTTTAAAGAAAGAAAAGGTTTCATTTAAGCACAAGGGGGCTCACTAAGGGTGACATTATAGTGGTTTTTTAAGTTAACGAGGTAAGTCCTAATTGCCTTCATCATTTCAGTGTTTGCATAAGATTATGTGATCTCAACTAGTATTTGCAAGCAACTTCTAGAGTTCCTTAGTCATGAAACAACACTCTTTACAAAGAATACTTGAAATTGGTGTTTAATATTTCAAAAAGGCTCAAATTCTTGCCAAATGAAAATTGTCATTCATCTATCACAACAAACTAATGTCCTTTTAACCCAAATCCAAATTAATCAGTCTAAGCATGCAAGTATACTCATTCACTCATATTATGCATTTCTAATCCCAATTGAGTTCATTTAATGATCATGCATCTCTAAATAATAAATGGGAAATCAAACACACAATACATAATTAATACTCCCCTCCCCCCACTTAAACATCACATTATTCCTAATGTGACATAAAAAAGTAAAAGAGGGGTCTAGGACAAAAGATAAAAAATTAGCATGAACAAGGACAAACATTAAAGACTAAAACAAATTAAACTACATACAGTACGAACAATAAAAAGAACAGGGAAAGAAATACGATACGAAAGTGTGGTGCTAGCTGCATCGATGCGGTGTGAAGCATGGCTTTCAAAATTGAGGAGTGGAGACAACTGCGAAGAAGACAAATAGAAGAGATTGAAAAGAAGGCATGTGCATATAAAGCAAATAGACTAAGTCGAGTTTCACTAAAAGAAATAACAAATAACTAAATTAAATGCAAAATAGAAATGATATAAGTTGCCTCCCATTTAGCGCTTCTTTAAATTTTTTAGTTGGACACCTTAACCGTTACACTCAAGGTGGATCGTCCAAAGTGATTGATTCCACTATTGCCTTCTCTTCACAGGTCTTCTTTTCCAAAAATTTTCCAACCTCTCCCGCCATTGCATTGTCTAGCAATTGACAACACTTATCAATTTCCCTCACCAAGCTCAGCTTCTTTTCTTCTTCCTGCAACACAAAATCAAAGTCTGCAGAATTAAACTGATCAACACGAGAGCATTCTTCATAAACACTAGTTGTAGGAACAATTTCAATATTAAAGATTGAGAATTCTACTGTTTCTCCTAAAATAGTCATGTTCATCTTTCCGTTCTTCACATCAATCAAGGTATTAGTAGTGGCCATAAAAGGCTTCCCTAGGAGTATGGCGTGCTCCTTCCCTTACTGTTTAACCTCCCCCATGTATAAGACCACAAAGTCTACAAGAACAATCAATCCACAAACCTTCACCAACACATCTTCCATTATTCCTTTTGGATATCAGATTAACCTATTAGCTAGCTGTAGGCATATATTGGTTGGTCTTAATTGTCCTAGATCCGGTTTCTCATAAATAGATTGAGGCATAAGGATTATACTCACCCCAAGGTCAAGAATACCCTTAACCTTATCACCATTACCTATTGATACTTAGATAAGAAAACTCCCTGGATCCTTCAGTTTGGGGGACAATTGTTGCTATAGCACCGCACTTGCAACCTCTGAAACTATCACCTTCTCATTTGCTCGAACATCCGTTTCTTGGTGCTCAGTTCCTTGAAGAACTTTACATAAGCTGGAATGTTTCTAATCACACCTAACAAAGGCATGTTAATATTAACTTTGGAAAATATGTTATAAAGATCATAAAATTGCTTCTCTTGTGTCAATTCCATAAGGCAGCTCGGATATGGGATCGGTGGTCTATAAGGATTAGTCGCCTTATGCAATCTTGGTCCTTCATTGCAGCCGGTTGTATGCCCTAGTTTTTAACCCTTTTGAACTTGACTTGAAGGGTTGTCATGCCCGTTGCTTCCTCCATTCTGCTCACTCTCTTTATTGGGAAAGCTTTCCTCCTCTTGATTACCTGCACCAGAAAGATTAGAAGGGATCTCAACATGTTGGACCCCAAACTTTTCTTGGAAGTTAGAACTATTAAATGAGAAATTTTTGGTGATTAGTTATGTGTAAAGAAAAGAAGAATTCTTAAATTTGAAATGAAGTAGAAAAGATAGTTAGGACAAGATGGGTTATATGTGAAATATTGGAAGTTATAAGTTGAAACATGTTCAATGAGTATGCTTCGGTGTTTTAGCCATAACTTTTTCTCTAGTTATCCAAATGAGATGATTCTTAATTTGGATTAAACTAGAGAAATAGGGCTACAACTTATCTGATGAAATCAAGTTCTAATTTAGTCTCGAAGAATTTCAATTTTTGGATGGAAGTTGAGCACATAATATTGTTTTAGTATAAGAATAGTTTGGAAATGTTTGGGATATAACTTTCAGATTTCCAAACCAAATTGAATGATTTTGGTGTTATTAGAAAACTAAGAAAATGAGGAACATTTTTCTAGAAGGAAGTATTATCAAATTCCTTCAATTTTTCCATGATCATTAGTTAAGAAGTTAGGAGCATAAGATGTTAGTTATAAAGACATAAGAATAGTAAATATGGAAAGACTACTTAAATGAGGGGCAAAATGGGAAAGACAACTAAAATGTTGTCTTGAAATAAGAAGAAGAAGAGAGAAGGTGTCGTGAAAAACAAAAGAGAAGAGAGAAAAATGTAGAGAAAGAAGTGAAGAAGGAGAAAATCGTGGAAGAAGAGAGAAAAGGAAGAAAGAAGAAGAAAAGAAGAGAAAATCAAGCGTGTTAAGGTCAGTTCATCATCTTCTTCTTTCTTTAGTAAAGAAATGGGTTGTTGTATTGAGAATGAAGAAGTTTTAGAGAGAGAAAGGGGTTTGGTGTTGGGAATGATTGGAGGAAGAAGATGATTGAGAGATCCATTTGATTTTTGGGGTTTTTAAGCTAGGTGTTTGGTTTTCTAACCTAGATGGACTATGAGTAGGTTAGGTTTGAGCTTGATTTGTGTTGATTTCATTTGTTATAGTTTTGAAGTTTTATGGATTTTGTTGAAATGGAATTGAATGAAAAATTGGTTTGTTTTAGGAAATCAAGAACAACCTACCCAAGAGCAAGAGGAAGGGTACAATTGATTTTGGATTTTCAAGCGAAATAAGGTGGGTAATTTATTTATAGCTATTGTGTAACGGGCAAAATGCCTTGTGTGTGTATTGTGTGCTAAAATGACTTGCTTTGAAATGTTATGATGTGGAAATTGCATTATGATGTATGACATTTGATAAAATTGAATTGTGAGTATGATTGTGCTATGCCTTGGAATTGTATCATGGCATTTTGATTAAATGGAAAGAAGAAAAATCATGAGAATATGAACTTGTGATTGATTGAATTGCGCATGAGATTTGATTGTGTTTGGGCAAGAGAGGAACCGTTTTGAAGTCAAATGCACATCAACATAAAGCCTTCTCCTGGCTGCCCGCTTGTGGTCCACGAGATCTGAAAAATGGACTCGTTTCGTTCACGGAGTAAACTTCGGTTTCTCTGTTTTGTTCTATAGAACCCTCGAGCCATTTGTTTGTGCATTTGCATTTTGATATGTTAAGTATGATGCAAATTGTGTATTACGCTTCGATGATAAATTACATCCAATTTGTTTTATGTGATGAAGTATTGATTTATGAGTTATGAATGTTGAACTTACATTGTTGGATTAAGATAAGATGAGTATGCTTATATGAATATATGCATATATGTTTGATTGTGTGGCTCAGCGCCAATGGCTATAAATATATTAGCCACTGAGCTGTGTAGCTCAACCCAACGTTTTTCCACTCCTCAGATACAGATCGAGAAGAATTAGTGATCCTTGCAAGGCAATTAGACAACCTCTGAGATAGTTAGCTTTTGTACTAAGCTAGTTCGAACAATTTTATATAGCTTATTAAGCATGCCAAACATTAAACATCCATTTGTATTTGTTTTAAGTGTGATGTGTATAATGATATGTAAAAAAGCTTGTTCAAATATTTACTTTGCTTAGTAATGAGAGTGTGAAATTAAAGATTTCCTTTTGTATATGAATATGTCCTTTTAAAGGTTGAGTATGATGATTGTGAAAGTGGATTGTGTGTATGCATATGCTCCTTGGTTGAGATTGCCAATTGTTGCTAGTGTTAGAATAACATGTTACAGTTGGAAAGATTGTATGTGATGAATCCTTTGGAGTTGAGATTCAAGTCTTAATGAAATGTACTTCGTAGTTAAATGGATATAAAGTGGTTTTGCATTAGAAGGGGATGTTAGGATGAGTTTAGGATCCATTGGAGGGGTCTTGGGGGGTGAAAATTTTTGTTTCATCCAAAGGTTACACGGTCTACCCGTGTAAATTCACACAGGCCGTGTAATTCCTGATGCTGAAAAACTGCCAGACCAGTAAGTCACACGGTCTGACCGTATATATTCACACGATCTGTGCTTTGTCCAAATAACAGAATTTCACTTTGGAGTCTTCATAAAAGTTTTAGATCTAGAAGTCTGCTTTCAAACCGTCCAAACACAATGTCAATCCGACATCTGTAATGTGAGTTATAGCAATTGAGCCAAGGCAGGTACAAAATGATTAAGGACATAAACATGTTGGATTCTTTTGGCCATAACTCCTTCATCCGACCTCTAAATGAAGTGATTCTTGAAGCGATAGATTCCTAACAAAATTTTCTACCTTTTTAAAAGAATTTGATAGCCTTTGGTGTTGAATTGAAAAAGATTGATGGAAAGAAAATGAGGGATCGGTTAGAAGAGCATAACCAGGTTATGAACATACTTTGGGTTTTTAAGCATATCTTGAGCTATAGAGCTCTGAATGAGGTGGTTCTTATTTCAAAATAAACTAGATACATGGAGCTCCAATTTTTATTTAAAAAAAGTCAAGTGGTGATTTGGGTGTCTGACTGGTGTGGGCTCGCTCCTTGTGGTTTAGGATGTTATGAGAATGAAGATGAAACGATGAGGGCTAAAGAGATTCCAAGGAATAACCCTATAGGAAGTATGCTTACGTCTCATGTCTTATATTTATGATATTCAGAGCGATTGTTGGGCTTAAAAAAGGGGGCCCAACACAACATGCTTATCGATTACCTTACCACTTCTTAAAATAGTGACTGGTTGTGCTTGCTCAGGTTGACTAGGCAACTTCCCTTTTTGATTGTTATATATTGAGCCACGAGTTGCCCTACTTGGATCTCAATCCTCTTCACAGATGCCTCTAAGGAATCAAACCTCTTATTATTCATATCTTGATTTTGAGTTGTGACCTAAATAAACACATTCAGGTTCTCCTCCAAGGAAAGCTTGCTTGGTGGGTTTTGAAGTGAGGATTGCCCTTGGTAATAATTCAACCTTTAAAAATTTTGGCATTGTTGTTGGGGTTGTACTGGTGGATTATTGGTCTTTCATGAAAATTTGGGTTGGTTTCTCCAACAAGGGTTGTAGGTGTTTGAGTATGGATCATTCTGCTTCCTTGGTTGAAAACTGTTGAGTGAGTTCACTTATTCCTCCCCATCTGCAAAAGGCTTACAAAAATACAAACAAACGTTAGATCTATGATCATAAGTTCCACATATATCACATACTTCTTGATTTGAAACGTTTTAGGGTAGCTTTGTAGTTAGCATCTTCACATGCCTCGTCAGCTTAGCTATTTAAATAGCCAATTCTTGATTTGAGCTCACTTCATGAACTCCAACTCTTCTTCCCCTCACTCTCTATTATTGAAAATTGACCCCTAACGTTTCAAAGATCTCATATGTTTCTTCATCCGTCTTCTTTCTCACAGCTCCTCCTGCTGCATTGTCCACCTTATACTAACATTGTTGTGTCAATCCATCATAAAAGAACTGGTTTTGCATATGGAGTAGGAAATGATGGTGTGGACACTGAATGAGCAGGAGTTTGAAGAGTTCCCATGCCTAATGGAATGGCTCTCCCTCCATCTGAGTGAAGGTAGCTATCTTTGTCCTCAACTCAGAAGTATTCTCGTGGGAGTAGAACTTTCCTATGAAGTTGTTGTACACCTCTTCCCATGTAGTCAATGAACCGGTTGGAAAGGTCATCATCCATGCCTTGGCCCGATCGTTCAATGTGTATGGGAAGCACCTCATCCTAATTTGATCTTCATTTAGGCCATCCAACGGGAATGTTTAGAGAGTGCTATAGAATTCCCAAATTAAGTTTAAAGGGTCTTCATTAGGAATCCCATCGAATGATGGCAATATGTTGTAGTGGATACTTTTCAATTCATAATTCTTAGCTGCCTCCCTCAATCGTTTGCACGAAGTGACAGTACCGATTATCGGTCTAACATACTCCTTCATCACTGATTGCCTTTCACCCATCTCTTGATCTTCTAGTTTAGGTCCCTCGAGATTGTCTTCAACGTCCTTTGGAGGTCCTCTTATTCAATGTATGTTGTCAATAAAAGAAGCAAGTTCACCTTTGCGAGACCTCCTCCCTCACATAAACCAAATAAAAACAATAGTGAATTAAGAAGAAAATTACTAAAACAACTCAATGAAATAACAAGACAAAAATGTATGCATAAATAGACAAAAAAATTGGCAAAACAATCAAAATCACTTTAGCAAACAAAAAAATCAAAATTAATTCAAGTTCAAAACACTAAACACCTCCCCGGCAACAACGTCAAAAACTTATTCTGCCCAAAAAGTTCTAAAAAGACCTAGGCTATCGTACTCGTAAGTATATGAGATAGTTGTAGTTGATAACCCAGGGTCGTCTCCCACGGAGGTGAAATTAGTCAACTTAAATTAAGTTTGAATTAAAAATAAAAATAAAAACAACGTAGTCCTAGACATTCTATCCCAATTGTTGAGTGAAAGCTTTTAAAGAAAATTACGGAATTAAATTGAAAAGTAGACAGAACTAATTAGGACCAAAGAGTAAAAGGAATTAATTGGGAGCAAAGACAAATAGATTAATCGAAGAGGAAAACTCTTGAGAATTAATTTCACTAATTTAATATCCTATGCATGATTAAAGGAAAATGATTGGATTGTTGTCTTACTAAAATTAATAATTGGGTTCTAAATCGATTCAAATAATGAACTAGTGTAACTTTCGTATTCAACAAGTTATTATCTGAAATAATTATGAAAACCTGATTACTAATTACTACTTAAGTTAATATATTTCTAGTTCTTAACCTAAGTGTCCATAGTTTCTCGATCTGTATTAAACTTCATCTCTCGAATCTTCATTTAATACTAAAATGATGCAACGTTTGGCCATTCTATTACATCTGTTCAGTTCAGAAACCACAACAATAAATAATTCAACAAATCCGTAACCCTATCATGCATATTCAACCAAATATCTACATTAATTCTCAAGAAAGAGATAAGTCTATCACGGATATCACAACATTCACCATCATTAAACACTTTAATTGTATGTTACTGTCAATAAAAGTATTAAAGCAATAATAAAACCGTGAATACCGAACGGACTATCAAAAGAAACAGATAACAGTCGGTTAAACTAATGAGATTATAAGTCAGTTAATAACAAATTGTAAAATGAAAGAAACAAAGCAATAAATGAGGAATAGAGTAGGCAAACAAACCATCGGATGAAGAGTTGTGGAGCTCTCCAGCCCCTCTCAAGCTTCCAACTTTGGCTCTCGCCTTCTACTTCAGCTTCTTCCCTAGACAAATGTTCACTCAAGTTAAATGGGATTTAGCTCCAGCTCTCACTTTTGGCCTCTCCCAACCTTCCACCTCTATGTTGTTTTGCTCTTCTTCTCGACTCACTCTGTTTCCTTTCCCTGTTTCTCTCTATCTCTCTATTCCTCCCGAAATGAGTTTGTAGTGTATCGATGGTGTGGCTGTATTTATATATATATAGCATATGGCCCTTTTTTTATCCTTCCTCTTTTATTTATAGCTCGACTCTAGGTTTAGGTTTGTAGGGTTGTTACGCCATGAACCTACACGTGTCAGACTCAAAGTTAGTGTCAAAGAATTTGCACGGGGGTGACTAGTTAAGTCACCCCTGTGACTAGCCACGCACGGGGGTGACATATCAAGTCACCATCGTGACTAACATTTAACTTAAATGTTAGTCATGCATGGTGGTGACAAACCACGCCACCTTTAATGTGGTGACTTATAACTACCGCGAGGTGGTGACACTTGTCACCACTTTTCTTTTTAATTTTTTATTTCTCTTTTCATGTAAACTTTATGTGACTTTCCCTTTAACCTATATGCAAAATTCACAAAATAATCCAATTAACATTCATGCAATATTCACACGATTTCCACTCAATTTATCTAACATTTGGATTAAACACAAAGATTTATAACCAAAATCAAGATATGAAGCAAATTAAAAGTAATAGAAACTAGGCACAACATGATACGTTGTGTTGTACCACTATTTCGCCATAGCTAACCAATTTACCCATTTTTATAACATATCACTACAAAAGCATTGGAGATATATTTCTAGTTTTTGATTGACAACTTCTGACTACCCATCTATTTGTGGATGACAAGAAGCAGAGAGTTTCAATTTTATGCCTTGCAACCTAAACATCTCCTGCCAAAATTTGCTTAAAAAAAGAGGATCAAGATCATTTATTATTGCTTTAGGTATGCCATGTAGCTTGAACATGTGATACATGAATACTTACACAATTTCTTGAGCCGTATAAGGGTGTCTTATGGCCATAAATTGTGAGTACTTGCTCAATCGATCCACCACTACATAAATGGATGATTTTCCTTTAGAAGTTAGTAAGCCCTCTATGAAATCCATGGTTATTTCTCGCCAACATCCTTTGGGAGTAAGAAGGGGTTAGAGTAATCCCAGATCAGCTGAATGTTCATATTTGCTTTGTAGACAAGTAACATAGTTTTTCACATGGCTTCGCTCATCCTTAGCCAACTGCTTCCAATGAAACAAATTATTTACCTTCTTAATCGTAGCTGTTATACCTGAATGCCTCCTTTAAAGGCTTTCATGTGTGAAAGTTATAATTCTCTTCTAGAGCTCGTCATTGCAACTAATCACAATCCTTCCTTTCCATGTTAACAAATCATTTTCCATTCATAATTTCCTGATTGCTTCTCCTGATTTTCCAATTTTTTATGAGATCCCTGATAATAGCATCTTTCTCCCATCCTTCTTAGATCTCATCCATCAATGTTTTCTAGATGTGAGATACTCTCATTACTAACCTTTGTTGGCTTGAAATTCTAGATAGGGAGTTCGCTATAACGTTCTCCTTCCCACTCTTGCATGTTACTTCAAAATCATATCCTATTAACTTCATTAGCGAATTTTGCTGAAATAGAGTAGAAATTTGTTGCTCTAGTAAATACTTCAAGCTCTGATGATCCCTCTGTACAATGAAAAATCTCCCATTTAAGTAGTGATGCCACTATTTCATTGCTTTAATTATAGCTAAGAACTCTTTCTCGTAAGTGGAGAGTCCTTGGTGTTTTGCTGCTAACGCCTTGCTTACAAAAGTTATTGGATGCCCATATTGTTGAAGCACAACCCCTATTCCCTTCTTGCATGCATTTGCTTCTATTGAGAAGGGGAGTGAAAAATCTTGTAAAACTATGATTGGAGACACCATCATTATTCTTTTAAGTTATTCGAGAGCCTGCTATTGCTCCTCCTTCCATTCCCAACTTCCTACCTTCTATTTCTTAAACAATGTGTTGAGTGGTTTGCCAATGATCTTGTAATATTTTATAAAACACTTATAATATCCAATCAGTCCTAAAAATCTACAAAGTTCTTTTCATGTTTAAGGTGGTGGCTAGCACTTAATGGTAGCAATTTTTTGGACATTAGTGGGTACTCCCTTCTTTGAAATAGAGTGTCATAGATAATCAACTTGTCTTGACCCAGATGTGCATTTCCTCCCTTTGATGAACAATTGTTGCTATTGTAGGATGCCAAGAACCTGTCGCAAGTGTTTTAAGTGTTGCTATTATAAATAAGAAGGTCGCTAAAGCAAACTAATAGAAATTTACACAGATAAGGCATGAAGATGTCATTCATTAGACTTTGGAAGGTGGAAAGGGCGTTTGTGAGCCGAAAAGGCATCACCAGAAATTCAAAATGCCCTTTATATATTTTGAACGCTATCTTTGGTATGTCTTTCTCCTTCATTTTGATCTGGTGATACCCAGATCTTAAATCCAACTTGGAGTACCAGATTGAGCCCCTTAGCTCTTCTAGCAATTCTTTAATCAATGGGATGAGAAATTTTTTCTTAACAGCATACTTGTTCAACTCTCAATAATCTATACATATTCTTAAGGTGCTAACTTTTTTCTTAACGAGGATTATAGTCGATGCATAGGGCTTAACACTCTTCCTTTTGAACCATTGATTAATTAATTCATAACACTAACCTCTCTTTAACATCTTTTTGTACTCCCAAGCATCTATAGGGCAGTATGTTTATGGTTTCTACTCCAGGTTTGAGAGGGATGCTATAATCATATGCTCTTTTCGGTGGTAATTGCGTAGATTCTTTAAAAACTTCCCCAAACGTAGCTAATAAGTTTTCCAGTTCTTGTCTTGCATTAGAGTTGTCTTCTAACATGAGTTGTTGCATATGGAAATCTACTGGGTATGATAGACGAAGCATCAATAATGTTCTCTTACTTGAGTTTTCCATCAATTTATAGAGGCCTTTACTTGAAAACTCTCTAGCTTTTTCTTTAGGGTTACTTGATAGCTTCACCACTTTGCCCTCCCATTGGAATTCCAAGGTCCACATGTTGAATTTACACAATACATCGTTAAGGGTTATCAACCACTAAACTCCTAAGACTATGTTGTAACCTCCTAGCTTGATGATCAACAGGTCCGTGGTGAATTGCAGCCCTTACATCTTCCACATAAAATTCTTACACAATTATCTACAGCCTAATTTTAACCTGCCTCCTACTATAATGATCAAGGGGGTACTTTAAGTACTTCCATGTTTTCCTTTCTGACCACTTCTTCATCTAAAAAGTTGAGTACTTCTGTTGTCGATGAGGATGTGCAAAGGCTTCATTTAGTGACTTCCCTTGATTCTTAATTGTTTATACTCCTCTTAGTATTTTAAACCCCACATTGCTTTGAAGGATATGTTGGGATTGAAGGGTGCTCCTTCCTCTTACTCCTCACTAGTTGGTTCTCCTTCAGTCGCTTCCTCATCTTCCACCATATACAACTAGAATTGCATTTTCTTGCACCTGTGTCCGAAGAGTACTTCTCATCACACTAGAAGGATAATCCCTTGACCACCTTCTCATTAAATTGCTTGTTGGTTGTTGCTTTTGTTCCCCGTGGGGTTTTTTTATGGCTAGGCCTACTAGTGCCTCCTTGGTTTCTAGGTGTAGGAAGTAGCCCCACCTTTGAAGGGTGTTTGAATAGGGTTGCTGTGTGATTCATACTTTAGTATGTGGCTACGCCCCTCCTCCTATTTGTGCCATAAGTTTAACTCCTCTTCTAAAGTATATAGAGATGCTAGAAGCTACTATCACTTCTTGTTTACAGGCAAGGGTGTAAGCTTGTTGTAGCTTCTAGGGGACCATCAACTTGACAATAAGTTCTAGTTTGGGTTTAAGACCCTTCAAGAAGAACCCTACTAAGTAGGCTTTTAATAGTGATAGCTTGTTCTAGTATCTATCAAACTAAGCGCAATATTCTAATACAAACCCTTCTTCTTTTAGTTCCTTCTGATCATCGATTAGGTCCTCGAATATATCCTCGTTAAAACTCTATCCCAACATGGTTAAAAATTCTTCCCAGTTCATCATTTCTCCTTCCTTTCAGTTTCTTATCATTAGCTTATACTAGTCTTAGGCTACACCTTCTGCGTATAAGGAAGCTACCCTCGTCTTCAGTTCTTTTGTTGTGTGGTCAATCGTGAAGAATTGTTCGCATTGATAGATCCAACTCCTTACCCTTGTTCCATTAATCATCAGAAAGTCGATTTTGCTAAATCTAGTTAGCACTGTGTAGTTTCCGCCATCTCCCAGATTTCTTATGCTTAGTTTAGTATCTTCTCTTCCCATCTTTTGCATGAGTTGTTGGAACATTAACTTGATGTCATTGTTCCCTTTTTCATTCCTCATTTGGTCTTCCAGTAGATTCTTCATTCCTTCTTCCAGGCGACGTACCTCTGCTCCTCTCATGTTTTCTGCCAGTAAACCTTGTTGAGGGTTGTCCACTCTGATACCAACTGTGATGAAAATTTTAGCTCACTCGTACATTCGCTATGAAATAAGCTTGAAATTTCCTGAATAATAACGCTTTTAGAGAGAGAAAATGATAAAGACATAGAAGGACAACAAACTTCTGTATTTTTCATTGCGTAATAAGTTCGTTACAACGACTAATAAACAATACAAGATGATTCCAGATAGTGACACATGTCTCTCCTATCGTTTGATTGTTATACCCGTTACTGATACGATGCGTATATTCGTTAAGTATATATACTAAGGACGAGTTGGGATGGACGACCACGCAATCCATCCCAACCGTCCATTTAATCCAACGGTT
>JAOTAX010000196.1:22497440-22507697 GCA_025629825.1 Erythroxylum guanchezii | reverse complement strand
TTATGTAATAAATAAAAACTGAATAAAATTTTATTTTATTATCATATTGATTATTAATTATTAATAAAATTTTAATACATTTTATTTTATTATCTTATTAATTATTAATAAAATAAAAAACGTATATTTATTAATTAATAAAAATTAATTACCTTTACATATTTAAAAATTATTATACTTCTATTAAAAATAATTATATTTAAATTAGTACATCAATTAATAACTTTTATTTTGATGCATTCAGCCTCAATACACGACCTCTTGGACATGATTGAACATACTTAGACTAATCGAAAGGGTTAAAAATCAATTTTGCAGGGACAAGGTAAATTGGTTTTCCTTATAATTTTTTTTAAATTCATGTCCTCATAAATCATTTTACACATAATGGCTAATACTAAACAGTTAATTTTACCAATCATCTCTAATAAACAGCTAATACAATTCACTGGTCAAATCAACTGATAGAATCAACTAACAGCTAATGCAATCAGTATAATTGCTATACCACTTGACTTCTTTTTTTTTCCCTGTAAGCACGCTACCTTATGTCAAGATCAGAGGCCTAAACAAAGATTTCTTGAGACCTACTTTGTTGAATTTGTGAAAATCATTGCACATGCAAATTCTTCTATTTTTACTTTCTCTTTTTGACTTTTAATCTGTGATTGAGCCTAATTCTCCTGAAATTTTTGCTTGAGTGGCTTTGCATTAGAATACAAAGGGAATTTATACTGACTCGACGACATTATAAGAGTTATTGATATGCAACTGCATTACCCCTTAAACAAACCAAAGAGACAACTAGCGAACGTTACAGCTCACTTGAGGAAGTGATTAGAACTTCATTATCCAACAAATCTAAATAAAATTAGTATTCTTGACCAGAGATGGAAGACGAAACAGGGATGAATAGAGATGGGAATCGGGGTCTATTGATTTAGTTGTCACAAAACTATCCCACGTCAACTTTGGCATACAACTAATATAAATCCAGCAAAGCTTGGTCCCCATTGGCTCTGATTATTTTTATGTCGCAGGCCATTCATGCAGAGACTCTTCCAGAAGAATTGACATTTGAGATACTTTGTTAGTGGAGTATGTGCCAGGCACTATGAAAAAATTTTGGTCGATCTTTTTATAGATAAATTGAATAAATATATAATAATTTATAAATTACTTATTTTTGTTATTGAATGATAACAAGCTAGAGTTTTCAAGATCACATGGCGTGACTTTAAGAAAATTGGAGCGGCGCATTTTGCCTGCCAGTTTTGGTTTGGCCATGATAGGGACCCCTAGACACTGACATGAATGTTTCGGATTGACGCAGACCAATTTGGCTAGAAACTAGAAAGTCTTTCCTGCATATTTTAAGGACTATCTTGCATAACCATCCAATTAAATTACTTGTTTATGAGCTTTATAATAAACAAATTTTCTTGACAGAGACGTTATACTATTCCTATATCATATAATAAAAGAACAGAAGCTAATATTTTTCGGGAAAAACATTGGAGTGATCCATGACAGGACATCCATGTCGTAAAATAATAAAGGTTAAACAAAATACTATTTCCAAATTCTGGAAGATAACTTTAGCCTCTCGATGATGGGTAATAGGTATGGAAATATTGCCTTTAAATATTGTAGAAAACAGTTAGTCAAGATGCGACACTGTACAATTAATAAAAAACCAAAGTTTTACATCTTAGTTAAATAATATTATAGAAAGACTAAGAAGTCGAGGCATGGCCTACTGCTTCGAAGCTTCTGTCCATTATCTCCTACTTTGCTTTCAATAATAATAATTATTTTTATTATTTTATTATTATTATTCCTTCCGTCCAAGTTGAGTAGCAATGCTAGGATTACTTCTATGATCTTTGGAAACTAAATTTAGGACCTACCTAGTTAGTTGCAGTATAAAATTCGCAATTGCATCATAGAATTATATATATAATTATTATGCGTATTATAAAGTTGATATGACTTTGTCAATTGCTTTATAAGCTAGGTTAAATTAGTATGTCGTCATTTTTTATTCATGAGTCTTTCCTGGTAGTGATCTCTAAGCCTTAATAATTAGGTAGTGCTGCTATACTGGGGATGAAGGCCATACCACTAACATAATAATTCTGCAACTTTAACATAGTTTTGTCCTAAAATATTATAAATTAATCACCAAATTTCAATAATCAGTTGGGAGACAAATATATAACTTTCTAAAAAATTAACCAAATATTATTGATAAGAAAGAACTCTCCTTGTTGCAACAGCAAAAAAATCTTTCAGTGTGATGAAAAAATCACAGGATAAACCATCAAAAAAATTCACTAAATTTAATAAGGATTACATAAAAAGTTAATCTCTCACCTCCCAATATCGATGAAAAAACTCACGGGGCAAACCGACAAATAACTTCACTAAACTTAATAAGAATTTACGTAAAAAGTTTATCTTTCACTTCCCATAACAATATGTTGCCTCACAAAGTTTAATGATTGAAATTAAAGTTGATATCACAATTAAGAATCACTCAAATCAATCCCCAAAACAATCAAACAAGAAGAAAAATATGAGAAGAAACTAAACAATGAAATAAAAACACCAAGTTTTAATGTAGAAAACCTTCTAGTGTAGATGAAAAAATCACGGGACAAACAAATAAATGCATTAAACTTAATAAGGATTTATATAAAAAGTTGATCTCCCACTTCCCACAAAATATGTTGTCCCATAAAGTTTCAGGATTGAAACTAAAGTTAATATCACAATTAAGAATAACTAAAACCAATCCCCAAAACAATCAAACAAACATAAAAATATGATTAAAAAAACTAAATGATGAAATAAAAACACCAAGTTTTAATGTAGAAAACCTTCTAGTATAGATGAAAAAAATCATAGGACAAATAAATAAATCCACTAAGCTTAATAAGGATTTACGTAAAAAGTTGATCTCTTACTTCCCACAACAATATGTTGTCTCACAAAGTTTCAGGATTAAAAACAAAGTTGATGTCACAATTAAGAATCGCTCAATAACAAATCCCTAAACCAATCAAACAAGGATGAGAATACAACCATTTTTGTCCTCTCTCTATTTTTCCTCACTTTTGGATGTTGCACTCTCTATCTCATATGTGAAGCAAGGCTCAAATGAGCTATTTATAGACACTTCTAGCTTGACAGTTAAGTTAGAATCCTAACTTAATTCAACTAGCTAAATCACATCTTATTCTAATCAGATTACATCACATTATCCAATAAGATGATATCCCCATCTAAATATGACTTTATCTTATAGGATTTATCTATGTCACTACTAACAAGATAAGAGATTACATTTAACTAAGAATAATACATCCATATCTATGAAAAACTCTACTATCTTCAGATGATTCTTCTACATAGTCTTTATCTTTTAGAGCTGAAATATATCTACTGTGATCTTATTTGCCACATCATCCAAAATCTCAAAATAAGGCTAGACATTTAACAATCTCCCCCTCTAGCCTAAATATAGGGAAGACACGTTATTCTCCATCATCTACTTAAGATTCATCCTGGCACAAAGCTCGTGTTTATTTATTGGAACCACTTTAGTCATTATATCAGCACCATTCAAATTTGTATAAAACTTCTTCAACATTAATTGTTGCTCTTCTATGACATACCTCAACCAATGATATCAGACATTTTTCACAAAATGTAACCTCTTGCACATCCTCAGGCTCCCATTCAGCACTAAGTAATAGGTATCCAAAACTTGGATACCTTTTAAATGGCCTTTTCTCCCTTATCGACTTTGGAAGTTATGTTTCATTAGTTGTTATATCCCATTGCTCCCCCTAGTCATTATCCTCAATGGATTCATCTATAGTATTGTCTAGATGTGGTTCATGTAGCTCATTAATATCAGATTGTATCATATCACCACCAATGTGTGTTTGGTCACACATTTAATCTTCTTCACCTATAGACTGCTCAATATTCAAAGAAATTGGCAAATAGCTAATTATGCCAGCTAATGAGTTGCGGTATGAAGATTTATCTCTACTAAGAAGACACCACATCCTAGCTTGTGACCACCTTTTGCTTCTCTAGGTCATAAAGTTTGAAGCAAAATCGATCACCATTATATCCAACAAAGATGCATGGTATTGACTTTGAGTCAAGCTTCTTTCTCTTATCCTTAGGTATGTGTTTGGATACCTTGTAGTAAAAAAAAAACTCTCAAATGATGATAAGTGAGATCCTTGCCAGTCCATGCTCTCTCAGGAATCTCAAAATCTAACAAAACTAATACAACTCAATTAAGACAGCTCAATTTATCAGGTAGACCACTGTTCAGACTGCTTCTCCCCAAAATGTCTTTGGTAACATAGACATTATGAACATGCAACGAAC
The DNA here is from genome assembly GCA_025629825.1 of Erythroxylum guanchezii. Classification (NCBI taxonomy): domain Eukaryota; kingdom Viridiplantae; phylum Streptophyta; class Magnoliopsida; order Malpighiales; family Erythroxylaceae; genus Erythroxylum; species Erythroxylum guanchezii. The sequence continues at coordinate 22,503,284 of JAOTAX010000196.1, read as the reverse complement.
TTTCTTCATAATGGTTCTATTCATCCTTCAACAACCCCATTATGATGTGGAGTCTATGACTCAGTTTTCTCATATCTGATTCCATGTGACATACAGTATTCTTCAAACACCTTAGAAATATACTTCTCTCCATTATCTGTTTATAGACACTTCAACTTCCTCTAAGCTTCCTTTTCTACCATAATTTGAAACTTCTTGAAAGTTTCAAACACTTGACTCTTAGAGTTTAGCATGCACATCCAAGTCTTCCTCGAAGTAACATCAGTAAATGTAACAAAATATATGTTACCTCCTATTGACTCAGCTTCAACAGGACCACAAACGTTTGAATGCACCAACTCCAATAACTACGAATTCCTTGTAGATCTTCTCTTGAAAGAGACTCTATGTTGCTTTTCAACTAAATAATAATCGCAAGGATCAAGCAGTTGTGAGTTCTTAATTGGGATAAGGAATTTTCCAATTAGCAACTTTAATCCCTTCTCACTTATGTGTCTCAATTGTCAATGCCGCATATTTGATGAAGTTTCATCTTTGGCTATGTATACTTCTCCACCACCACTCACCTTTAAGTGTGTCTTATATAATGAACAAAATAACTCTCCTCAAGCAATTGCCATTACGCCTTTAGACAATTTCCACTTCCTATCCCAAAAGTGTGCTGAAAGCCTTATTGATCTAACACATTTGCTAATAACAGGTTCAGCCTTATATCAAGGAAGTGTCATATATCTCTCAAGGTCAGTAAGCATCTAACGTTTTTCTGAACTCGGATATCACTCTTACTAACTATCATGACAAAACTTTGGTTTCCTATCTTTACACTCCCAAAATCTCCACTCTTATAGTTTGAGAAGTACTCCACATTTGAAATACAATGATAAGATGATCCTGTATCAATTAGCAATTTAGAACCAAAATTTTTGATATTGAAGCATTAACTAGTTGTACAAACTATTGACACCTCATCATCCTTGTTTGAAGTAGTTGCAACTGTACTCTTATCTTCATTATCATTATGATGAGCTTCATTTTTTTAATCCGTCTTCCACTTATAGTAGAGCCTTTTATTGTGTCCTGGCTTATCGCAATAATGACATGTCTTCACTTCATTTTCACTTTTGGACTTTGAACGACTCTTAGACCTGCCATGACCTTTAGGACCCTACTCTTGTTCCTCCCCCTGTTTTTTGTCATGAAAGCTTGCACATTGTCAACTTCAATCTCCTTTCTTCTTATTTCTTCATTAAACATACTCTCCTTGATTACATCCAAAGAAAGCACACCATTAAGAGTGTTAATCGTCACCAATACACTTTCCAATGATCCGATAATGAACTCAATAGGAACTAGGCTTGAAGCTCATCATTAATAATGATCTTTATTATAGTAAGTTTGTTGATTTTGTCTTGGCAATTACTTAGATGCTCTGAAACTGATTTTCTAACCTTTAACTTCAAATTCACAATCTTCTTAATTAGAGAAGCCTTGTTGTGAACAATCTTCCTTTCATACAAACCTTTCATTCAAACCTTATAGCTTCTTCCAAAGCATAAAAGGATATGTTTCTTGAGATATATTGTTGAATATGCTGATATCAATCCATTGTTTGATAGTGCCTAGAGTTTTCCGCTTCATCTTTTCACATTCTCTACTTAACATCTTTTTAGGTTTTGAAGGAACATCATCCTTAACACCTCTGCCCACATCAATAGGATGAAAGAGATCCTTGCAATACAGAAGTTTCTCCATTATGAGCCTCCATATCGAGTAATTTGATGACATTAACTTGACTATAAGGTTGTTTCCACCTTCCATTATGATGGCTTCACCACTTGTTGGAAAAAAAAAAAATAACTCTTTAAAAAACAACCAAATATTAATCATAAGAAAGAACTCGTCTTGTTGCGGTAGCAGAAAAATATGATAAGCAACTAAATGATGAAACAAACACCAAGATTTAACGTGAAAGACCCTCCAGTGTAGAGGTAAAAATCACGAAACAAACGGACAAATAAATTCACTAAACTCAATAAGTATTTATAGAAAAGTTGATCTCTCACCTCCCACAACAAAAAGTTATCTCACAAAGTTTCAGAATTGAAACTAAAGTTGATATCACAATCAACAATTACTCAAACCAATCCCCAAAACAATCAAACAAGGATGAGAATCTCTGATTTTTCTCACTTTTGTATGTTGTGGTCGCTATCTCTATCTCATATGTAGAGCAAGACCCAAATGAGTAATTTATAGGCTACTTTAACTTGATAGCTAAGTCAGAATCCTAACTAAACTTAACTAGCTAGATCACATCTTATCCTAATAAGATTAAATCACATTATCCAATAAGATGACATCTTCATTTAAATAGTACTTTATCTGATAGGATTTATTTACATTACTACTAATAAGATAAGAGATTACATTTAATTAAGGAATGATAAATTCATATCTATGAAGAACTCTACTACGATCGTTCATATGATCTTATCTAGCTAGATCACATTTTATCCTGATCAGAATATAACACATTATCCAATAAGATAAAATCCCCCATAGACTCGATTTATCTACATCACTAAGATTACATTTAATTAAGAATAATAAGAGCTCTACTATCTTTATATGATATTTCACTAATTTTATCTTTTTTTTTGGATGTTTCCTACATGTTAAGCCCAGTTTCTCCACCATAGTTTGACTAGCCCCATTGGTACAACTACCTCCATCTATGATCAAGTTACACATCTTACCATTGATTAAACAACGTGTATGAAAGATATTTTTCCCTCTGCTCATCTACATCTACCTTCTCTTGCACATTGAGAACACGCCTAACCACAAGGGCTTCGGCTTGGACTGGTTCCTCTACCTCCACATTTATCTTTTAGAGCTAATGTACATCTACTTTGATTTTATCCGTCACATCATCCAATAAGATTTCAAAATATTGCTTGACACTTAACAGACACTAGTCCTAACTTGAGGTTATATTAGTCACTAAATAAGCATCTAAAAAGAAAGTGTGCGTAAAATAAGGATTTGTTTGAAATTGGGTATCCTCAAATGACCAATTTATCGAGTTAACCAGTGAACTTGGTGTTCACGACATGTGCTGGTCACAACTATCGACTATTTAATTTTTGTAAAATGAAATGGAGCAACGATACAAAAGAGTTTATACCAACCAAGCCCAAGCCTAAGCCTATTTGAACGAACCAATATGTGGGAGCACGTAACTAGTTGGATATTTAAAATAAAACTTGTAGGTATTATAATGCTTTGGAATCCCAGGAAATGCTTTTTTTTCTTCATCGCTCAAGTTGTCGCTTTAAGATTGGTATTGGGTTACTTCAAGTTTCTCTTCGTCAATGTGCTTTGAGTAACTACCATGTATTTATAAGTGCCATGCCTAAGTTTGGCTAGATAGAATAATGAAAACTTAGCACACCTGAAGGGCCCATTACAGGAAGAGTTCCATCTCACAAAAACAGGATTTGTTTGACTTCATGGTAAAGAGGTGAGAGTATTTGATGTGAATACTCAACTTAATACCCAATTTGATTTTTAATATGGTACAATATTCATATTGATTAATACTAGACATGATTTTAAATAAATTTTAAAATTTTAAAATAATTCTTAAATTTTATAAAATCCCAAAATAATTTTTAATAATTTGAATTATTATATATATTGGCATAATATATAGAGTGTTTAGTGATTGTTTATTATTATTAATATTCATAATAAACTATTTATAATAAATTAATTTTTTTGAATATTGAATTAATATTTGATCATTATTACAAAATATATAAAAAGTTAAAATTAAAATATAATTTAATAAGAGAAAAAAATATTACAACGTTTCCAATTCCATAACAACAAATAGGCAGGAATCTTGCCGGTCGATTGATGCCATTAATATATGCCACAAATTGAGGGATTGTTCTAAGTCGTTGATCAAAATATAAATTGATTCAGATGTTGGTCATTGGTCTGTTTCCTAGTGGAGGGTGCCTCCTGTTGGAGACCATAAGTGTATTGTGGTTTATTCTAATTAACAAGTTCCATGTGTCCTTGTACTATTAAGCCCTATTAAGAAATCAACCGACATCAACTTGGTCTATTTGCTCGTCTTAAGATGTGGCGAAAGCAGATTAAACCTAAAGGACGCGTAGAAGAGAGAGGAGGTGTAGAGCAGAGGAGGCGAGATCATAGCAGATTAAGCTTGAGAGGATGTGTAGAGAGACGACGGGAAGCATTGATGACAAGAAGAGGCGACCTTGACTCAGGAGTAGAGAGACAGATAAAAGTTGGAGAGTGAGACTAGGCAGATTTTTAGGATTTTATGATATTTAACTCATAATTTATTTCAAGTTACATTTTGGTTCTTATATTTTGTATTTCGGATAATACTCTATATTGGTTAGTATTGATCGTAATCACCACTATAACCCGAAAAACTTATCTGATATTTAAATTTATTTATTTTATTGTTTTTCAATTGATACGACGCCAACTAGTACGAACATATCATAATACTACCGTAGAATCTATCATTAATTACGTGTGCAAATTATTTAATGTATAAATAAATATTGTATAATTTTAAAATTTGCGATCAAACTATATTATTTAATATATAAATGATTATTGTGCAATTTAAAATTTGCGATCAAATTATCAGCATTTAAATATTTAAATGTATATTAAGAAAGAAATTATGATATAACTATTTAAAATATATAATTTACAATACTAAAAATTAATAGTCACCCCCATGGGGATGTCAGATCCAATCCATTCCAATTTGATTAAATAGGATGACAGTATCAACCCAGGACTCAAGATTGACCTTATTTATATTTATAAGACAAAACTTGAGAATTCTCCAATCCAAAGCTGTCGCATCAAACATGTTATGCTCTTCTACATCCTAGGTCTTCCCGTTCCTTCATCTGGCTTATGTTCTTCATGTAGAACAAAACAAAAGGTATCAATTAGAATTATAATTCTATAAGGTTGAATAGGGATAACAGGCTGATCTTCCCCAAGAGCTCACATCGACGGGAAGGTTTGGCACCTCAATGTCGGCTGTTTTCCACCTGGGGCTGTAGTATGTTCCAACTGAATTTGAAAGCCATATTTTGACCTAGACGTTTTCGGGATACCCCTAATAACCAACGAATGGCAAGTGCTTTTCCATCCCTTCATAGAATCCCTTCCTTGAACGAAACTAGATCTTGTGGAATGAATCCCAGCATTTACCGAAAAAAGAAAATCAATGAAACGAAAAAAAGAATAATAGTCTGACCATATAGTTTGTTCCAAGGAAGAATGCTAAAATTTCGTCTGTTTTTTGGGTTTGGAAAAGTGCGGATCGGGACTGACGGGGCTCGAACCCGCAGCTTCCACCTTGACAGGGCGGTGCTTTAACCAATTGAACTACAATCTTAGGGAGGGCAAATGCCCCAAATACCATACCTTTTTGCTACAACTTCTTTTCTTTTTCAATCCAGATGAAGGAACAAGAAGACCTAGGATGTAGAAGAGCATAACATTTCAATTACTTATAGGAAATTCCCATATCTTTTTTGACTAGAATGAGCCTATCCTCTTTTCTCTATTCATATTCCAAAATCAAAATATTAAAACAAATGCCTTTGTCATTTGATCCAATAGCGTTCCGTTAGATAGGAACATATTTGATAAATATTGATAACTCTCAGATAGAGTATTAGAAGGGAAAAATACATAATTTTTTGTTACTTTAATTTGAACTTATTAGTCAATTCATTCACATAATATCTCGAATAAGAAAAAAGGGGGATCGCA
>JAOTAX010000196.1:22478689-22494325 GCA_025629825.1 Erythroxylum guanchezii | reverse complement strand
CACGGTTTGGGGTGAACCAGTATAAATCTACTGTGTCAACACTCTCATAACTCTCAACTCTCTCTTAACTTTGAATTATCAATCTTACTATTTTCATACAAGAATTCAGAAAATATTTTACAATATTAATTTTCAACAGTTTGAGAAAGGAGCAAGTTTCTTTTAAAGAAATTGTTTTCAAAAGGGGATTAGTAAAAAGAAACACACAATTCAACCCCCCTTCTTATGCATTTGTATATCAATTATTAAGTCTCTATTAACGTGTGATTCACTTCACACATTTGGTTACCTTTTTGTTGGACCCCGAACTTTTCTTGGAAGTTAGAACTATTAATGAGAAATTGTTAGTGATTAGTTATGAGTAAAGAAAACGGAGAATTCTTGAATTTGAAATGATATACAAGATTTAGGTAGTGAATATAGTAAGTTGATGATGAGAGGGTATATGTGTGTCTATTCTTTTATTAATGTTGATGATCAATCATGGACTATAATTTGTTTATGGATGATATTGAGTTTAAATGGAAGTTGAAAGGAAGAATAGTGATTGAGCATGAAAGTTGAAAATGCAGAAAAGTAAAAGAGCATGAATAGGTTGATTATGAATTCTTAGTTTTTGATGATTTTTGACTAAACTTGCATATTTTGGAGTAGTATGAAATTATGGTGAATGAGTTTATTGAAATGGAATAGAAAGACTAGAATAAAAATAGAAGTGTTAGATTTTGAAAAAAAAATGGAAGTCTAAAATTTTCTGGGAATGAATAGTGACAGTGTTGAAATTTTGATCCGAACATTCCATGATTTGTCTGTACTGATCTAGAGTGATTTTGATAAAATTGTCTTCATGGAAGTGGTATATCTTTCTTTCATCTTTCCTTTGATATAAATTTTGTAAATTTTAGAGTTCGGGATCAAAAGTTATGGGATTTAGAAGTTGAGATGTCGGTAAAGAAGAAGAAGTGGAAAAACACCGTAGTGCAAAAGAACTACGGCGACTTTTAAGAGTTTGGGCCAAAAGCACCATCGTGCAAATGCACGAGGGTGACATTGAGGGTTATGCAAAAAGGCACCATCGTGCGAAAACACGACAGCGACTTTGGAGTTTGGATAGCGAAAGTCGCTACGGTGCAATTGCACGATAGCGACTTTGAGGTTTTGAGAGGTTGATGAACATCCGATAATCTTTTGACCATAACTCCTTCTATACACCTCCAAATGACTTGATTCTTGACGCATTGAATTGCTAAGACATTGTTTTCTACCTCTATACAAAAATTGGCAGCATTCTGAATTGATTTGAAAAGATTGATTGAACAAAAGTGAGGGATTCGATTGGAAGAATATGAGTTGGATGTTTTACTGAACATGCTTCAGTATTTTGATGATATATTGACCTATAGAGATCCAAATGAAATGATTGTTAATTTGAAGTACACTAGAGACATATGGTTATAAATCATGTGAAAAAGTTGAATTATGATTCAGTCTGTAAGATATTGAATTTCTTGATGGAAGTTTTACATATTACACTGTTTTGACTGTGAACAACCCGAAAATGTTTGGGCTATAACTTTCAAATTACTGAACCAAATTGAGTGATGTTGATGTCAATGGAAACATAAGACATATAGGAATATTTCTCTAGAAGGAAGTGTTATCAAATTGCTTCATTTACCTGATCAAAATAAGGAGTTAATATGTTAGTAGTTGATGGACAAAAGGGGCACAATTGGGAGAACTAATTAAATGAAGGGTAAATTGGACATTTTTCCCTCATTAATGGCAAACTTGTGATAAGAAAAGTTGTTTGGCTTTTAAGGAGAAACAGAAACGTGACTTGAAGATGAAAGAAGAGAAAAAACCGAAATTAAAGAGAGTACAAAGGAGAGAGTTCGGTAGAGAAGAGAGGAGAGAAAGAAGAAAAAAAAACTAGGTCTTGATTTTTCTAAGCTTTCAAGAGGGATTTTGAAGTTTATTCAAGAAGGAAAAAGGAAGAGGAGGATGAGAGCTTTCATTCAAGCTAAGAAAGTCTTCATTTGGTGAAGGATCAAGGTAAGAGTATGTTTGATTTGTCAAATTTTTGGAAAGATTTTGGTTCATGGAGCGTAGGACGTACATGGGTTTAAGTTTTCTAAGATCAATTTTAGTGGATATGTCTTATGGGTTTCTCAATTTGAATGCCTATTGATATGGGAATTTTGTCTTTGATCAAGGAAATCAAAGAAAAGGCAAGAGTAGAGGCTTTTTGAGTAAGGTTTTCAAGCAAGGAAGTTAAGGTGGGTTTCATGTTTATAATTGGATAATGAGCCATTATGTTTTCTTTTTAGTCAAGAAAATAAGATAATTTCTCAATTGCTTTATAGTTGTGGCATTTGTTATTTTTGAATAGTTTGCGAAATTTCAATATGTTTTGTTGTATGAAATTTTGATGATGAATTGTGAATTGCTACATGAAAGGGGTTTTCAAAAAATTGCATGATCATGAAAAACAAGTTTCTAAAATTTTGCCATTCGAGCAATCTGTTTTCAAGTCATGAATTACATGTTATGTGGGTTTATGGTGGTCCCCTAAGTTAAGTCAAGTGCACTTGTCTAAAGGCTTCTTCCGCCTGTTCGCTAGTGGCATGGAGCTCCTTCATGGACTCCCCTAGGTTCACGGCTACACAAGATCGTTATGCGGAAATGTGTAGTGCGTTCTGTTTTTGGATCCACCCGAACCATTATGATGTGCTTATGTGGTTATGATTTGTGAATAAGTTGAAAAATGCATGAATTGTGTTGTTTGTGATTTTGATTACTTGACAAGAATTTTGAGAAACATGTATTTTATGACTCAATAAGAATTTTCTATGAAAATGAACTTTTTGAACGGTTTTTCTTGTTATTCGTTATAAGCTTGTTACCCACGAGCTTTAAGCTCACCCCCTTTCATTCTCATCTCTAGGTGATGAGAAAGAGATCGGGTGAAAGAAAGTCAAGGCATTTGTTTGTTTATGCATGTATTGTATTTTAAGTTGGATTGATGTAAAAATAAGACTTTATGCATATGTTGAGAATTATGGGATTTTGTATCTTTTGTTATATTTTGGATTTTGAAATTGATGATGTAATATGGCTTGGAATGCCATTAAAATTTGTAAACATTTATCTTATAATGTTAATGACATATGAATTGTGTATGGATGATATGAGTTGAGTTGGAATTAAATGTATTTAAAGAAGTTTCCCGTTTGAGTTGATAAAGTTTGAACATGAATTGGTGTTATACATATATATATGTGAGCTATTATGGAAAAACAAGATAGGATTTTTGGTGAATGATGAGATGTTATTGAATATGAGGAGACCTATGAATTGAGGTGGAGTGTTGGATGAAATTCCAATTGAAAGTTTCCCTAAAATCTGTTCTGAAATAGAAAAATAAGTTTGCTCACGTTTTATAACTCCGAATGTTGGGCTCCGAAAACGGGGTCCAACATTGTTTAGTATTATGGTATTCTGAAAAGTTGGATTCCGGAAACAAGCGGGGTCCAACATTTTCTTAAAGGCATGATTTCATGCATTATGATTATAGAATTTTATTTTAGACTTGGGTTATCGACACCATTACCAAGCCAATAAAAAATTTTAATGAAAATTTTACAATATTTTTCTCTAAAAATAATATATATTCGAAATGTTTCAAATACAGAATTAAGGTAGTCATTAAGGAGGAAATTCAGAAACAAAGAGTGTGTTAAGCATACTAATACTGATATGATGAAAGAAAATATGTTAACAATGGGTTTACATCAAAAGACATTTGAGGAATATTTATATAGAATGGGTCATAGTTGTATTATCAAATGACATTTTTCTATTATGATACTAAAACTCTAACTTCATTTATATGTTTCTAACTCTACATTAATAATTTATTATTTTATAATAGTATGCTCATTTATGTTTTGATATTTTAATAAGAAAGTTTATTAGACATAATTGTATACCATGATGAAATTTGTCTATATTATTTAAGGATCTAGTGTAATAGGTAACAAATGTTATAATCTATGAAAGGAAATATGTTGCATAAATAATATACAACTGTCATATCTCACATTTGTTATTTTATTATCCAAAGTTACTATGTTAAACTTTTAGGATTTATTTTTTGTGCACTTGAAATTATGATATTTAATTTTATGATTATCTTATAATTAGGTCAAGTAGAAGAATGTCTGAGTATGAACTAATATTGGGTTAACCAATTATGATTAAACTCATTGAATAATTAAATAGATGAATAATTATATCCATTCACTTGGTTATATAATGGATGTATTTGATGAAATTATAAAGGATATAAATTGGTCCTTTTCCCAACTAATATAGTTTATAATTAACATACTCAAAATCACCTATTAAAAGGTATCTATAAGCAAAACAAGGTCAAAGGGGAGAAATCAATTTGTTTCAAAGGTTTGCAACATATCAATTTCATCAAAATTTTCAAATATGTATGACATGATTTATATTATGAGAATTATGTGTTCTATATCCTTTGATAAATATGTTTTTTTATTTAATTAAACTTTATTTTCCTATAAACTTAAGTTTTACTACTCTTCCTTTTCTTATACCTTTGGATTTAACAAATTGTCTTCTATTGTCATTATTATTTGGAATTTGGCCGATGCCTCCATATCTGGAACGTTAGGATTTACTATTATGGATTGGTTCTTCATTTGGAATGTTGATCTTATCAGAATTGAATAGATTGCCAAGAGATTTTCCATGCTCTTCTTCATTAATGTGTTTTAGTGGTAATATGGAGAGTTGTTTCCAAAGTTTGTAAAGATTTGAACATTATGGTTAATGTCTTATGACCAATTGGTTAGTTGTAGTTTAGTGACATTATTATTTAAATTTATTCTTTATCTTATACATGTTTAACTGTATATGATAAAGTCTATAGAATAAATGTACATTGCAAATGAAATTATAATGAGATCATAATTATGAGATTCATATTGCATTTATGTATTATCTTTTACTTGTTCCTAGTAATTGTTATATTAAGATTAGACATTAGTAGAGTGTAGAAAGACTAACACATTATGTTTTTTCCTTTTGAAGGAAGTAGTTAATCTCATAGACTAAAATGTTGAGATATTTAATAAAGGTGCTGCTACTTATTAAAGAACAAGTTCATTGAGCTTACTCCACAAGACAATTCCATTTGAAACATTACTTGCATATTCATGGAAATTCTCATTGTGATTATTATATAAGTGATCATTTCACTTAAGATCTACAAAATATCTCATATAAGGATTGCTATGTTTTAATATTACTTATAACCTATTCTAGTCAAGTGTAACTCAATCGATAGTTATTAGATATAGCATGAACTATATAAAGATAATTAAGTAATTAATATAAGATTTATCACCCTAAAGTGATTAAGAGAATGTTCCATTGGTCTCGATTATTATTGATTTAGGAAATCCTTAGCCAAGGAGGAATGGTACTTTAAAAATAGTGTTTAAATATCATCAATAAAATTAATTGCTAATAATAGAGAGCTAATTTAATTGGACTCAAATATAGTAGACCTCTAAATGAAACATCGTGTGATGAAAGGTTAGTCAAAACAACGTTAATATTCCTAATAATTAGGTGGTCATAATGTGTTATTAGGTGTCAATCTTAATTTATGGATATGATTTAAAACTAAATGAGTTTAATTTATCTAATCCTAAGTATGATTTATAATTTACATCCATTGCTAACCTGTTTTGGAACCTAATGGTCATACATAAAGAATGGTTGAAGAGAGAAAATTGTGTTTTAATCAAATGGGACTTGAATGTAAAGATTAGAAACTTCAAAATCAAATATGATATACTTAATAAATAAGAACCAATAAGAGACATTAGATCTTATTTGGGTCTAATTGGTAATTAATTAGAATTAATTCTAATTCTAATTAAATTTTAGCTAAAATTATATTTATTTAAATTAAATTACTAATATTTCTAAACTTATTATAAATATGCTTAAGCTCTAAAAGAGCTAGCACTTCCTACCAATCGTAAAATTCTCTCAAACTATTCATATGGATACTATTAGAGGTTAGACATGTATGTGTCTGGAGTGGTTATGATCAGTTAATTTTAGAAATAGTTCGAGGCAAATGATAAGAAAAAGGATCAAGCTACACAATAAGGTACAAAGTTTTAATTTATGTTTTATTGTGTTCATACATTAATCATGTTATAAAATTTAAGTAATCTTGACTTTTGAAAAATCAAATGAAAAAGTTTTATTCTTATTTTTCTACACGGGGATTAGATATTGCCCCGACTTCCCAACAAAACATTCTCTTACTTAACGAAATTTGTATAATTTAGATAAGTGACTCAGATCATATCAATTTAAAGGTAGGGTTAGGAATAACATATAAGATATGTTTTGGCAAGAATTATCACCTAATGAATTTAGGACTTATTTAATATGTGACTAATAAGGATGTTATCTAACTAATTTAACTTTAGTCAGTTTATTGATTGACTAAAGTTTAACTAAATTTAAATGGGATATTAGCTTACTAGATAGATTAGAGTAATATTTCCAAATAGTAATGAGGGATATTATTTTGAATAAAATAAAAGAAGTAACCAAATATATAATTTAAGTCTTAATCTTATTTGGTTGTCATATTTCATAACCAACTACTTTCTTACTTTATATTTATAATGTTCTAAATAGAAATTACCTTTTTTAGTATAATTAATACGAAGTTTTAGTGAATTTTTTTTTTTTGGACATAGGTTATATTAAGAAGAGTTCTCAAAGTTAAAAAGAAAACTTGTATGTCCATTATGCAATATTGCTATTAATCTTTATTAAGGATTTAGTAACAAAGTTTGAAAGATATGTCAATATCATATATATGACAAAATATGGTGACGTTTTAAAGTTGACTAACGTTTGATGGCAACATTTAAGATATATATCAACACCATAATAATACGATGCAAAATGTTGCATAAAGTAGAGTTAAAAGGTATAGTACCTTGATTGCTCCACTCAATTTAGCCAACTAAAAGCATAAATATAGATTATGATTGAAGGTATTAAATAATAGCTTTTATTTAATACTGAATTTGGGCTCAAAATTATTACAATTTTCTAGGCATGGTAGAAATATATTATTAAGTAAAGTAAATGGTCTAATTTTATACACAAATTTTTTTTATGATACATCAAGGGAGACTTATGCTTAATATAAGTGGCAAGAATAAAAGGTTAGATAATCGTTACTATCCTTTTATTTTATGTTGGTTAAGTAAACATAATGAGAATCATAAAGTTATATAGAAGGATATATTTATCCTTTTGATTATGAATTATATTAGACTTATGAAACTTGTTGGGTTAAAGAATAACCAAATCAAACTTTTGTGAAAGGATGATGATGGTTTTAGATTGTTCGATCTTATAAATATGATGTACTAATAATTTATAAAAGGATGAATAATTATATTTCATAAAACTTATTAATGACTTTATATGATATAGTCATTTGTATTAAATGAAATATTGATTTATATTTTTGAAATTTTCAAATTATTTAAATCTTAGAAAAAATTAAGCATTAAGAATGTTGAAGCACTTTCAATGAGATTGATGTAGTAAGATTTAAATTTCTTAGTTATCTATAGAGAATGAGATTCCAAACAATATGGACTTATGTAAGGAGAAAAATATAACATGATATATTTTATGGATTGTTCTCCCAAACTCATGTATGCCTTGGACTCTTACACAAATATTGAACATAAGGGAATGGATGCAAGGAATTATTAAGCACATAATTTTTTTTATGTAAGTAAGAAATCCTTTTGGTATGATCAATGCCATCTAAGGGGGCCACTTTACAAAATGGAGGAACTTCAACGACTAAAACTCCTAATCACTCATAAAACTTTGGTTCAAGAGTTGATCACAAATAATTAGTGGATTTAGCCTTTCATTTAAGTAGGGGTTCAAAGATAATTATCAGCAACTTACCATACTATCAACTTGACTCCTCTAAAAAAACCGGCACAGTGGATAGCTGATAAATCCCACTTCTTCTCCACCAAGGAATGTAAGAGTTATCTTTTACCTATATCTTCCCACAAGGTGTAGTGGTTTCACTTGGTTTGGGATCAAGATATAGGGCTTGCATACGCTTTTTTATTGTGGCTTACCATAGGAGGTTGAATCCCTACCAAGAATAGTGTAAAGTTCACCACTGAATCCTTACACTAAGAACTATGTGCAACTCAGTTAGAGAGCATTGATCACCTATACTTTAGGTGTGATTATTCATCTCAAATATGGCATAAAATAGCATCCATACTAAATATTAAATGCTCTACAAATTACAAGATAGGAACTATAGAATGGGCCTTACATCTCAAGATGAAATGTGTAAGCTAATTATAAGTTACTTAATATCAGTTTGTCTATTGGGGTTTATATCCTATGGAAAGAGAGGAATTCTGTGGTTTATATAGGCAACTCATAAAGAGTTATTTTATAAAACAGTAATGTTAATAGGACTTACTATTTTAGCAAGGGAATGACAACATAAAATTTCAAAAAATATGAAGGAAAGATGGTACTTACAAAAACTTTGCAATCTTATGAAACTTTGCAATCTTGTAAGGTGTAATCTACTTTGTTGAAGATAGTTAGATGGATATGTATAGTATTCTATCTTTTATAATACCTATCCATTATAAATTAATCAATTACTTAACTTTTTTAAAATTTTATTTATGTTATTACTATACCTAGTATAACAACTTGCCTTTGTAAGTTCTAATTAAATCAATTAGCAAGGTTCCACATTAGATATGGAATGTTAAGAATTTAAAGAGTCCAAGTTAATGATTGAGGATGTGATGCTTTGTTGAAGCATATGTTATCCTATAAGTCTAGACCTAAATTAAATAATGGAAAGGTTACAAGATACCAAACAGGTTAGATATGATCTTATATTCCCGATAAACAAAATGTTTGTTTTAATAAATACTTATAGGAGAATGGTTCTTAAGATAAGTAGTAAGTTCAAATCTTATAATAATACATCCAAATGGAACCAGTACCATTATAGATATATCTAATGTATATTCAAAAGGTTATGAGACATTGCAAGATCCACTTTCATGATGAATTTAAAGAGTTTTTTTAGATGATTATGAATTTATCATGTCTATAAGAAGGTTAGCGGAAATATAGTTGTACTCTTCAGTGGGACTGTAAAGAGACATACTTCTTATAAAGAACAAAAATTCATATTTTTCAATTGTTGAATATATGATAGTTTAAGAACAACTCTTACTGGATATAAAAGGGTAAATATTTAACTATGGTAATTAGATCTATAGCGATGGATATAGAAGTTATTTTCCTATTATAATTAAAGTACAGAAATAATATACTGAAAGTGTTCAGTATTTGAGATATCTAATACTTTTGCAAAGATATCCATTACTCTAGAGTTGATAATTAAGTTCAAGGTTATATAGAAACTATCTTTGTAAGTAATTCCTAATTAAGGTATATTTTACTTAGAACTATTATTTTGATATTGGAAAGGTTCCAATATAACATTAATTTCTAATCAAACCAAAATATGTTTTTTGTTGAGTTGAAATGATTAATTGGATTAAGAATTTATTTATTGAACTTGGTATAGTTACTTGTATTTTTCAGATAGTCGTGTACTGTGGAATATTAGAGCCATTGGACATGCAAAATGAGATAAGGTCTCATCAAATATCTAAGTATATATTTGGATAGTTTCTCTTAATTATGATGATAATTAATATAAAATTTATAAGATTTAAGCAACTACTCACAGTAGAGAATCTTATAGAATTCTCTCACTAAACCACTATCCTAGTAGTAATATGATCGTCATATAATGATATAATATAAGATACTTAAACAATTAGCTTAATGCAAGTGGGAGATTGTTGGTTTATGTTTTATAACCAATTGGGTGGTTGTAGTTTAGTAATATTATTGTTTAAAGGCATACATATTTAAATTAAAGTCCATTGGATAAATGTATATTGTAAATGAAAATATGATGAGAATAAAATTATGAAATTCCTATTGCATTTATACATTATCTCTAAAATGTTCTTAGTAATTGTTATATTAAGATTGGAAACTAATAGAGCATACAAAGACTAACAAATGTTATGTTTCTTTATTATAAAGGAAGTAGTTAATCTCACAAACTAAAATATGGAAATACTTAAACAAATATATGAGTACTTATTAGAGAACAAGTTCACTAAACATACCCTATATCACTTATATATCTATGGAAATTCTCATTATAGTGATTATATAAGTGATCTTTTAACTTAAGGGCTCCAAAGCATCTCAAATAGGAATTGATATGTTTTAATATTGCTTATGAACTATTTTATTCAAGGGTAACGCAATAGGTAGTTATTGAATATAACATGAACTATATAGAGGTATTTGAGAGATAAATACGTGATACATCAATCTAAAGTGATTAAGGAGAATGTTTTGCTGTTTTTGATTAGTATTGATTCAAAAAAATCCATTTCCAAGGTGGAATGACACTTTAACAATAATTTTTAATTTTCATTAATAGAAAATTACTAATGGTGGAAAAATAATATGATTAGACTAATTGTGTGCTGAAATGATTGAATTATACCAAAAAAAATATGCATAGAAAAGTTAGATGAAACCACTTTGACATTCCTATTATTTGGGTGGATATGATAAGTATTGTGAAATGTATAAAAAGGTTTAAGATATAGATGGAGTCAGAAAATAATTGTGATCCTTACATTCACACCATTTAGTTATTCATGTGTAAATAACATCAAAACATATCCTAATCACAAAATTCTTCATACAGAAAGAAAATTGGATATAAAGTTTATCCTTAGTCAATAAGCTCCATCTAATTTTGCTATAATGACGTTTTTATAACATAAAATACAATTACATATATTCATGATCTGAGTATTGTAGGCTTATATATAAGTATCATATAATTAATGTTTAGAAGGTTAAGCAAAACCTAAAAGATGAAAAAAAAAATATAGTTGTGAAAAGGAAAAAGAAATAGATCAAGGGTCATGCATATATATGTATATACATATCTCATGTAAATTAAGATAAAGTAAAATAAGAAATAATGAGTGATTAGAAAATGCCATAATGTTATAATTATACTAAGATACCACTAGAAGCATCAAGATAATTAATAAGATGTTATTAGTGTTAACTAAAATTAGTACAATACAGGATCGAGATTTTTTATTAGTAAATCAATCTTGCATGTACTGTACAAGTAATTAAGACAACAAATCCATTTGAAAAAGGTACAAATAATGTAACTAAGGTTACGTGTATATTATAACCCCTTTTTTAAAGACATTTAACATTTTAACAAGATCAAAGTTCTAATTATATGCTATTGTTAAAAATGGTGACCATAATTTATTTTAATATCTTTTGTTAAAAATAAAATTTAAACTTTATTTTAATTTTTTTTTCCTTAAATAAAAGTTGATAATAGATTCAGATAGAGGCTAATAGTCCAATTAAAAAGTAAGAATTGACCATTTTAACTTATCGATGGTAGAATATGAGCAGTTTTAAAACATACATAAACACAAACACTTAAACAAAATAAAGAGAGGAATATAAGCCATTTTTCAATAATGTACTTTTATTCATCAAAAGCTTATAGGTAAAGACACGAATTTCCTTATGATTCAGGTAATTAAAAAATTCTTTAATCTTTAAATTCTAAAAAAATCTCTTTATGTTTTCAAAGTTTTTGAAGAATCACTTCTTGTAGACTTTTGTTAAAAATAGCAATAAAACATATGTAACATGAACATCATATATAGATTAATCAAATGTTGCTAATATGATGATTCAATTTAGCTTTTAAATCTAACTCAAAATAATTAAACCCTATAAAACTAATATTTTATTATAGTTATCTTAAATTATTTGTTTATAATTAGTTTAATTGATTCATTACGAGCTAAGTTGAGTTACTATGTCATTAGTATTT
Organism: Erythroxylum guanchezii; assembly: GCA_025629825.1. Classification (NCBI taxonomy): domain Eukaryota; kingdom Viridiplantae; phylum Streptophyta; class Magnoliopsida; order Malpighiales; family Erythroxylaceae; genus Erythroxylum; species Erythroxylum guanchezii. Next base: position 22,482,201 of record JAOTAX010000196.1, on the reverse strand, counting down.
GATTGATTAATATATGTTGTTTATGCTATGTGGGTTTTAAATGAAGTTTAAATAGATGATCTTAAGTAGGTAAATATATTGATGCACCTAGGAATGACAGATGATCTTTTCTTTAAAAAATTATTTTAAATTTAATAAAAGAGAATCGTTTTGATGTCACTTATTGCTTCTTAATAGCACCCAAGAGAGAAGTGAATTAAGTGTTAGTGAATTTAAAACTTCTTATCACCTAAGAATGCAATTTGATCAAATATTAATATAATGTAAAATGCAGTGTAATTAAGCGCAATCAGAACAACAACAACACTTAATGAGAGTCTCACTGATACGCGGGGTCTAGAGAGATCTAGTAGTATGCAACCGTACCCTTACTTCGTAGAGAGACTATTTCTGATAGACCCACACAGATAATAAATATGTATAAATAAAATAAAATAATACTAATTAATTAATTATTATTATTATTATTAGAATAATGATGATGATGATAATGATGATGATGAATATGTATAAATAAAAACATAAAAATATATAATAAAATACATAAATATAAAACAAGGTAAAGAGTAATAATAAATAATAGAATAAGTAAATAGATACACAAACCAAAAAGAAGACTGGTGAAAGAATAAATGTAACAAATTATTACAAGAAAATAATTAGGCTAAGTAGGAAACTATTTAGGCCAAATAATTAAGAGGGAAGTACTATGAAATAAAAAATTATGCTAAATACAAGATATAAGACTTGAATGAAAATTTTTAAAGACTTAAGAGAACGAGAATGACCTCTCTATATGATATCCTTTATCCATATCCTAGTATGCCAAAGTTTTTTATTATGGGTCATGTCCTTAGTAAGTTCCAGTTGAGTCATATTATTCTTAATCACTACCCCTAGTTTTTCGTAAGCCTTTCTTTTATTCTCTTACAGTCTCTAAGTATTATTTCTCACATCTTCTTAGTGGAGCATTAGGGTGTCTCCTCTTAATAAGCCCAAATCACCTAGGCCTTGTCTCTTGTAATTTTTCATTAATACTAGTCACCTTTAATTGATCTCTTACCATTACATTATTGACCTTATTTCTCCTAGTAAGGTTACACATCCAATGGAGCATCCTCATCTTCGCCACTATTAGCTTATGACTATGTATTTGTTTGATGGGGCAACACTCTATCCCATATAACATGACTGGCCTAATCGCTAAACGATAAAATTTACCTTTTAGCTTGAGTGGTATCTTCTTATCATATAAAAATCCTAATGCACTTCTCCATTTAAGTTACTCTAATCTAATACGATGAATTATGTCTTCATTGATCTCTCTATTGCTTTAGATGATAGATCCTAGATACTTAAAAATACTATTTTCGTGTTATAACTTTTGAATTAATCTTTTTTTCCATATTAAAAACCACCCTATGTCTCGAAAAGCTACACTCTAAGTACTTAGTCTTAATCTTGCTCAATTTAAAGCCCTTCGTCTCTAATTATCCCTCTAAAATTATAGGTTGACATTGAACTCCTCCTTTGTCTCATTTACTAAGACAATATTGTCAGCAAAAATCATACACTAAGGCATATCGCCTTGAATATTCTTGATAAGCTCATCCATCACTACTGCGAACATAATAGGGCTTAATGCGGAGCCTTGGTGTAGCTCAATACCAATAGAAAAATTCTCACTATCTCCTCCTATCGTCCTTACCCCTTCATATATATCCCTAGAACCTGTATAGAGGTCATAGGAACTTCCTTAACCTCTAAACACCTCTATATGATTTCCCTAGGTATCCTATCATATGTCTTATCTAAATCAATAAAAAAAATTTGTATATTATGTTGTCTTTCCTTGTATATTCCATTAATCTTTTATGGAGATGTAAAGCTTACATCGTGGGCCTTCCTAGCATGAAGCCAAACTAGTTCTATGAGATAGGAGCATCCTTTCTCACTCTCTTTTTAATCACATTCTCTCATAACTTTATGGTGTGACTAAGTAGTTTGATGCCTTTATAGTTGTTACAATTTTGGATGTCCCATTTGTTCCTGTATAGAGGAATTAACATACTAAATCTCCAATTATCTGGCATTTTGGCAGACTTAAGGATCACATTAAAAATCTTAGCTAATTAAGTAAGACCCTCTATACCTAGGCTTTTTCACACCTTAATAGGTATCTCATTAGGCCCTACTGCCCTTCCACTCTTTAACTCTATGAAAGTTCTTTTAATTTCTTTCCTTATAACCTACTGACAATGGGTAAAGTTACAAAACCTCTCAAACATGCTAAGATCACCTAAGGAGATTTTTTCCTCTCTGCCTTCATTAAAAAAGTTATAAAAGTACCTCTGCCATTTTTTTTGATGTCATTTTCAGCCACGACTTGTTATGCTTCATCTTTTATACAAGGAACTTGATATAAGTCTATGGCTTTATGTTCCCTAGCTCTTTCCAACTTTAAAATGTGCTTTTCTTCATCTTTAGTTTCTAGTCATTAGTACAATTTCTTGTAAGCTCTAGTTTTATCTATTGAGACTATTTTCTTTGCCTCTTTCTTTACCAATTTGTACCTTTCTCTATTAACTAATCTCTCTACCTCTATGGTGCTATCTAATATAACTTTATAGGCGCCTTTTTTGATTTTAACCTTTTCTTGTACATCTTCATTGCACCACCAAGACTCCATCTTACTAGCCTTAAGCCCTTTAGAAACACCTAAGACCTCTTTAGTTGTATTTCTTAAAAGAGTTGCTACACTCTCCCATAACTAGTTAACATCTCCTTTCAATTTTTATTTTTCTCTATATAATACTATATTCCTAAGTTATTCCACCGTGTCCCCTTTTAGATTCTACCATCTGACTTTGGTGCATCTCCTAGGACTTGTCTATGCTGAGTTGACAAGCAAGTGTATGAGATTACCTTACAATACTTCCTCCTAGGTCGATTGCTCCGCCTTACGAGGAAGTATTTTGTGATTCTGTTCTTAAAAGTCACTAGGTACTCCTTGTGTTTCTTAAGAAAAAGGAATTGGCTATCATTAACTAAAATGCTACCGTAAGACCAAATAAAATAGTCGTACTATCATTCCTACCACCTTAACCTAAACCCCTATAAGTCCATGGATACCCGTATGAGGTTCCCCCTATATGAATATTAAAGTCTCCTCTTAAAATAACTTTCTCGTCAAGGGGGTTTGCTGAATCACCTCATCTATTTCTTCCTAGAATTACATTTAAGTTGTTCATTCAAACCTATTTAAAGTGCACAAGCACACACCACACTGAAAACAGTATCTTTCACCATAATCTTTAAAGACATAATCTGACACGACCTGCCTTCTTGGACCGTGTTAGCACTAGGGAATGGGTAGGCTTAATGCCGCCCAAACCTGTAGTAAGCCTAACTTTTCTATATTCTATTACAAATCCAGCATGACCCATTCATTTGTCTGATTAATCCTTATACCTGCTTAATAGGTTGTAAGAAGTAAGGATCCAAATCTGCAA
>JAOTAX010000196.1:22446643-22463383 GCA_025629825.1 Erythroxylum guanchezii | reverse complement strand
CATTATACTGATTTTCAATAGTTTTAAGGAAAAAGCAAGTTTTACAAGAAGTTCATATAAAAGGGGATTACCAAAAAGAACACACAATTCAACCCCCCTTCTTGTGCATTTGTATATTGAATATTAAGTCTATACTAACGTGTGATTTACTTCAAGTTTTATTCAAACTCACATTTCTTTCTTTTCTTTTCTTTCTCTTTTCTTTCGTTCCTTTTCTTAAAATATAAAAGTGATAGAAACTAAATCATCATAGGATTCGTAACATGCAATTTTAACAAATAGAACTAACCCATCTATATGCATACCCCACACTTAGGCTTTTATACAATCACAATCATCAAGAATTAACAAATGTTCCACTAGCTTTAAGGCTTAGGTAGGGCGTTTGGTTAGGTGCATGTAATGTGGTTTATACAAAAGAAAAGATTAATAAAGCTCAAATGGCATTAGCAAAGGAAAATTCACATAAATGGATAGGCTATTTGGCTAATGTAGCTTGTAATCAACAAAGAATGCCTAATAATTTTTAAAAAAATGCATGTGATAAAAATGAGGTCTTGAATAGAAAATCAAAGCAAAGTAAGGACGTATATGCCATGAAGGTCCCAAATAACAAAAGATAGTGAGACTGATATGGATGTATTAGTCTAATATGACTCAAAACCTCACTGGTTTTTGTCTACCACTAGTCACCTCTCTTCTAAGAATAATGCACATTAACCAATCACAAGAGCAAAAGTACATGATAAGGTGACCATGGAATTTTCTAGTAAATTCACAATCTAATTATGACTAAATAACCTTAAAAGCAATAGAAAACAAGAAAATTTTTTATTTTGTTTATTTGATTTTGAAAACCACCTAAAAAGTCACATAAGCTATAATTAAGTTCAAAAACATGCATAAGAAGTAATATACCCCACCCCCGCACTTAAAACTTACAATGTCCTCAATGTAAACTCAAATCCAAGAAATGGAGTAGATTACTAAAGTAGTAAATGCGAAAATGTAAATAACAGAAATTAACTTCCCTTAGGTTACCTCCCAAACAGTGCCTTTGTTTATCGTCAATGGCTCGACCTCTAGTTGCGTGCGTCAAGTGACACCAGTCACATCCTTTAGCATCAACACCTTCAAATCCTCCGTGTGGAAGCCTTCATAATATGGCTTCAGTTGATGACCATTCACTATGAATTTCTTGTCAGATTTGAGACTCTGTATCTCTACTCCACCAAAAGGAAAGACATGAGTGATAACAAACAGACCACCAATGGGAATGCAACTTACCTGGAAATAGTTTGAGTTGGAATGATATAGTAACACTTTTTGACCCACCAGAAGCTTTTCCTTGAAATCATCTTATTATGAAAAGCCTTTGCCCTCTCTTTATATATCACTGCATTTTGATATGACTCATTCCTAATCTCTTCCAACTCTTGAAGCTGCAACTTCCTATACACTCCCACATCGTCCAAATTCATGTTGCATCTTCTGATAGCCCAATATGCTTTATGTTGTAATTCCATTAGAAGATCACATGGCTTCCCAAATACTAACTTATACGGTGACATCCTAATTGGTGTTTTGTAAGTCATCCTATAGGCCTATAATGCGTCTTCTAGTCTTACGCTCCAATCCTTCCTATTAGGCTACACAGTTTTCTCCACGATTAACTTGATTTCTCGATTTGAGACTTCATCTTGGTTTGGGGATGGTAAGTAGAGGAAACTTTGTGTGTAATGTGATTTTTCTGATCATTGCTTCCATCACCCTATTGCAAAAGTGGGTTACTCTGTCGCTAAAGATTGCTTTTGGTATCCCAAACTTAGAAAGAATGTTAGCCTTAACAAAATTTGCAATAACCTTTGCATCGTTAGTCCTGGGGACTTTGGCTTCCACCCATTTATAAACATAATGTACTAATATAATCTACTACAAGCAATATATAAGTAACGTCAAAAGATGGAGGGAAAGGTCCCAAAAAGTCAATGCCCCAAACGTAAAAAATTTTACAGAAAAGCAAAGGAGTTTGTGGCAATTGATCCTTACAGAATAGATTACCTATTCGTTGGCGTCTATCACAGGATTTGCAGAAGGTATATGCATCTTTGAACAATGTTGGCCAGTAGAAGCCACTCTCTAGAACTTTACAAGCCGTTCTTTACACTCCAAAATGTCCTCCGCATGTGTACAATTGGCAGAAGGCTAAGATTGATGATGTTTCATTTTCTGATTCACACCTCCTGATAACTTGATCTGCGCAGTGCCTCCAAAGATACAGGTCATCCCATACGTAATACTTTGCTTCACTTTGTAGCTTATCCCTCTAAGCCTTTGACAAACCAACAGGTAATTCATTAGTAACTAAACAATTGACAATGTCTACATACCATGATGGTGTCACATCGGTAGAGAATAATTGCTTATCTAGAAAGGTATCTTGAAGAGAGATATCATCTTCCTCCTTTATCAAACGACTGAGATGGTCTACCACCACGTTTTCTGCCCCCTTCTTATCTCAGATCTCCAAGTCAAATTCCTAAAGGAGTATAGTCCATCTAATTAGCCTCAGTTTTGCTTTTTTCTTTGTGAGCAAGTATCGTAAAGCTGCATGGTCAGAATAAACAATCACTTTAACACCAAGCAAATACGATCAAAATTTTCCAAAGCAAAAACCATATATAAAAGTTCTTTTTTCAGTAGTGGAATAAATCAATTGCACTGGGTTTATAGTCTTGGAAGCATAGTAGATGGTATGCAAAGCTTTTCCTACTCTTTGTCCTAGAACTATCCCAATTACATAATCGCTTGCATCATATATGATTTCAAAGGTGAGGCTCCAATCCGGTTATTAAATCACCGGTGGGGATGTTAGAAGCCCCTTAAGTTTGTTGAATGCTTCTTTACACTTCTCATTGAACTCAAAGGAGACATCTTGTTGAAGAAGCTTGCATAGTGATGCGGCTATCTTCGAAAAGTCCTTGACGAACCTTCGATAAAAGCTTGCATGCCCAAGAAAAGAATGCACTTCCCTTGCAGTAAAGGGGTAAGGTAAAGAACAAATAAAATCAACCTTAGATTTATCTATCTAAATACCCCTAGTAAATGTAACATGACTTAAAACTATATCTTGATCCACCATAAAATGACGTTTTTCTTGGTTCAACACAAGGTTAGTTTTTATGCATTGTTCCAAGATAATAGCAAGATTCTCAAGACATTCATCACAAGAAGATCCATATACACTAAAATCATCCATTAATACCTCAATAATCTTCTCAACATATTCAGAAAAAAAATGCTTACCACACACTTTTGGAACGTGGTAGGTGTGTTGCATAATCTGAATGGCATCCTTTGGTAACCAAACATACCAAATGGGCATGTGAATGTGGTCCTCTCTTAATCTTTCAGTGTGATCAAAATCTGAAGATAACCTGAAAAGCTATCTAGAAAGCAATAATAATCATAACCAGCCAATCTCTCAAGCATCTGATCAAAAAAGGGAAGGGAAAAGTGGTCTTTACGAGTTAGAGAATTCAACTTCCTATAATCAACTCACCACTCGATTTACACTCGGGTGGGAACCAACTCACCTTCCTAATTTGTCATAATGGTGATTCCAAACTTCTTTGGAACTACCTGAACAGGACTTACCCACTTACTATCGGAGATTAGGTAAATCACCCTAGCATCGAGAAGATTCAATACCTCCTTCTTCACTTCAATTATTAGAGGATTCAGCCTACGTTGAGCTTGCCTTAGGGATTTTGCATCCTCCTCTAACAAAATGTGGTTCATGCATATGGAAGGGCATATCCCTTTAATATCCACGATAGACCACCCAATGGCCTTCTTATTGTCTCTCAGCATTTGAACTAGCCTCTCCTCTTGATTTAAAGTCAAGTATGCCAAAATGATGACTAGAAGAGTTTTCTTATCTCCCAAATAAGCATACTTTAGGTATGTAGGGAGTGGCATCAGTTCCAGTTATGGTGTCTGCACATCAGAAGGTAACAACTTCTTGTGAGATTCAAATAGTTTTAGAGAAGCCAAATCATACCTTTTTGGAAAGTTTTCTAATGATTCCAATAATGGTCTTTGAGTTAAATATGGTGCAGCCAACTCCCTCAACGTTCTTATATTCGCCATCGAGTCTTTAGATTCAGATTTCTATTCTTCTATTAAAGCTGACCTTGCTTCCCTATGTAATCTTTGCAATGTTCTCTCGATCTCTGGATCAAGTTGCTAAATTTCTTTATGAGGAGATCTAGTCACTACCATAGACCAACACTAACAAACAATTAAAAATTATCAGGTAACAAAAAAATGACTATAAACAAATATATTCACAAAACACTAACAAAAATCAAATACGAAAATTAAACTACCATACTCCCTAGCAACGACGTCAAAATTTGATAGCGTGTGTCGAGTGTATTGCAAAACTTACATGAATCAAGACACTAAAATATGCAGTTATGGTAAGTCTGGATTAAATCCATAGGAAATGTTTACTTAATTTTCGTAATCGAATTAATTGATGCAAGGACAATATAAAAGGGGTTTTTGGATTTTTAGCAATTTAGAAAATAAAATAAAAGTAGATTATCGAAAACAAATTAAAAAAAGCAATCGAAAATGATTAAAGTTTCGAGTATGAGTAAGGTTCAGTTTTAGGGTCAATTTCAGCCTAATCACGATCAAGCGTATTCCATCATCCTAACATCTTTACATCTCTCTTCAAACTATTGACCTGAGACTAATAGAACACTCAACTAATCATGGTTTTCCCTTAGGTTATGTTTAATTAAGATACGATCATTAATTAAACCTAACTATTGAATAACCTAGGATTAATAGTTAAATTTAATTTAGCAACAGCATTACAAAGTGGAAAACGATCAATATAGGTAGTGACCTCACACGTTCGAGTTATATAACTTAGGTTATGTTGTTCGTAACGATACGAGATCATTAAATGCTACTAACAAACATCAAACATAATAATTAAGAATTACATTCAATATTATAGCAGTAGGGTTGAAATAGAACAATCAAAATAATGTATTAAGATCATCCATCTAAAACCCAATCTAATCAACACAAACAACATAACAATCTGAAAAGAAATTAGAACATTAATAGGATAAAATAGCATAACCATGACTTGGCTGAGAAAGTTAGCCTTCTATCTCCATCTTTAGGCTCCAAGAATCAACCTTTGTAGCCTTCATTGATGTTGAAAAATGAAGAGAGAATGAAGGAGAATAGTTGTTGTCCTAGTTATAGTTGTCTCAGTTATTCTCCTTGAAATTCCAAGTGAAAATGTTAAAGAAGTTGTTGCCCATGCTGTTGTCCACTCTACTCTCTTTTGTTCCATCCAGCCTTTGCGCATGCATATTAGATAGCTAAAGAAGACCAAAAGAAGAAGCTCTTGCCTCAGCTCACCTTCGGTTCTCACCTTGGCTAGTCCTACTCACCTTATGCTTTCTTTCAACAGCTACATTAAGCCTCCCCTCACATTTTTTGTCTAGCCCCTCCTTTTATTACTCCAGCTGACACTTTGCTCTGTTTATTCCAAAGCTACATTGTTCTCCTCTCAAAAGATGAAGCAGCTAGGTCAAGCTTCCACTCACCACACACTAGTCGACACTCTCTTCCTTTATTACAACCAAAGATGACCAGATCATCCTTCTATCCACTACTGCTACCTTTTCTTTGTTCAGCCTAAGATAGGTTAAAAAACATGTGAGGAATGGGTAGCTAATGGACAACTAGTTCCAATGGAAAGTTGTCCATTTGCTTCACGTTTTTGAAAGATGACTTATGGGTGTGAGTGGTGTCTCACACCCATACGACATCTTGCATGGGTTGAGAGTGTCTCACATGCTTTTAATTCATGTCATTTTAATTGTTAGACAATACTCATGGCTGGCTCTTCTCTCACATCTAATTATGTGAGTGGTATTTTATGTTACAGCCATAATCTCAAGGCCGTACAATTTTCTAGACCTTTTTTAATTGATGTTTCCATAATATATCTTCATCTTTCTTGGTAATTTCTTGTCTTCTTCTTGCTCCATGAATCAATAGAGTATGGAAATTGAGAAGATGGCTTCAATGAACATGCTTCAGGGTCACTTTAGCTCCTTTACTTCCGAAATGTACCTAAAAACAAATATGAGCTAAAGTGAGTATCCTAAGCAATTCTAAGGCATTAATCACTAAGTGTAGTATATTAAATGAATCAACATTTAAGCACATATCAGGCATCCTAATGTGATTTAAAGACAACATCCTATAGTCAATATTAGCTGGGAATGAATCACTTATTGCAGATATGCCTCAGGAGAATCTGGCTCACTCTCATTAATCCATTATTGACATATAAGCACTGGAACTCCTTACTCTCACTTTACTAAGGATATTCATATCACTTCTATCTTAAATAATGATTTTCCTCTCCTAAAAAATACGTCTCATCCTTTATAAACTCAGATTTTCCCTGCCAGACCCCATATTTTTTCTTTTCTTTTATTTATTTATGTATTGATTTTATTTTATTTTATTTTCTTATAATTTATTCATTAATTTAGCAAGCATAAGCAACAACTAGAATTTAGAATAGAAATGTTAGAATTAAAGTAATAAGAGTGTACAATGGCAAATTTGGCATGTCACTTAAGCATAAAAGACGTAAAGCATAAATGAAGGGCAAAGTGGACATTTTACATTCATTAAGGGTAGAATTGGATGAAGAAGTGTGGTCTTGCTCTTAGAAGAAGGAGAAAACGTGAATAAAGAAGAGAAAAGTAGATAAAGTTGTAGAGGAGAAAGAAAGAAGAGAGAAAGGAGTTAGGGTTTCATCTTTTCTTAGTTTTAAGAGTGATTTTAAGGTTGCTCAATAAGAGAAAAAGAAAGAGGAAGAGTAGAGCTTCCATTTGATCCAAACATCTTTTTATTTGGTGAAGATTCAAGGTAAGTTCATTTTTAATCTTTTGGATTTTTGGAAGGGTTTTGGTTCATGAAGCTTAGGAAATGCATGGGTTTAAGTATTCTAGAATCAATTTTAGTGAATATGCTTTGTGGGATTCTCAATTTGTATTCCTATTGAATGGGATTTTTGCCAATGTTAAAGGGAATCAAGAAAGGCAAGATGAGTGGCACTTTTAAGCAAGTTTTAAGAAAGGAATTCAAGGAGGGTTACATGTTTATAGTTGAGTTAATGAGCCATAAATGTTTTTCAAATCAATAGAGTTAAATGATTCAAAATTGCTTCATAAATGTTGCATTTATTGCTTCTTGAATGATTTATGAAATTGCTACATGTTTGGTGTATAAATCTTGTTGATGATTTATGAAATGAAGATGGAAATGGTATTTGAAACCTATCATGCTTATGGAAATTATGTTTCTGAAATGTGTCTTTTTGGGCAATTTGTTTTCAAGTCATGAAATTCATGCTTGTGTGAGTTAGTGTTGATCCATTCTGTTATGTCACGTGCACATTGACTATGTTAAAGGCTTCTCCCACTTGCCCACTAGTGGCATGGAGCTCCCTCACGGACTCCCTCATGTTTATGAACTACGCAAAACCATTATGTGGGTTTGTGATAGTCCATTATGTTATTACTGGAGATTCGCAAGAACTCCCTCATGGACCCACCCAAACCTTTCTGATTGCTTATGTGTTTATTATATGTTGACAAGTTTGATGAATACATGATTTATGTTGCTTATGAATTGTTTGACGAGTTGAGAATTTGAGAAATAAGTGTTTTATGGCTTCACTGCAAATTTACTATGGCGTTGAATATGTTAAATGGTTTTGCTTGTTTCTCAGTTATAACTTTGTTACCCATGAGCTTTTAAGCTCACCATTATTCCGTCCCCATCTCTAGGTGATGAGCAAGAGATCGAGTGATCGAGTTGTGAGTCAAGACATCACCCCAATTTGCATACTTTTGTATTTTGAGCTAGTTTTTGGAAAGTAAAAGGCTTTAGCCGCGTTTCAAGTTCTATTTGTTCATGTGTATTTTGTATTTTTGGGTTATAAGACTAGTGATGTATTGTGGCTTGAAATGCACATTAAAGCTTTGTAAAACTCTTTCCTTTTGATCTCAATGAAATATGAATTGTGTATAGATGATGTTGAGTTGAAATTAGGTATACATGAAGAAGTTATCAACTTGAGATGATGACATATAAGTGTGATGTTATGGAAAAGAAAGATAGGATTTTATGAATTATGAGAATTAGTTGTAAGTGATGAATCAAATGAGTATAGATTAGAGAGTTTAATGAAATAAAGTTGGTAGTTGAATGGTTATGAAATGATGTTGTATTAAAGGAAGTGAATTTGGGACAATTTAGAGTGAAAGTAAAGTTAGAATAGATGTAGAAACCTTCAGGAAGGCTCCTGAGTGAAATTTGTCTCACCTATATCCATTGGGCGGACTTTTGGTCTGCTAAACGGACCTTTTCGGGCCTAGAAAGACCCCTAGCCTCGTTTATGTCTGTTAAACGGACCTTCTCAGTCTGGAAAGACCCCTAGCCTCGTCCATGTCCATTAAACAGACATTAAGTCCATTAAACGGACCTTCTCGGGTCTGGAAAGACCCCTGGCCCTGTTTATGTCTATTTTGGTGCAGTGTATGTCCATTTAGCGGACATTCATTGTACACTTTCAGAAATTCACGATTTTGACCCTTTTAATGGAAAAATCTCTCTTTGGGGTCTTCACAAAGAAGATCTCTTTGAAATTGTCCTAGAATGACCTTAATCCGACATCTCTAGTGAAAGTTATGCCTATTGTCCTAAAACAGGTACAATATGAATGAGGACATAATCATAAGAATGGATTGTCATATGTCAATTGATCAAATAGGGAATTTTTGGGATCGTATGAGAATGAAGATGAACTGATGATGGCTAATGAGATTCCATTGAAATAACCCTCCAAGATAATACACTCACGTTTTATGATTCCAGAGTTGGATTCCGAAAACGGGGTCCAACATTCCCTGTGGTACTCATGAATATAGAAGCGAACTCATCTATATTGCTAAAAGAAAATCCAATAGAAGTAATAGGAACTCAAGCTTTAAACTCCCTTTCAAATAAGCTTCCTTTCTTGGAATATAAGAGCGCTTAATGATCCTAAAATGTAGCATTTACTTTAAGGTTACTTGTATTCAGTAAAATCTACTTTGTTAGGTCTTTTGGAAACTAAACTAAATGAAAAAAAATATAAACAACTTGGCTTATTAAAAGGTAAATAAGTTGTAATCTCTAACAATAATGCCAATCACTATGGGAGAATAGTGGTAGCTTATGACTAAGAGAACCTGAAGGTCTAAAGGTTAATCATAATCATTAATAATTAACTTCTTCATCTAGAAATAGTGCTATTGCAAGATAATACATAATTTCATATTTATTTTATTTATAATTCCAATTTTTCTTTTCAAATGACTGTTGTATAGAGAAAAGTATAGGATATTCATGCTAATATTTAGGGCCACTGAATGGTGATTAGGATTTTAATAGTATTCTGCATCCACTTAAAGTTATGGGTAACATTTGGCATAAAAAGTATTTATATGATCTTGATAAATGGAGATCCACTATAGAAGTTAAAAATCTTAAGACGGTGGAACATTTCTTTACATGGAGTAATAAGCAACAAAATATATGATTTCTTAGGAAGAAGTTAGATGTAGTCATAATAAATTCATAATATTTGATAATCCACCCTTTATTTCCATTTGTAATCTGTCCCCAATCTTGAAACTACACTTTCCTTTCAGATTTAAGGGTTAATTACAAACGAAATCTCAAACTTTGCTCAATTTTGTAATTATAGCCTGAACTTTAAAAGGTGGCAATTAAATGCTTAAACTACCAATTTTTTTCAATTCTAGCCTGACGTTAGTATCTTCATTAATGTTATTGACATTTCTTACCACATAAGACAAATACCGTTAACACTTATACACGTCATACTTAATTAAACTAACTAATTAAGTTTCATTTAAGTTGTGTCAGTAAATTATGTCATTTTTTGAATTGAAAAACCTTAATGAAACTTGCTACCTTGTTGGAATTGAAAACCCTAAATTCGTTCGTTATAGCATAGAAAAAGGGTGATACGGAAACCCCAAGAAAATAAGGTTTTTGAAACCCCCGAATCCTATTGAATCAAAACCCTAATCTTTCTATTCTAAGAACATGCTAGATCAAACCCCAAATCCTAAGTTTGAGACCCAATCCCAAAGAAATTAGAAATAAATTTACGTTGCAAGTACTTACTTATTGATGCAAATCAATTTCTTAAAGTAACCATGAAGACATTCACGCCTTACTTGAAAAATTCAATTATGAAATTTTATTAATCATCAAATCTACAGTTACAAGGATATAATAAGGTATAAATACCCTTGACCAAGTCCTAACCATAATAGGAATGGGTTTGCACGCCCATTTAATGAAAACTAGGCTAATCCTAACAAATCTAAGAGTATCTAACCCATTGAACATAATATGATCCAAGTCCTTTTAGGAATGGGCTAAACACATTAAAACAAATAAGTCTCAAAATAACCCAAACAAACAAAGAGGGGCATATGGGCCTTATTAAGCAACCTTAATAGGCCCACATGCTTGGTTCATAACAAACTAAGCTAAAAAAAAACTAAGTCATGTGACTTTTAATGAAAGCACATGCTACTAACTAAAAGAGCAACCCATAAATAAGTCCTTGGGCCTAAAATAAGAGATAATAAATAACAAGCCCAAATTATCAAATTGTGCCCCAAACAAGACTTAAGCTTGTTTCCCAAAATGGCTAAGAACTTGCCTCCTCCAACAAAGTCACAAGCTTGGGCGTGCCTTGATGTTCGTCCATGGATGTTTTGGCCTCCTCATGTACTTGACTTGTGATTTGGGCTTGAACAAAAGCTTGCATTGCTTGTTTAAGCCTTGAAGCTTGTTGTGTTGTAATTAGACCACTTGGCATGTGTAGTTTGTCAGGTTGACGTGTAAGGCATGGAAATCCATTGCGAAGGATGGTTGTATCATCCCCTCCCTCATTAGAAGGATTCGTCCTCAAATCAGACCCTACATTATTAAAGGGAGAGAAATCAGTAACATTAAAAGTAGTGGACACTTGATACTCACTTGGCAAATCAATCTAATAGGCATTATCATTAATTCTCTCAAGCACTTGGAATGGCCTATCGCCTCTAGGATCCAACTTGTATTTCCTTTTCTTAGGAAAACTCTCCTTCCTAAAATGCACCCAAACCCAATCTCTAGGATCAAACCTCAATAACTTGCGCCCTTGATTAGCCCTGTGCGCATTTGCTTCATTTCGCTTCTCTATTTGCTGTCTTGCTTTCTCATGAATGCTCTTCTCCAATTCGGCCTTATGTTGTCCATCCTTGATAGATAACTTATGTAATGGAAAAGGACACAAATCCAAAGGAGTGAAAGGGTTAAATCCATAAACTTTCTCAAATGGTGAATAACTAGTAGTAGAATGAATGCTCCTATTATATGCAAATTCAACTAATGGCAAACATTGTTCCTAAGTTTTAAGATTTTTCCCTATAACAGCATGCAAAAGAGATCTTAAAGTTCTATTGACCACTTCAGTAGTTTGGCCATCTGTTTAAGGATGACAAGTAGTAGAAAACAAAAGCTTAGTTCCAAACTTTCCCCAAAGAACACGCCAAAAGTGACTCAAGAACTTTACATCACGGTCTGAAGTAATGGTTTTAGGAACACCATGCAAACGCATAACATCCCTAAAGAACAAATCAACAATATAAGTGGCATCATTAGTTTTATAACATGCAATAAAGTGTGCCATTTTACTAAACCATTCAACAACCACAAATATGCTATCCCTACCTTTTTTTGTCCTAGGTAGCCCCAATACAAAGTCTAAAGATATGTCAGTCCAAGGATGCTTAGGCACAGGCAAGGGAGTATACAAACCATATGGGGATTTCGCTTGTCCATATGCAACACACCTAGAACAGATTTTTTCAACATCTTTTCTCATGTTATGTTGGATCCTGAAATTTTTTCTAAATTACTTATTATTTATTTAGCTTTTTATTTATGATTTATTTGTTTATTTTATTTTGTTTTTAGAATTTAGTCATTAATCTAGTGGGCATGAATAGAGATTAGAAATTAGATGGAAAGGTTAGAATTAAGTTAGAATTAGTATGGTGTTAAGAGAATTAAGGAGTTAGTAGATGAAATTAAATGAAAGAAGGGTAAATAAGGAAAGGCTAACTAAGAGAGGGGTATAATTAGAAGAAAAGGAATAAAAGTGGTCTTGAAGTAAGAAGAAGAAGAGAGAGTGTCGTAGAAGAGAGAAAGAAGAGAAGAAAAAAAACGTGAAAAGGAGAAGGGAAGAGGGAAAATCGTGGGAAGCTTGGAAGGAAGAAGAAAGAAGAAGAAAAAGAAGAGAAATCAAGCTTGTTAAGGTAAGTGAATCATCTTTTCTTCTTGCTTTAGTAAAGAAATGGGTTGTGTTGATAATGAAGGAGTTAGAGAGAGAAAGGGGTTTTGTGTAGAGAATGAAGGGTTTGTGTTGGAAGATGATTTAAGAGAACCCATTGATTCCTAGGGTTTCTAAACTAGGTTTTGGGTTTTCTATCCTAGATGGACTATGGGTAGGTTAGGTTTGAGCTTGATTTGTGTTGATTGCATTTTTGTGATTATGGAAGTTTTAGGGAATTTCCATTTGAATTTGGATTGAATGAGAATATTGGTTTATTTGAAGGGAATCAAGAAAACCTTACTCAGGAGCAAGAGGAAAGGCAATCTTGAGCTTGGATTTTCAGCAAAATAAGGTGGGTAATTTATTTATAGTTATTGTGTGATTAGGCAAATTCTTGCCTATGTGTTTGTATGTTGATTTCTGAAAATGGATTTGCTTGAAATTGAATTGTTGTGACTTGATTGGAAATGTATATTGCACTGTGGTTCTGTTATACCTAGAAAGAGGTTATAACTTTTTGAATTAAACGAAAAGAAGAAAAGCATGAAAGTATGAGCATATGATAACATGATTTTAAGCATGACTATGTGCTTTTGTTTGGGAAAGAGTGGGCCCACTCTATTTGTCACGTGCACATTGACAAGAGCCTTCTCCTGGCTGTCCGCTTGTGGCATATGAGCTCTGAAAATGGACTCATTCTGTTCATGGTGCAAACTTTGGTTTCTCCATTTTGTTTCCATGGAACCCTCGAGCCATTTGTTTGTGCATTGCATCTTTGAATTGTCAAGTATGGTGCATAATTTAATGTTATGTTTAACGGCTAAAGTCTATATAGTGTGTTATGAGTTTGAGCTAAATTGATTAATGCTTGTATTGAATTGCTGGATGTCTATATATACATATGCCTGAATTTGTGACTAATTACCGATGGCTATAAATACATTAGCCACTGAGCTGTGTAGCTCAACCCATCATTTTCCCTTCTTAGGTGCAGATCGAGAAGATCAGTGATCCTTGCAAGGCATTTGGACAAATTCCAAGATAGTTAGCTTTTGTACTAAGTTAGTGACTTTTGGATAGCTTTATAAGCATATCAAACATTGAGCATCCAATGTATTTTATATCTTATGTTAAGTCTTTGATGTGAAGTTGATATGTAATTAAAGCTATTTATGAACTTTATTTTGATTTACAAATGAATTGAGAATTGAAGAAGTTTCCTTTGTGTATGTGCTTATTTATCTTGTAGTTGTACATTTCATATTTCAAGTCTTTCATAGGGGTAAGATTGTGTACTCACTTTAAGGGAAAAACTGGATTAATCTAGGCTGAATTAGACAAAGTTTTCTTCTTAGAAGTTGTAGCTCATCCTCTTAGCTTTCCAACGGTATAAAGTATGAAATTTTGGATGTCGGAGTTGAGAGATATGAGCATTATAAGTGGTGATGCTCTAGGGGAGGTATACACAGGACAGCTATGGGAAAAGGATGAGAATTAGTGGATTTGATGAATCAAATGAGTGGAGATTAGAGGATTTAATGAAACAAGGTTCGCCGTTGGATTGATATGAAGTGGTATTGTACTAGAAGAGGTGAATTTGAGAAGATTAGGAGTGAAAGAAATGTTAGAATGAATGTAGGAACTATTAGAGAGCTTTTGGAGGGGCTTGGGTATCCCCTATGTCCATTAGACAGACTTTAGGTCCATTAAACGGACCTTCTCGGGTCTATTAGGACCCCCATCCTTGCCCATAATGTCCGTTAAATGGACCTTCTCAGGTTTGGAATGCCCCCTATCCCCGTGTATGTCCATTAGGCAGACATGTATGTCCGTTTACATTGTACACTTTCGAAAATTTGCATTTTTGACCCTTTAAATGGTAGAATCTCTCTTTGGTTTTTGCATAAAAGTTGTAGATCCAGAAATCCTTTGTCTAACCATCAAGAATGACCTCAATCCGACATCTCTAGAGAAAGTTATGGCAATTGTCTCAAGATAGGTACAATATGAGTGAGGACATAAACATGCTTGATTCTTTGGCCATAACTTCATCATTCGACCTCCAAATGAAGTGATTCTTTAAGTAATAGATTCCTAATACATTTTTCTATCTCTTCATAAAAATTGGTAGCTTTTAGTGTTGATTTGAAAATGATTGATGGAAAGAAAACGAGGAATCGGTTGGAAGAGCATAACTAGGCTATGAATATACTTTGGGTTTTTAAACATAGCTTGAGCTATAGGGCACCGAATGAGGTGGTTCTTATTTCAAAATAAACTAAAGACATAGAGCTACAATTTTTTTGAAGAAGACAAATTGTGATGTTGGTGGTTGGCTGGTGTGGGCATGCTACCCTTGTGAGATGACGGCTAATAAGGGTTCTTTGGGATAACCCTACAGGGAAATACGCTCAGGTTTTATGACTCTTGATTATTGGACTTTGGAAACGGGGTCCAACATCTTGTGGTATCAGCGCTTAGGTTTTTCCTAGGCTTAGAATGCATAGTAGGATAAATTGTTATGCTAAGTGATTAATTGTTTGCATTGTTGAATTGATTGATTGCATTAAGTGACATGCATATCATGCATAAATGTAGGAAATAAGATTAGAATGAAATGTAAGCTAACCACTAGTGTTTTAAAATGAAGGAGTAAGATGCCACCTTGTAGAAGAACATGAGGAGTTTTGCAAGGATCAGTTTCACCTGACTCTCCAACAAGAGAGGAGAGTACTGATGAGTCTGTAGCCCTAGGAAATGTTGAGGCTACCATAGGGCATAGTAGTGGGCCAGTTTGATCACAGACATGGGAGTCTCGTCTCTGCAGGAGCAAGTTCCTGCTCCATTGTATCCGAGGATGTTTCAGGCATTTGCTCAGGCCATGGGACAAATGCTACAATCTTCTGCTCCGGCCCCAGTGATCGCGGCTCTGTCGTTCGATTCGGAAAACGACCTTAGAAACCAGTCAAAAATTAAATTCCAAGAATGCAGCAAGCTGAACCTCGGGTCGTCTCTCTTGTTGGAACCGATGGAAATTGATTTAAAAAAAACTAGCCTAAGTCGAATTATGCAATAAAAGCAATTAAAAGGGGGTTTTGATTGGTTGATCAAAATTAAAGAAAAGAAGAGTATAAAAGAATCTTTTTGGATTTTTGGGAAACTTTGCAATTGGTAAAAACTAAGATTGAAATCAAATTTCTAAAGTCCTCTTGAAAATGCGCTCGGTGGCTATCACAGTTCAAAATAAATTTCTAGGGATAATTCCACTAAGTTTCAAAAAATCAACCTTAAGGGACCCCTTAAGTCCAAAGAATTAATCAAACGACCATTTAATTAAAGCCTTGTTTAAAACCTTAGCTTATGAAATGGATATGTTCATGCAATTGGTCATTGGGTCAGACACAATCAATCATATCTAGCACAACCATGCAGATAAAAAAATGATCAATGCAGTCACCAAAAACATATATGAGACCTCATATATTTAGGCACAAAAATTCTACACAAATCCATATCCAAATCATAAAGTATTGTCAACACATGATTAAACCCTAACCATGCTAATCTAACCATACCACTGCAATCTCTAACCTGAGTCTTACAATAATATGATTAAAGTTCAATCAATAATTGAAAAACTCCCCTTTGAAGCCTTGGAACTCAAGCCGATGCTACATCTCCAAGAGGTTCGGGAAACCTAGGAACGCATAACACTGGAGAACTCCATCACTGCTAGAAATCTGACGCTATCCATGACTCCAACAACGATCGGTGAAAGCGGTTGAGAAAAGAATGACGAACGGAGATGAAGGTAGATGGTGGTACGATCGTAGCCCGATGGCTGCCGACTGCAAAAACAGAAAAGAAAAACTATCAGAATCGTAAGGATGACGTGTTCGAGTGTTAGCTGACCTCTCTGTTTAACCTAATTTAGCAAGTATTTATAGAGATGACATCGGGCCGGGTCGCTACAGTGAGAGAATTTGGCATAAATGGTTCGGGTATCCGCTTGTTCGTCCAGACGAATTAATTAATTCTTCGTCGCGACGAGTTGCTTTGGCTTGATCGTCGTGACGTACAATTTGCTGATCGTCGCGACGTATGAACTTAGTTGGCTCGCCGCGATGTATGAGAAGACCTCATGACCTGTTGACTTTCTGATGGGTTGACTCCTCCTTTGTTCCTACAATATAAAATAGCATTTTGCAGTATCAATTGTC
>JAOTAX010000196.1:22423638-22445097 GCA_025629825.1 Erythroxylum guanchezii | reverse complement strand
ATTGTATTAAGTGAAATTGTTTATGAATGAATGTGGGCCCAATGTGAGTTTCGATTTCCGTATATATATATATATATGTTTGTGGTTTTGAAAAAAAAAAGCTTCCTTCTGTTTTTTTTTGCTTGCGTCTGTTTTCGCTTAGCTTCCGTCTGCTTTTTGCTTAGCATCCGTCTGCTTTTGCTTCTGTCTAATTTTTAGCGTCTAGCTTGCGTATGCTTTTCATTCATCTGCTTTTTGTTTGTCATCAAAACTTATTAATCGTAAAGTCATTTTGACTTAACACCCTGTTATAAGCCTTCTCTAAGTTAATAAAAACAATGTGTAGATTATGTTGTCTTTACTCGTAATATTCCATTAATCTTCTAAGGAGATGTAAAACTTCTATTGTGGACTTTCCTGGCACGAAACAAAATTAGTTCTCTGAGATAAGTGTATCCTTTCTAACTCTCTTCTCAATCACCTTCTCCTATAATTTCATGGTGTGACTAAGTAGTTTGATGCCTCTATAGTTGTTACAACTTTGGATGTCTCCTTTGATCTTGTATAGAGGAATTAGCATATTAAGTCTCTATTTATCCAAAATTTTGACAGACTTAATTTGTAATTCTAATTAAATTTTAATTGAAATTAGAATTTAATTTTAATTAAATTACTAAAACGTTCGAAGCTTATTATAAATAGGCTTAAGCTCTATGGAGCTAACACTCCTTGCCTAACTCTCTTTGTAAGAGTTACAGAGTTCTCTCAACCTGTTTTATAGATATTGTTAAAGGCTGAACACTTGTGCGACTACGATGGTTGAAAAGAATCGATTTCAGAAACGATTTAAGGAATACAACAAGATAAAGATCAAACTTCAGAATAAGGTATGAATTAAGTTTCCACTTTATTATGATTTGTGTTAATCATTTTATAGAATTAAATAGATCTTGGTTTTCAAGAAATCAAAAGTCACGAAAAAAATTCGTGATTATTCTACTGCGATCGGGATCAGATCTCAACCCGATTTCCCAACAGTGACTTTTGAGAAAGGAGGTGTTTTGTTAGTTGTTGGAATACTACTACATTTAGTATCAGGAGCAGGCATTACTTACTAAATATGGAATATATGTTACATAAAAAAAAAAAAGGAAGAGACGAGGATAACATGTTATATTTGGTGGAAACTTTCCCTCAGCTTGGCAAAATCCAATTTCTTTACATGGTTGCAAATCCAACCCAACTTAAAAACAGAAATGCATTCTAATGCTTAAAGACTGATGTAAGGTGAAATCAACTTTTTAAATTGTTGACCATAACTGCTGCCAATGCGATCCCAATATTATAATTTATACCTGTTTTGTTATTATATTCGAATAAAATATATGACTTGATTTTAAGAAGGAATATATTTCATGATTCACGGGTAATATTTATTCGTGGTTCATGGCTGTCAAGATAGCTTGCATAATAATCGTCATCATCAATAGCCAATTGAAGGCTCACTTAGGCACTAAGTCTGGAGAGGTCTGATAGTACGCAGTCTTATCTTTACTTAGTAGAGAGGTTGTTTTCGATAAACCTACGAAGACCTGCATAATAATTGATATTGAAATTGATCTATTGTAGACAAAATAAAGTAACAACAAATATTTCTTTTAATACAAAAATAAGTTATTCTCTCTACTTTGATAAATTTTTTTTCTCTCTAGATATCCATCCATTTGATGAATTTTAAGGTGGGAACTATTAATTTCCTTTTGCAACATAAATTTAGAACTATTTGTTTATATATTGTTGATATTTTTATCTATTATAAATTATTATTTATCCATAATCTAATAAGTAAACATGTTAATGAGGTATCCAAAAACCATTTTTTAGGGAATCTACTTATTGCTTTCTTAAGGAAGAGAAAAAGATTTATAAAGATAAAAGAAGATTATACTAATTGGAATGTCCAATCATTTTAGTAGTTTGTCTATTTGGAGTGTACCATATATTGGTATGTAAATATTCTACTATATTTAGTACAAGCAATTTCATGTCTAAATACTATAACTGAGTTCAAATAATTTCATATCTAAATAGAAATTATATACCAACCCAATGTACAAAAAGTACTATAAGTCATTTAAAATGTGCACCACATACACTTTAAAATGTGAATTCTATGACTAAGTACAAAGAATATTATTTTTCAATACAAAATATAACAGTACTTTATTTGTCAAATACAAAGCTTATGTACAATTTTTTTTATAGAAAGTTAGAGGTAAGTAAGACCTACACTATAAAATTGGAATACATTGATTGAGTGGAAAGGATATCATGTCTCAATACAAACTCCACTCAATCATGTCTTAATACAAACTATATTATGACTAAGTACAAACATCACAACTATGCTCCAAAATTTCAATGATACATTAAAAATAAGTATAGCTTTAGTGAAAAATGAGATTACCATGACTAAGTACATAGAATACCTTTTTCTCAATATAAACTGTACTAGTACTCTATTTATACAATACTACATCTATGTACAAAAAATATCATATTATAGATAATTAATACCTACACATTCATATGGGAATATAATGATTGAGTGGAAAGAATACCATACCCTAATACAAACTATGCCAAGCTCAGTACATTCAATGTCATTGCTATGTACAAAAATTATTATAACATATTTAAAAGTAGTAACATCTTGAGTGAAAAATGAGAATATCATGTTTGAACACTGATCATTCCCTAACCCAATATAAACCACACTGGTAATCTATTTCTCCCATATAATAACACTTGCACTTTAAGATAGAAATAAAATGACTAAGTGGAAAGAATATCATGCCTCAATTTGAACTATACTAGGATTTAGTACTTTCAATACCACCACTAAATACAAAAATTACCATGATGAATTAAAATAAATAGTAGTTTCAGTGAAAAATGAGAATATCATCTTTGAGTATAAATCATAAATTGACTTAGTGCAAACTATACAAAGAATCTATTTATCCAATACCACATATATGTATACAAAATGTCATCATTCGTTATGTATAAGTTATCCTACACATTTAAAAGAGAATATAATGAGCAAGCGGAAGAAATGTCATGCCTAATACAAAATATACCAAGATCAATACATCTAATACCACAATCATGAATAAAAATTACCATAACACATTTAAAATAAGTAACAGCTTAAGTGAAAAATAGAAATAGCATCTTTTAGTACAAACCATACCTTACCTCAATACAAACTATACTAGTATTTTATTTATCCAATACCATACCTATGTACAAAAAATATTATCATTCATTACAAATAAATAACATTTACTCTTTAAGAGGGAACAAAATGACTAAGTGAAAAGAATATTATGTTTTAATACAAACTATAGCAAGACTTAGTATATCCAAAACCACCTTTATAATAAAAAATCATGATGAATTAAGAAAATGCAACAACAATTAAAAGTGGGAATACAAAGACACAAGACATCTCTGAGATTCAAGATGCCTCGATAACTACTCAACGGACAGGTGCCCAGTCATCGCTCGTTCATATTTAAACCATTCATCAATTTATGACCATGGAATATAGCCTATCCTAAGCAAGCCATATATTTATAATTTATACAATTTATTCTCAACTTATTATAAGTCAGTCTCTATTTAACTTCTTCAACATGATTTATTTATCCTAATATACTTAATTATACTCATACACAATGAAAAATTTTAATTATCAAATTTTCGCCGAACTATCAAGTGATACTCCTTATAATACATAACAGATATAAATGCAAAACATTTTGTACTTTCTTAATTATTTATGTGATAAATACGCAATTTATATATTTTAGAAATCCATATATGTAATTATTAATCATTAATTTAATTAATGATTAATTCAAAATATGATTTAATATAAAAATAATTTATTAATAAAAAATTAAAAGTTTTATGAACCATACGCTACATAAGAGTATGGTCTAAAATTATTCTTAACTAATTTTCAGACTCAACTAACTGATAAGTCCAATATGCTCCTTAATTTGTCCTTCGCACTTAAACATTATAAAATTCTATTAGATTTATTTAAGAAAAATTTTCAACCTAATTACACTTAATAATTTAAAATTATTCTCTTTTCTACTTTATTCTTAATTATTAAAATATCCTTATTTTATTTAACCATCATAACTACTAAAATACCCTTAACTATTAAAAGTCCTATTTTAATCTCATTTTTTATTATTACAAAAATATTCTTCTAGGAATTAAACCCTTAAATTTTTACATTTCTTATTTTCCCCCTTAATAATATATCTTACTAAATTATCTTCTTCTTCACTCTCTCCTCTTTTCCTACCTCCTTTTTTCTCATTTTCAGTCACCTTTTCTCCATTTTTATTTTTCTCATAGCTTCAAAATTATTGTCCCAAATAATCGCAACATTTTTCCTAAATATAAACTAGTTTAGGATGATTAAAAATCACAAATAAAAGGCATACAATTGTTGTCAAAAAAGTTTTACCTATATGAAGTTATGTGCCTTTCTAAGAGATTTTTAGGTTGTTAATCTCTACAATTTCCTCACTAATTTTCTACAAAACAAACAAAATGATGGAATATATGAGAAAAGTTTCACATGCAGGAGAAAGATTGTATATTTTTTATAGCCTTACTAGTTGAAAAAAAAATAGAGAAGAAGACAACTTTTTCATTAGATTTCTAATTACCTATCTATTATCTTCTTAATATGGTATATCCTCGATTGAGATAGACTTTATGTTGAGGATGTCCCACTAGAACATATACCCATTGTTGGTCTATGTCTAACTCTTCTACGACCACCTCTACTACTAGTTCTACCTAAACCTCTATGTAAATTAAAGGTACCACTCTAACCACGTATTGTCTCCTCTTCCCTCACTTTTGAACTTCTCCATACTATTGAACAACTTTTCTGTAAATTTCTCCTCTCTCTACAAATATATCATGCTTGACTAATCTTAGTGGGTACCTAACATGGTCCTTTATGAACTCTCTCACAAGTAACACTACTCTATAACTCTCTAACTCCTCTACTGAAAGGTCCTTTAAACCTCTGACTGACCCCTCTTTATGATCCAACCGATGGTACAATAATAGTGCTATGTTGTCTTTAATCCCTACCAACTCCTTGATCTCCATCGAACTTGTAGAAACTACCACTATTACTCAATATAGCATCAACTCTCTTATATCTCCCTACACCAGTAGACTATGAATGACTAACTCCCCTCTTAAAAAACTGACTCTCCCCTCTATAATGACTCTCTGGTCGCATCATTAGCTCTCCTCTCCTTTTGCTTTGTTCTATCACATCCTCTACTTTGAGTGTAGTTTCTAGTAACTTCTTGAAATCAAAAGTAACAGCTCCCAAACCCAAATGAATCTCAGTCTTCAAACCCTACTCAAATTGGTGACATCTATCCTCTGGATTGGCCACAACCTCTAATCTATACTTAGATAAAGTCGTAAAGTGAGCCTTATACTCAACCACTAACATCCCCTTTGTCTGAACCAAGATCCCAATATATTTGCAGAGTATATTTGTCTCTAAACTCTTTTATTGGAACTCATGCTAAGTCATCTCTCGTGCCTCATAATATCTGTTTGCTGACGTTGACCAAGTTAGTACGTTGCCCTGAAATAATGAAACAATATACTGCAACCTTTTTTTTCCAAAATACACTCCAAATAGTCTAAAACTAACTCTACCTACTCACACCATACCTCAGTCTCTTCAATATCAGTAGTACCTCGAAACTCCATCGCACTCATCTTACAGATCCACTCATAGTTGTGGTCTACCTTAGAACACCTTAGGGTGGAACCGCAGTAACAACCTACTACATCATCTAAGATGGCACTGATATATCTTTTCCTACTCGATTCGCTCTAGCATACCCTTGATCAGACACATCTGGGCCACGGATCAAATTACCTGATTCCCCAATTAACTCTGGGTCAATGATATCCTCTCCTAAAACCATCTTAGATATGACAAGAACATATCATTAGCTTTTTATACTTAATTTGTCCTTAGAAACGTAAACATGCTCTGGTACCAACTAAATGTGACGCTCCAATAATTCTTAGACCATAATTTATCCAAATTGTTCCTTAATTATATCATTAATTACCAAAATCCTCATTATTTCCAAAAATGAAGTTCGTTAATCACAAAAATTATCCATACAAGCACAACTATCTAAAGTGCCACAATCAAAAGTATATATAATAAAACAATTTTACTCAATTTAATTTGTTGGCCCCACTTGGACTTCATTATATCAATCACGTGCATTAGGGTTATCAGCAATCTCTGCTGGACCTCGCTTCTAGAGTCCAGCATTCGGAGACATTTGACAGAGACAATACTATCCTTGACCTTATTGAACTTGTTTAGGGATAAAAATACATAACTTTCTTTGTAGTCGACGGCCTAATAATTCTTTGGACTATCGAAAGAAGACTTCAAGACCTACAACTTTCATGAAAACCTTGAAGACAGATTCTATCATTAGGACGGTCAAAATTTTGACCAGACGATTCAAGATGAACAGTGCACAGAAGAAGCAGAGGGTCAACTATAGAGAAAACAGAAAACAGACGAGTGATTACAAAGAAGACGAATGCAGGGCCGACGAATGCGGAAGAACAAACAAATGCAGAGCAGACGAATGCGAAAAAGCTGACAAATGCGGAAAAGCTGACAAATGCGGAGAAGCAGACGAATGTTATAAAGAAGACGAATGCCACAAAGTAGATGCATGCTGAGCAAACGAATGCTACAAAATAGACGAATGTCGAACAGCAGACGAAGGCCACGAAGCAGACGAAGGCCAAGAAGCAGACGAATGTCGAACAACAGACGAATGCCGAACAACAAACGAAGGCCACGGAGCAAATGAATGCAGAACAGCAAACAAAGACCACAAGGCAGACTAATGCAAAACAGCAAACGAAGGCCACAAGGCAGACGAATGTCATAAGGCAGACGAATGCGAAACAGCAGACGAATGCTATAAGATAGACGAATGCGGAACAGACGAATATGGGGCAGACGAATGCTACAAAACAGACAAATGTAAGAAGGCAGACGAATGTCAAAAAGGTAGACGAATGCTATGAAACAGATGAATGGAAGAAGACAGACAAATGGAGTCAACTAGCAAAGTTTTAAGATGAAATGACGTCATCACAGATGATATGACGTCATCATAGACGATACGTCTCCCCTTATGAAGACCATAACTTTTGACTCCTATGCCCAATTATTTCCTACTACATACCAATGGAAAGCTAGAAAGATAAGTTGTAACTTTCCAGAGGGAAACTTTGACTAATTTAGTCTAAATTAGTCCAGTTTTTTCCTGAATTTGGCACACAATTTCTACTTCTAAGAGAGACTTGGATTTTCGAAATGTGCAACTACCAAGGGACGTGCACAACACTTGGGGAACTTTTTGGTTCTAAGCTCATTTGCCAAAAACCACAAAAGCTCAAACCTAGCTTTAATTACAAATTTACATCATAAATAAAGGCTTAACACAAAATGCAACATATGTAGAATGCTTAATATTTACATGCTTATGCAGCTATCCAAAAGTGATCAAACTAACTTAGTTACAAAAGTTTCTAATATCTTGGAGTTTCCGATACCTTGCAAGGATTGCTACCCTTCTTGTTCTGCACCTAAGGAGGGAATAGTGGGGTGAGATACACAGCTCAGTGGCTAATATATATATATAGTCATTGACAATTGACCACAAATTCAAGCATGTGTATATACAGGCGTATATTCAATAATTCCAGCAGCTTTCCATTCAGTCAAGTAATTTAAGCATTTGATCCATTTATCTCAAAGTTTTAACACACAACATAAACTTCAACTGTTAAATATAACACTCAATTATGCACCAAACTTGACAATTCAATTATGTAATGCACAACCAATTGGCTTGAGGGTTCCATGGAAACAGAATGGAGAATCCTAAGTTTACCCCATGAAAAAACTGAGTCTAATTTCGAAGCTCATATGCCATAAGTGGGCAGCTGGGAGAAGGCTCTTGTCAACGTGCATGTGACGAATAGAATGGTTCCACTCTCGCCCAAACAAAAGCACATATTCATTTTCTCATATATTCATACTTTATGCTTTGTCTTCTTTTCATTTAATACAAAAGTCATGACCTCTTTTGAGGTATAACATAATCATAATGCAACATGTATTTTGTTTTTAGTCAAGTCGTAACAATTCAATTTCAAGCAAAATCCATTTTGAGAAATCACGTGCACACACATAGACAAGAATTTGCCCAATCACACAATAACCATAAATAAATTACCCACCTAATTAGCTTGCGAAAATTCAAGTCAAGCTTGCCTTTCCCTTTGCTCTTGGGTAGGATTTCCTTGGTTTCCTAAAACAACCAAGGTTCCATTTAAAACAACATTCCAATGAAATACATAAACGTCAAAAATCACAAAATTTCAACAAACATAAATTTAACTTAAATTTAACTTACCCATACCCCATCTAGGTTAGAAAACTTAGGACTTAGTTTAGAAACCCTAAAATCAAATGGGATGTCCTAATCCATCTTTTTTCCAACACAGACCTCTTGTCTCTCTAGCTCCTTCATCCTCAACACAACCTATTCCTTTAATAAGGCAAGAAAAAAGATGGTTAACCTACCTTAACTACTTAATTTATCTTCTTTCACTAAAACCTCTCTTCTTCTCTCCTATTTTCGTTTTCACTCTCCTCCCCCTTCATTTCACGTTTTTCTCTTCTTAACAAGCAAGACAACATGTTCTTCTTCCATTTCTACCCTTAATGAGTCCAAAAAGTTCATTTTGTCCTTCCTTATAAGCTTATGTTATCTTATGCTTAAGTGATCTCTCAAAAATGTCCTTGAATATCCTTATTACATTAACACTTTAATTCCACTTACCCATTCGATAAATCCTGCTAACTTTGACATAATTATAACTCCAACAATTAAATCTATCAAAACCTCAAAATTATTTTAACTCATGCTTAACCTAAAGAAAAATTTTCAGGGTCCAACAATCTCTCTATCTCCTAAAAAAATATAACGGCAAGGAGTGGGAGTAAGGGTAGTAAGATGTACCCTTAAAATCAAATAACCTAATGTCAGTTTTGTGAGGGTTGAAGTGGTTAAAACAAAATTTTTACAGCCAATAAGAACCTAAAAGATCTTGTTTGTAACCAATTCATAAACCAATTTTGCTCAAATCAAATCATATAAACCATTATACCTTGAACTTGGTCTCCAAACCAAATAGAAGATCTCACGGTTCCACCTCCTAGCTCACATCTTCACGTCCTTTGCACTAAATAAGATGCACTCTAAGGTTTCTATCAAAGTTCGATTAGAAAGCCTAATGTTTCCCAATGCTAGATGGTACTTCAACCGCTTATCTTTGACGTTAGAAAAATCCCCAAAATAAACAAAAAGATGGGTGATTGAATGCTCAACACATGAGCTAAATGGTAAAGCTTTTTTGGGTCTTGTAAGAAGGATGAAGAAAATCGGCAGCTTGGAGGAAGACAAAAGAGAAAGGATAAAAAGTTGAAACCATGGGGAGAAGAAGATGAAAAACGACAGTTGGAAAAACCACACCAAAAGGCACAAAAATCCTTCTTCCTTTTGGACAAATTAAGGTTAATTAAAAGCCCTTTTAATTGTCCAAAAAGCCCTTATGTAAATAAAGCCAAAAACAATGTGAAAAGGGTAACTTAGTCATAAGGCTTTAAACACATCTTTATGTTAATTTCATGGACAACTCATGTTCTTACAAGGTTGGCCATGTGAATACTCATTTAAAAAGCCACTTTTCCATTTATCTCATGTTTCAAAATAATTTAAACATTTGACCCAATTGCCATATAACTATACCATATAATTATATGCATTATTTTGTTGAGCAATAAATTTATAAGGCATGTCATACATATCAAACAAATTTATCTAGGATTAAATTTGTTATCTAATAGCATTTATTCTAATACCATATGATGACCAAAATAATTATAACACATAATTAATTTTATCATTATATTTATATCTCCATATGATATACTAGAATAATTTCCTTTTTCTAATCAAATATTTTCTGGTGTGACCCATTGAGATCTATGTCATGTTCACAATATAATTAAAACCCCTTTTAATTCTATGCATCATAAGCAGTATCTAGCAAAATAAATTATAATTATTTAAATGACATAGATGATAAGTATCGTACACAAATCATGATCCCGAAGCAATAATTGCCCGTGTCAATTCTGTTGTCATATAATATCCTGAATAAATGCAAAATTGGAATATGCATCATTATTGCCAATTTATTACTTCTTGATTTCCAAAGTAAATCGTAAATATAATTAACTCCTTACTCATATTGCATGATAATATTACTTTATCAAGGGCCCATAGACATTATCGCTCATATCATATACGAAAGACAACAACATTCTTGGTGAACATTTATCCTCTACATAAGTTACGCATACTGTGGCATTATTTGTATAGCTACCTGTTACGGTTAGCGTTGGACAATGCCAGCAAATACACATTTCTTATGCAAGAAAATGAACATCTCATACCATAGAATTCAAGACATGTATGAAACATTAATGACATAAACACAATCCTAATAATGCTTCATTTAGGATCTGTCGAATACCATAATCTCCATTATGTATCTGTGTGATTAAACCGATAACTCCTTATCGAATGGTTTGTAGAATATCACCATCATTTAATTGACACATTAATCTTTTAATGGTCAATTAATTTGATATTAATTACCAATATTAGTGACATTTTAGAGTAATCATTATTTTCATTACAGAGTTCTACAATCCGAGTCCTCAACTCAAATAATTTATAAATAATGAAAACTCATATAACAAAATGATATAAATCATCCAATTCATGAACATAACTGTTAGAATACAATCATCTAATGATTGACTTCTAGATCATAACACTAACATTATATATAAAAAAAGTTAAATGATTAAAACATATATATAATATTAAAATACACAACAATAATCAGCCTATCTAGGCATTCAAAAAAATTCTAAAATTTTATCATTAGTAATGATTAATAATATTATTATTTTATTACTATCATTTATGTTTTACCTTGTTATTAACCGAATTTGTCTAGGCTCTGCTTAACCTAGTTGGCTTACATTCAATGTCTGTCAGCTCATCTCCACTCATCATAATCACTCACTAAGTGGAAAATTGATTAGACGTATAAATATCTGCATAGAGTATCTCAATTCCTCAGTCTAATCTGGCACTCTGGTACCACTCCAATATCTAGTTTTCGACATAGGATATCTCAAGACTCAGGATATCCAAGTACCACTCTAATACCTCTTCGGTACCACTCATCATAGGACTCGGGATGCGATAGCACCTACTCCACCGACAGATACCTAGCCATCGCTTGTTCATATTTGACTTGTATACTATTCTAAGAGTACAGTTTAAGATTACCCTTACCTAATTTTTGGACTCAACTAATTGATAAGTCTAATCTACTTTTTATTCCATCCTTCGGACATACATTACAAAATTTTATTAGACTTATTTAAGAAATTCTTTAAACCCAATTATACTTAATAATCCAAAACTATTCTCTTTTCCACTTTACTCTTAATTATTAAAATATCCTTACTTTATCTAACCATCATAATTGCTAAAATACTCTTAAATATCTAAAAACCTATTTTATCCTCTTTTTATTATTACAAAATACCCTTCTAGGAATTAAATTTCAATTTTACGCTTAAATTTTTGCCTTCCTATTTTGCCTTAATATATCTTAAAATTTTCTTATGTATCTTCCTCTTCACCCTCCCTTCTTCTCCTACCCCCTTTTTTTTCATTTTTCACCCATCTTTTTTCTATTTTTATTTTTCTCATAACTTTAAAATTATTGTCGCAAACAATCACTTATACTTTCCCACTACAAATTAGTTTAGGATGATTAAAAATCACAAATAAAAGGCATAGAATTGTTGTTAAAAAAGTTTTACCTATGAAGTTCTATGCTTTTGCAAGAAATTTTTGGATTGTTACTCTCCACAATTTTCTCACAATTTATTACAAAAAAAAAAACAAAATAAGCGAATACATGGGAAAAGCTTCACACATGCAAGAGAAAGATGATGCTTTTTTTTTAATGCACTTACCCTCTGTAAAGAATGATGAAGAAGAAGAAGAAGAAGAAGACTTTTCATTGAGTTTCTTATTACTCATTTGTTGTCTTATTAATTTATACTCTCTCTTGTTTTAAATTGTTTTGATGGGCTGGGTTAGTTTTGTTAAAGTTGGGCTCTTTTTTTCTTTTTGTGGGCTTCACCCTATCTCTTGTAACCATTGTAACATATATATTAAAAATTACTAAAATATATGAACATTTAAAAAATTTTAAATTTACAAGAAAAAAATAAATTTCTTTGAGACGCTGAAACAATGACTTTTCATACATGTACAGACACAATATTTGCACGACCATGAAGCAGCCACTCACAAGTCACAAGCACGAAAGCCAAAACAATATTTTGGCCATGTAGTGGCTTCCGTTACCGAGTAGGTGTCCTAATTCGCATGCACAATTGTACCAAAAAGGTTAAGAAAGGTTAGACTTGCACTTGTAAACTTGTATTCCTTTTTAAGTTTTTTTCCTTGGCATCATTGAGAAGACATGAACTCTATTACAACGTGCAAGTAAGCCCTCCCCGCAGAAAAAATAAAGAAAGGAAGAATGCACGATCCAAAAGAAAATAGAAAAGAAGGATTAATGATACAAGGGAAGAAGAAAATTGTGTGAATATGAAAATCATGAGGAAGGGGAGTCGTGGTTGACACGACCACCATGGGCATTGGGCATCGCCAGCTCAATTAATATAAATTAGTCTAATAGTAATTGCACTGCACTTAAGATAACTAAGATCTGAAAATATATCTTTATTCAAACAAATAGAAAAAAAAAAAAAACCGTTTTTTGCATAGAAACCTTTTACCCACGTCAAGAGGCAGAGACGATGCATTTACCAAATCCTATCAAATATATTCCTTTTTCTAAATTTTTTGAGGTATGTACTTTACAAAATTCGAAAGTATTTAAACTTACTTTTATTTTTATATTTTTAACATTTAGAAAAGCACAAAAATTAATTATTGGTTAAATATAATTTAATAATTCAAAAAAAAAGTGAATTCGATTATTCTCAACACCTTAAAAATTTTAAGTTGAAATTTTAGATATTGTTTTTTAGAAAATAACAATTTAGTACAATTAATTATATTATTATTTAGGATATGAAGATGAATTTTTTTAGAAGTCATAATATGAAATATCAAAAAGTAAAGACTGAGAAATATTTAATATATTAGTTATAATTTAATAATAAAAAACATACAAAAATTTTAAATGAACGCTTAATATTCAGACATTTATGACTTAACCTTTTACTTTACGCGAGTAAAAGGAGGATATGTAATAAGAAGGTGCAAAGAAGAAGGCATTTGACCTTGGAAAACCTCGAAGGCAGAGGACTTCACAGTGCGGACTCTTCAAAGTCTTTAATCTTAACCCATCATCAGACTTCACAAAAAATATCATGATTTCTAGGTATCTTTGAGTGTTAGCAGAAATTACTCCACATTTCCAGCTCATCTCCTCAACTCCTCTTGCCCTTCAATTATCGCCGCCAATCAAGCCTAACGACCACAGTAAGTCCTCCCTCTCTCTCGCTCTAAAGTTTCTTTGTTGAAGATATATCGGTGCTTTTATTGGTTTCTGCATCAAAGAAGCGATCTTTTTGAGGAATTTCGATCTGGGTATTGGTCCGCCATGGCGGACTTGGTGAAACAAATCTTGGCAAAGCCGATTCAGTTGGCTGACCAAGTGATCAAAGCTGCAGATGAGGCCAGTTCATTTAAGCAGGAGTGTTGGGAGCTCAAATCGAAGACTGAAAAGCTCGTTGCTTTACTCAGACAAGCTGCTCGTGCCAGTTCTGACCTTTACGAACGACCCACGCGTCGTATCATCGACGACACCGAACAAGTTCTCGACAAAGCTCTTGCCCTTGTGCTCAAGTGTCGGGCCAACGGTTTCATGAAGCGAGTTTTCACCATAATCCCCACTACCCAATTCCGCAAAATGTCCTCTCAGTTGGAGAACTCAATCGGTGATGTGTCTTGGCTTTTGCGAGTATCGGCATCGGCCGATGATCGTGACGATGAGTACTTGGGGTTACCTCCTATAGCTGCTAATGAGCCGATCCTATGTTTGATATGGGAACAGATTGCAATCCTCTATACTGGGTCGCTTGAGGATAAATCTGATGCTGCAGCTTCCCTTGTTTCGCTTGCGAGAGACAATGATCGGTATGGAAAATTAATTATTGAAGAAGGTGGGGTTCCTCCCTTGTTGAAATTGATCAAGGAGGGGAAGATGGAAGGTCAAGAGAACGCTGCAAGAGCAATTGGGCTATTGGGGCATGACCCGGAAAGCGTGGAGCATATGATTGTCGCTGGAGTTTGTTCGGTGTTTGCCAAAATACTCAAAGAAGGACCTATGAAAGTTCAGGCTGTGGTGGCTTGGGCTGTTTCTGAACTTGCAGGGAAATATCCCACGTGCCAAGATTTGTTTGCCCAGCATAACATAATTCGCTTGTTGGTTGGTCATCTTGCGTTTGAGACAGTTCGCGAGCACAGTAAGTATGCAATTACCAGCCAAAAGGCCACTTCAATTCATGCTGTTGTTGTTGCAAGTAACAATTCTACAGCTCCTAATCACGGGCGCAAGCCCTCATTTGACGATGACCATAGTCAAATTGCTCATCCTATGGGTGATCAGGTTGCAAGTCAATTGCACAATGTGGTTACCAACACCATGGCAATGAACGCTGCCAATAAGCTGGCAAGCCAACGACAAGGACTGAATGGCAATGGTGCAATTCAAACCAATATTTCTAAGAGCAATAACAACAACAATATGAAGCAAGATAATCAGCCACACCATCATCCAAGTCATTCACTTTCCGGGGGTAGTCTGAAGGGGAGAGAGCTTGAAGACCCTGCCACCAAAGCCCATATGAAAGCGATGGCCGCAAGGGCACTCTGGCATCTAGCCAAGGGAAACCCTCCAATTTGTCGTAGTATAACTGAATCAAGAGCGCTTCTGTGCTTTGCAGTCCTTTTAGAAAAAGGGTCAGAAGAGGTTCAATACAACTCTGCAATGGCATTGATGGAGATCACTGCGGTGGCTGAGAAAGATACTGATCTGAGAAGATCGGCATTCAAGCCTAATTCACATGCTTGCAAAGCTGTTATCGATCAACTATTGAGGATCATTGAGAAGGCTGATTCGAACCTTCTGATACCTTGTGTTAAGGCCATTGGGAATCTAGCAAAGACATTTCGGGCTACAGAAACAAGGATGATTGGTCCATTGGTTAAACTTCTTGATGAAAGAGAAGCTGAAGTTTCTCGGGAAGCTTCTCTAGCCCTCACAAAGTTTGCCTGCTCGGATAACTATCTCCACCTTGATCACTCTAAGGCCATTTTAAGCGCAGGAGGGGCAAAGCACTTAATCCAGCTTGTGTATTTTGGTGAACAGATCGTTCAACTCTCAGCATTGCCTCTTCTGTGCTACATTGCCCTTCATGTACCAGACAGCGAGGAGCTTGCACAGGCTGAGGTGCTCACTGTCCTAGAATGGGCAATCAAGCAAACTCACCTGACCCAAGACCCAACGTTGAACCCTTTGCTAGAGGAGGCCAAAAGTAGATTGGAGCTTTATCAGTCCAGAGGTTCAAGGGGATTCCATTGATTCATCCAGTGTTGTTTAGTGTACTCTGTGGTCTCGTCATCTTTTCTCTTTCAGTTGTTTTATTTTAATCGAGTGTACATATGGTTAGTTGATATTCATAATTGTTCCCAAGAATTCTACAGAGATGTTAGCTGCCTTTTTTTCTTTGTACTTTCCTGTTAAATTCTTTATAATACCCATTTCTGAACAGCTTAGTTGCTTGCAAACGCATACACACCGGGTACCTGATAGTATTAGTCATAATTGTTTCCAAGAATTCTGCAGAGATGTTTGCTGCCTTTTTTTTTTTTTTTTTTTCTGTACTTTCCTGTTAAATTCTTTATAAAACCCATTTGTGAACATCTTAGTTGCTTGCAAATGCATACATACCGGGTACCTGATAGTGTAATCAAACGAATGGGGCATCTGACCTCTATCTAACAATTTGTCTTACAGCTTTGTTCTCGAAAACATCCTGGTATGGAGTTCCATCAGATTCTAATCTTTGAATTCCTGAATGTGCCTGGTCACTTGAATTATTGGTGTGTTGGTAAGTGTGTCGATGCAGAGGTTAGAATTCAGAGCATCTGATAAGGATTTCATGGATGGCGAGTAGTGATTGCAATGTCTTTCTGGAACTGGGTTGGTTTGTAGTTCATCTGTGGCCTTTGGCTAGCATGGAAGGGCAAGTCGCACTCCTTAAGAATCAATTATGAAAGTCCAATATAAATCAGTATGTTTACTGCATATAATCATATGATTTCTGCTATATGCTCGGAACCTCCCGGATTTAGAAAATGAGGTAAATTGAAAACTGCATCATTATCTCTGATGGTTGGCTCAGTAGAACAGTAATCAAGCAGGACGTTGAGAGTTAAAGACGTTCTGACATTATAGTCCTACCCCACGTTCTGATTCCTTAAAAGCCACATCATCGTTAATTATCTAAATTCAATTTGGGGCTCTCGTTGTACGCCAACTAAAAGAGTGGATTATCACAAAGTGATCTGATATAGATCACCATCGCAATGCTGGAAAAGAATAACATTTATTGCACCTGTCCATCTTTGTATTTGGCAGGCTCCAACAATCCCATGTGCTGCTGTAACCGGCCTAAGTCAATAGGGCAGGCTTTTTTCTCTCAATCAGCGCAAGATAACAGGTGTCGATTTCGTATTTGCAAAGAACCTGGATGGTGAACCAGGGCCTGTGCTAAGCAATCCCATATTTCTGAACAAGAATTAAGGGGCCCTGTCTACACGATAAAATTGACTCCATCAATACAAAGATCAATAGCGTCCAAGTTGCCAACTTCTGCGTACAATTTCAAGTGAGACTTTATTAAACATATGGCCTTCCTCGTTAAGAGAAATTCTGCATCCAAGACTCGATTGCATTCTGAAATTTATATGATAAACATCGTAAATTTAACTACTAGTATTTCTTATAGATGCTTGTATTTTTGTCTTCCATTTATATAGATATCATTTGCTCCATTTAATAAGTGAAAATGACAAAATGTAAGTAAGTCATGCTGATTGTTTGGTTGAATGAGTTTGAGTTATTTCATATTTGAATAATTTCGTATTCAGTTCAATTTATATTTTAATGATAACAAACATAATTGTTATTAATAGTTTTGTGAAAAAAAGAAAATTATTTAAATACAGCGACGGAGTCAGGAATTTAAGATAGGGGCCCAATTATTTAATTTTTTAAATTTTAAGGGACCCAATGCACTACTAACCTCTAAATAATCCCGTCCTAATATATATATATATATAATTATTTAATAATCTTAGGGGCGGGGAGCCCAGTGCACCACTGGCCCCCACCTACCTCCATCCCTGTTTAAATATATGAGTCAATTGAACCAAAAGATGTCATATGTAGTCATGTTGAGCATCCCCGAGCAAAGAATTAAGGAAAGTCATGACTTTTCAATTTTTACAAATCAAATATAATTGTTTTTTATCCTTATCTTGGTTATTTTAATATTAAAGGTTCTACGTGCAAATATATCATTTTATTTTTAACGCATATGATTTTCATTTATCAAATAAATTAAGGTTTTAATTTTAAAAAAGAACTATTAATTCTTAAAATAAAATTTAAAAAATGAATTGAGTCAAATTTTTACTAAATTAGTGCTGTTATGATCTTTTAGAAGACTTGAATTGTTGAAAAGTTTGATGACCCGGTATGTTTTTAAAACTTGGTTTCTGTAAGAATTTAGTTAGCCTAAAGTTTATATCAACTAACTGAACGTAGGACATAATGGATGGTTTTATATCAATTAGATATTGGAGTAGCCAATATAGTTATTGGTGATCCATCAGTAACTAAGGGCTTCATTGGCTAAGCAAACCTAAGATACAATTTAAATAAAATATGTGTTAAGTATCCAACTATAGGATTGACCAGTCAAAAACACATTAGAAAGTTAAAGGTATAATTTTGATTTTATTGTACGAAAAATTAATCAATGTAATAAATAATTTATGCCTTTAACAACTATTTGAAGGTTGTTGGCTACCGAGTTTCAGTTTTCGTGTGTCACCTTGTGCTCAAGACCATCCGATAATACACGGAAACGAAAACAGAGGAATTAATCCCTGGCTACAGATACGTGAGTTTTTTATGATTGGACATTTTTTTTGATATAATAACATATTTGAGAGACTTTTCTAAAATGAGGTTGATTTATATTATTATAATCTTTATTCTAAGTGTAATTTGCAATTTAAAAAGCTTGCTATCATAGAATATCGTAAAATAATTCCTATTTTCTAGTGTTTTTTATAAAAAGGTTTCTCTTCACCTAGTATTATTATATATACTACGTACTGATTGTTCGATTATGATTGAGTACCAAATTATTTGCTTAAAATCTTAATTTAGAAAATGACAATTTTTTAAATCACAAATGCACAATTCAATTCCTTTTGATGCCATTAAAGAGTAAGATTAACTATATAATCAATTCATAATAATAATAATATTGCATTTTTAAAATTTTATAAAAATGTAATTATCTATATTTTAACATAATATGAGATTTCTTCAAAATGAAATCTATGTACAATAATGATTGGTAATTCTTAGAGTGCAAATAAACTATAAGTAAGTTTTGTTTATGTTTGAATGTCGAATCTGTTTTTAGATAAATATGACTTATAGCGTATTTGCGTTATACACAAACATACTTAAGCTTAAAATATCAAAACTATATTAAAATAATTAATTATATACATGTAAAATTAATTACTCAAAACCATTATATAAACTTTGAACATTAATTATATTATAGAAAATAAAATATGTATTACATACACTAAAATATTTTATCTTAAGTCAAAAATTAAATTATGAAACTCGAAATGAAATAGTTTTCTTAGTTAGATTAACTATCAATTACAAAATCAATATATTAACAACTTTCTATCTTCTTTATATGTATTATATCTTATATAATTTGTCTAAATTTCAATATGAAAGCATAAACTTTTATGAATTGATAAAATTTCTTTTGATAAATTAGAAAAATAAATAAATTATCAAAATATGTACAAAGAGTTCACAGACTATGCCAGAGAAGGCTCAACCAGCTAAAATTAGCAACTAGAAATTGATAAAAATTTTAGAAGATACTAAGTAAAATTTAACTTATTTCAACTACAAATTTTCGAAAAAAAGTCCTGTTTATTATAATCATATTTAAAATTATATTAAAAATGATAGATTTTAAAGCATGTTAGCTTTTATTCATTAGTTAAATTAGATTTTGACAAAGC
The DNA here is from genome assembly GCA_025629825.1 of Erythroxylum guanchezii. Lineage (NCBI taxonomy): Eukaryota > Viridiplantae > Streptophyta > Magnoliopsida > Malpighiales > Erythroxylaceae > Erythroxylum > Erythroxylum guanchezii. The sequence continues at coordinate 22,425,385 of JAOTAX010000196.1, read as the reverse complement.
ATCACTGCGTGTATGACAACCAATCAAATACTAAATTACTTAATAAATACGTAACTTAACGTCCTTTTTAATTTCTAATATTATAAAATTTTCAGGAATTCAAAGTAATAAAAGTAATTTTTAAGGTAAGTGAAATCACGTGATCTTTTAACTTTTTATATATATAATATCAAAGATAAATTATATTTTAAATTCAAAATTTTATCCATAATATAATTCATTGTTAATTTTTATCCGAAACGGTATTGACATAGATGACCATATAAGTTGGTTTCTTTACATGTAACATAAGTGTGACATTTTAGTTCTTTTATGTTTTTTTTTCTTGCTTCCTTATATGATTTTTTTAGAATTTAAAAAATTCATTAAGGACAAAAGAAGTCTAGTGTATATCTATGGTGAGGGACTCTCTCACGTGAGATAAAACAACAACGTTGAGAACCAAATTGGGAGAGGTTGTGCGACAATGTATCTGTTATTAGGGTAAAACATCTTCCACCTTTCTCAAAACTTCAAATGATTACTCAATTGGGGAGGAACGCTCTGGAGGTTAAAAACCTTGGACATTTTTAATAGCTCAAAGTGTGAAAACATGCATATGTAATTTGTCTAGGACTCTTCATATACGTGTTAGTGACTTGTAAATGTGAAAGTAGATTCGTACATTTGAAATTCATACTACTGGAGAGCAAGTGAAAATGTATACAAGATTAAAATTTTTCAAGAAAACAAAGAGATATCAACTAACCATTTTCTTTATTTACTATATAGCTTCTCTTTATTGCAAAAGTGATGTGCTTTATGATTGTGACTCGATGGGCGTGGAACATTCTTCTCTTTTTTAATTCTTATTTGTATTTGTTTGCTGATCCAGTGGCTTCTCGATATTATGTTATGTATTCAACATTTTTTTCAATAATTGTGCTTTGTAAGCAAATTTTTGTGTTCTAAAGCTTTTAAGTTTTTTTTTTTCCCCTTAAGTGGACCTCTTAGATCTCTTTATTTATTACTCTCTCCTTGATTTAGTCCACTAGAATCATTTGTCTTATAACAAAATCTATTTCTCTGTGCATTTATGAAAATTGTTTCCTTAACAGAACACGTATGGTTTGTTAGGTTGACCAATTTATTAGGAAAGATCATCTTCTCAAGCTCATATCCCCTTGATCAAAGCATGATGTTTTTATGAAAGTAGAATTCTAAATGCACACTATGGCGTAATTTTAACATATGCACTAGAAATAATGATCATCCATATAATCAATTTTCTTTCATTCATTACTACTTGGTCCTTTGGCCATATGCACTCTCCATTGGAGCATTCCCATGTTGCATCAAGAAATATGTAAGTGATATAATTATTTGTATGTGATATCCTGTATTAATATATTCATATAATGACATTGTTGTATGATTAAAACACAATGGAGGTAGCTTTCATTGCTTATGTACCTAGTATATGCTTGACATGGGAAAAATTAAAAGATGTCATTAATGGATCCAAGAATGTTATTTATTGTCATTTTGATAATTTAGCATAAGTTAAAAGGATATATTCTCAAAAGCATTATGTTTGATGTAAAATAATATTTATCATTATAGGGTATATTCAATGTGTTTCATTATAATTTATACCGTGATTTATATATATATTCATATTCTCAATATTAATTACCCCAATTATAATGAGAATATGAAGTTAAGGATTCAAGTATTAAGCCTAATATTGGTTAACATTTTTGTCAAT
>JAOTAX010000196.1:22318370-22361702 GCA_025629825.1 Erythroxylum guanchezii | reverse complement strand
AGAAGCTTCAGCACAACATACGGAAAAAATTCAGTCTTCAATTGTTCATTGTATCCAGTAGTTGAAAGTGAAAAAGAGAGTAGAGAAAATATTCAGAGATTGCCAGGGTACACCTGTGAGTATTAAGAGGGTTTCTTTTATTTCATTTCAATAAAATATTTTATTTTTATTTATTCTTATAAAATTTTCATCTTATTTATTATATTTCAGTTTGATAGTGGTTCACTACCGGTTGAACCTCTAAATCTTAATCCTTTCTTTCGACCGGTTCAATGTTCGGTTCGGTTTTTAAAACATTGACATAAACTAGAAAAAGGGAGAGAAAGATAAAAGGGTTGACGAGTTATGTTGTCGAAAAAGTAAAAGAATTGAAATTTGATGATTCCAAATACAAAGGCCCAATCTTTCTGTGTGTTTCTTCTTCAAATTTTTATGGGAAAATTGCTTGAAGCTACAGTGAAAGATCATCTCACGAACCAATCTGAAATCCACACATCAACCAGCAAAGCAAAACCAACCATTTTCAGGAAGAAAGCAGCTTGTACATGGAAAACAACATCAACGAAACCCGCTGCCTTTATCGGACGTTGTGTTGGATTGCATGAAATGGTGGTTTAAGGACACTTAAAAGAGGCAAAACCAGGCGATATCAACATCCAGGTCTTGGTCGGTCTAATGTACTACAATGGCCATGGTGTTGGGAGAGACGCTCAAAACGTCCGTGCGAGAACAAAGGGTTATGTCTTTGATTTAGGGGTTTGATTCCAAAAAATGAAGCAGTTTTAGTTATCTTTAATCAGTTAGTTTAATTAAACAATGTAATTTAGATAATCTTTATTAGATAATTTAATTTAGTCTGACATTTATAAGTGTTTAAAGTTTCTGAAACATATAACAAGTCACGTTGATAAACTTAACTGAAACATTAACATTTGGCTAAAATCTAAAAAAAATTGAAAATTTACGTATTTAATTGCTACTTTTTAAATTTTAGCTATAATTATAAAATTGAGCAAAATTTAAAATTTTTTTCATAATTAATTTCAAATTAAATACAAAATACTTAAGTTTTCTTTACACTAACATAATACAAAAAATCTTTTTTTGTTTACGTATACAAAAAATATTTTATGTATATAAAAGTTTGAGCTATAGGTGAGGGTCAACTTGAACTCGAGTTCGACTTAAAATTTAAATTGAAAATAAGCATAAACTCACTTGAATTTTAATGTCAACTTCAAACTGGAGACCTAGCTGATCGAACGTAGACATAATTGCCATATCTAGAAAAGATCATTTTCATGTACTTATATGCTTTTCTTAATAATAAAAATTTTAAAAATTAACTGAATCTTAGACACCGATAAAGAAAGAAATTGTAATTCTCTACCACCACTAAATTACAATATTCGATAATAGATTCATCTTATTTTATAGTTTCATCATTTTCACTAAAAACTTTGTATTTTTAAAATTTTGTAAAATTTTTTATATTCTTAAAAAGTCTAGGATTAATTCTTTAATTAATTTTTTGTTATTAACTCCATCGAATTTTTTAATATTTTGAGAAGAATCTAAAATTAATCGTTTTCTTAAGTTTAATTTTTGTTTGCCTACTAATTTTAAAATATATAACATAAGAGAGTGATTAAAAATTAATAAATCACAAGGGTATTATCTGTCAAATATATCGAGTTATCATATTTATATATTTTCACTTATATTACAATGTATTAATATTTAATATCAATTTAACTTATTAAAAACATAAAATGTGTTATACTTACCGATTGTTAGCAATATAGTTATTAGATTAATACGATAGCAAATTATGCCTTTACCTAAATTTTATTTAGAAAAAACAATATTCATTCAGTAATTTTAAGAATGTTATCAAGACTAACTTGATCTCTATTTTTGTATATTTTAATTTATAAACTCTAACTTTGTATCAAACATAGCCTAGTGTTAACCTTTGTTAATAGCTACCATTATCTTAAATGATGTAGCCTCATAAGTACTATATTCAATTAATTTATGAGATACGTGACTTTAAAAAACCCTCAATCCCAAAACTATCATCTTCATCACCCCTATGAGAAAACCCCCAAAACTCCAAAACCTAATAACCTGGTAGATATTTATTTACTTTTCTTTCTGTGGAATAAGTTTAGTGTTTTAGTGCTTTCTTATTTTTATTTAAGTATTGATGTTGTTAGTTTTTTAGTCGTGTTCACATGTTAATGGAGAGAGTTTATTGGTGGTTTCGATTTTCAAGAAACTATTAATCACAATTGCTAGTTTTATGTTGCATTATATTGTACCTAATGTCTATAAATACAATGGTTTTAAGTTAATAAACAAATAATCATTCTAGCATATTACCTTCCCTTGAACCTAAAAACTGTTGAATATATTTCTTATGAGAGCTTTTGTACTTTTAATATTTGGTATTAAAACCATAAGTGAAGAGGCGAGGATTGCCTAAACGCAAAGAATAGTAAGCCAGAAAGTATCCTAAGCAGTAGCTTACTATCTTTTCACTAGTGAGATTTATTTATTTCATATCTTCTAAGAATATTGTATAACCCTCAATTCCTTGCTTTAATGGTCATCATTATGATCGTTAGAGTATATTGATAGAGAGCTTCTTAAGGTCTAAGGAGTATTGATAGTAGTCATGAAAAGGATAATTGAAAAGGAAAAAAATAAATACAACAAAGTAGAGGAGATACAAACTTCTAAAAATTAAAAAAAAAATGGAGAGATTGTGAGCATTAAGAAGTAATTGGTTCCATGTTCAAGTTGACACATAAGTCTAATATTGAATGCTTTGGATGCCACAAGTATGGTCACTATCATTCTAAATGTCAGCAATTTAAATAGAGATCATAGTGAGAAAGCTAAATTTGTTAAGTAAGAAGAATAAATTTCGCTTCATATACTATGTTATACACAAGAACAAACCAATAAAAATTTATGATATTTAGATACGAGTTGAAAAAAATCATATAACTGAAGATAAATTTATCTTTTCTAATTTAGTTTAATCTTATTAAAATTATGTGAAGTTTGATAATAACTCTACAATTTTGGTAAAGGGAAAAGATAGGATAGATGTTCAAACCAAGGGAAATTATACTTTTTATATTCCTAATATGTTATTTGCTCCATGTTTAAAATCTAGGATGCTCAGTGTTGGCCAACCTCAAAAGAAGGTTTGTGAGACTGTTATCAAAGATAGAGTTTACTAAGTTCTAGATTTAAATATTGGTTTAATTTCACAAGTCAATAAGACAATAAATAGAATGTTTCCTTTATATCTCCACAATGTAATCTATTCTTGTTTCTTTATAAAATTGAAGGAATAATTTATCATTGGAAAAAATATAGTAATAACTTTCTAAAAAGAAAATCTTGGAGGGTAAAAGTAAGCTAGAATTAGTTTCGTTATGACTTGTGTGATCCTATAAACTTAACACTTAATGGAGATAAATAATATTTTATTACCTTTATTGATGATTTTAGTTGTGAAAATGGTTATATTTCTTACAACATAAATTAAAGGCCTTAGTTATTTTTAAGAAATATGAGGCATTAGTTGAGAAAGAAGTGGATTGACATATAAAGGTTCTTCATAAAGATCATAAGGGGTATAATACAATTCAAAATAATTTGTAAATTTTTGTAAATGATATGAAATTGAGAAGCAAATAACAACAATATACATGCCTTAGCAAAATGGTGTGAGTAAGAGAAAAAAATTGAACAACATTGAATATAGTGTAGAGCTTTTTGACAAGGAGTGGTATTCCAAAAGTTTCTGGATGTAAGTAATTATTTAGAGCATTCACATTTTGAAGAAGAGCCCCATACTGTTTGTTTAGAACATGAAACTGGAAGAAACTTGGAGTAATTGTAAACCAACTGTTGATCACTTCAGAATTTTTGGGTGTATTGTATATGACTATGTAACTAATTAGAAAAGAAGAAAGTTAGATGAAAAAGTTAAATATTTCATTTTTCTTGGCGTTAATGATAGGTCCAAAGCATATATATTGTATAATCATATCATTAAGAAAACTTTCATTAGTTAGGATATTGGTTTTAATAAAGAAAGTACCTGACCATGGATAAAAATGAGTGATGTACAACAAATTCCAAAAAATTTTGACAATGAAGAGGAGGAAAAAGATTTTACTTTGAATTTCTAAAAAAACAAAATAATGTATGTGAATACACTCCAATAACCACGGGGAGTTCAATAGAAACTAGAACTGAAATTAGAGCAAGTTCTCATCCTTATCAGGTTAAAAAAGTCCAGCATGGATGTCTAATCTTAAGATGGATGAAATTGAAGAATTTAAGGATCCATGGATTCACTTTGCGTTTTCTTACATAATTTGATCCTATGGCTTTTGAAGATGCTTTTAAAGGACCAAAGCATTAGAAGGCTATAGATGATGAACTTATAACCACTTAAAGGATTAGCATTTAAAAGTTGACAGAACTTCCAAATGACTAAAAGATAATTTGTGTAAAGTGAATTTACAATACAAAGATAAGGAGAATGTTGGGATTGATAAATACAAAGAACGTATTGTGGATAAAGAATATAAACAAGAATATGATATGGATTAGAAAGAAATATTTTCTTTAGTTTCTGAGTAAGATACAATCAGGTTTATGATCTCTTTAGCATCTTAAATTCATAGCCCATCTTCAAATTAGATGTGAAATCAACTTTTCTTCTAGGATAATTGAAAAATAGGTATTTATTAAATAATCCACTAGTTATATGAAACTTAAAAGTGAGTGTAAAGTGTGTAAATTAAAGAAAGTTTTTATATGGACTAAAATAAGCACTTAGAGTTTGGTATAGTCATATAGGTGCTTAGTTTTTAAAAGAATTTTCAAAAGTTTCCTTATGAGCATACTTTTTGTGCAAAAATTAGAGATGGAGGTAAAATGATTATATTATGCTTACACTAAAAATGATGGTAGTATGATGGAAAAATTCAAGTGATCTATGATGCTTGAATTTTACAGGATTGATCATGTTATGATGTATTATTTTCTTGGCATAAAGGTAATTCAATTTATCACTAGAATTTTTATTCATCAAAATAAATATGTAGAAGTTTTAGTCAAGTTCAAAATGAAGAATTGAAATTATGCTACTACCTTAATTAACAAAATTTTGAAGCTTGTGATGGATACAGATAGGAGGAAGTTTAATAGCATACTTTATAAGCAAATTGTAGAAAGTTTAATGTATTTAACAACTACTTAGGCTAATATTATGTATGTTTTTTGTCTCATTAGTGGGTTTATAGAACATTTGATGGAACAATATTTGTTGGCAACAAAGGGAATCTTCATATACTTGAAAGGAATAGCTAATTTTAGTTTGTTTCATAAGAAGCAAACAATTGTTACTTTATTTACAACTAAGATTGAATTTGTTGTTGCTACTTCATATGCATCTCAAGCTATTTGTTTTAGAAAAGTTCTTGAAAAGCTCTAATTTAAGAAACAAAGAGCAACTTTAGTTTATTATAACGACATTTCAACAATTAAACTTTCCAAAATTTTATTTTTATTAGGAGAAGTAAACATATAGATGTGAGTATTATTTCTTATGTGACCTTTTTGAATATAGAACAATTGATCTACTCTACTACAAAAGTAAAGACTAGGTTGATGATATATTAATAAAGCCCCTCAAATTGGTAGCATCTTTTACTGGGTTGTTGTTATTATTGTTGTTGTTTAAAACTTAAAAGGGTTTTTAGTGTTTGCAATTTGGAGGATCCAATTTAAAGAAGGCTGCTACTTTGTTATATTTCTATTTAATTAAATGTTGATAAATTTTAGTTTAAGGAAGGGAATGTTAGATTTTTATTTATTATCCTTTTTGATTCAATCTTTACCAAAATAAATTTAGTGGTTTAGTGGTTTCTTATTTTTATATGAGTGTTGATATTGGTAATTTGTTAATAATGTTCACGTTTCAATAAAGAAAGTTTATTGGTGGTTTCGATTTTTTAGGAAACTATTAGTTATGGTTGCTAGTTTTATATCACATTATCTTGTGCTTAATGTTTGTAAATAAATTAGTTTGAATTTAATAAATAGATAATCATTTCAGCATATTACCTTCTCTTGAACCTATAAAGTGTTCGATGAAATTCCATTCCTATGAGAGCTTCCATACTTTAATAAAACTAATGTCTTCTTTGCCTCACTTTGTCAAAAGTTTTTTTATTTTTGTCTCTATATACCCTTGTCACTAATGCTTTGTTGGTGAGCATACTACAATCTTTGATACAATCACATTTCTCACCTTTAAAACCAAAGCTAGTTTAAAGGATGTTTTTTTTTTCTTATTCTTACAACCCAAACTTATATTTATATCAATGGCAATTAGCAAAATGTTTTCAGAGGAAGGTGGTGTGATTGGCTAATTAAGAACTAAACCTAAACAATTTTTTGGATCTCAACCCTTTCTCACGTTGATCAATTTCAAATTCTAAATTTTTAAAGCGACACACTTGATGGATGATAATAAAACTATAAGTTTTTTTTTTTAATGTTAGATGATAATTAAAAATAAAAGGCTATATTCCTTAAAAATTACATACCTTTATGAAAGAATATGGTCAAACTAGATGAGTCATAGACTAATGTTAGTCTCTCAACATTGCAAGACCCTTTTTACTAGCCACTGGTAAGCCTCGACCAATGTCTAGCATGATAACCATAATGACTTAATCACCTAGGATCAAGTATGGTTCAAGCTTCAATTGGCTTTGATAGATTGTTGGTATGTTGATTGATTTAACAAGGTGAGTTGGACTTTCTTCAAATGTTCTTGGTTGGCCTAAAGATAAAATGTTCAAATGATTAACTAAAGATGAATGGCCTAGACGATAAGCATGCATCAGTAGGCTATATATGAATTAACTCAAAACTCAGCAACTTTGGATGAACATTATTAATGATGTGGCAAAGTTAGTGAATTAAAATATGAAAAAAGTGTAAGGATATGGCAAAGAATATGAATGATGTGTCTTATATTCATTTATCACATGTTTCTTTTAATTAAGAGTGTATAAGTGGTAAGTTATGTAAACTACCTGTTATAATAGTGCCTAAAGTAGTTAGGGATGTTAACCAAGTTAGTGGCTTTGAAGCCTTAATGCTCACATTCTTATATTTTTGCCCAACAAGTCCCAAAATGTCTATAAATAACTCATTTGAGCAAAAACTTCATTCATTGAAAGAGTTGGAGCTTTGTACCTTTTATAACTATTGTGAGAGCATATAAAGGTTAACATTTTTGTTATGAAACTTTATACATCTTTGTCTTCTTATTGATGTCCATTTTTTGTTGGCTATGTTGATTATTTTGGTTTACTTAAGCTATTGTGAGAAATGCTCTAAATATTGGGGAATAAAAAAGATTGATTTAATTTATAGAAGTTTAAGTATTGTGCTGGTATCAAAGTTATGATGGTGATTCATTAATGGGAGACATCAATCTTAATAAGCGTGTTGCATGGGTGAAAATATTCATTGGTCCTTTACTTACAAGTGAAGAAGTCCCTCCTTATTCATCTCAGTTCAAAGTCTTAGAGAGGCAAATTCAAACATTGTAAGATCAGGTGGCTAACTTTACAAAGGAATTAAAGGAAACTAGTTTCACGATAACAACCTTAAGCTTGTGATTTCTGGTCAAGATGTTGGATGGGTTGAAAGCATTATGCTTAAAGTGTTAACTAAAAGTTTTTTAGAGCATTTAGAGTGCTAAGGAACTTGAGAACATCTTCTGGGATATAGAGCAACACTTTGATGTTGCTAAGGTACTAAATGTAGAAAGGGTAAACATCTTAGCAATGTATCTCGATAAAGATGCAAAATTATAGTAGAGAACAAGGATCTCTATCAAAATTCATATTAGTTGTCCTCCTATAAACACAAAGGAGAAATGAAGAAGGAGCTAAATGAGTCATTCCTTATGAACAACAATTCTTAGCTTTTTAGTGATGACTAAAAGCAGTTGAAGCAATATGGCTCGAAAAGAGATTATCTTAAGTAATTTAGTTCCTTAATGTTAGATATTGAAAATCTATCAGATGAGGACAAGCTTTTCAACGTCATGTTTGGGTTATAACCATAGGAACAAATGGACTTATGTTTATAAAACATTAAGCACATTATGGGTGTTATTGTAGCTACAGATGATTTGGTAGATTTCAAGATGCCAAAGGAGACCAAAGCCTCCTCCTCCTCTCATAATTCAAAAGCTAATAGTTTCCAAGCATGAGGGAAAAAGAAGAAAGATCAAAAGGATCATTATCATAAAAAAATAAAGTCCAACTAAAATGGATAGCCTAAATAAGGTGGGAAAATTAAAAAAAATACGGTTGTTTCTTATGTAGTGTTCCTTATTATGCCTATAATTGTCTAAAAAAGGAAAAGCCAAATACTTTGATAACGGATGGTAAAGTCTAAAGTGACCACTCTAAATTTAGTCTAAATTTCATTTACTTGTTCAATGTGATGAGTACTAAAGTGAGTCCTTTTGAATGATTGACGTATATGAGAATATAAGTTAAAAGGAAGTAATTTAGGGCCATACTGGATACTGGTGCCACTCATTCATTTATTGCAAAATGAACATTGCAAAATTTGGGGCTAAAATTGAATAAGACCCATATAAAAATGAAGACTTCTATAGCAAAAACACAAATAGTGGTAGGATTAGCATATAACATTCCCGTGAGTGTTGAAAGTTGGCGTGGAAAGTGTATCATGATAGTGATACCTCTTGATGATTTTGAATTGAGTTTGGGCATCAACTTTCTTAAAGCATCAAAAATGATATTTTACGTACATCTTATCGATATAATGCTTATAACTAACCAAAATTCATGTATATAAATTATTGTAGATTTGATAGAGGAATAACAGATAAAACAATAATGGTAGCATATATTTTGGGTATGAGCATCGAAAAGGGCCTTAAAAAATATATGGAAACTTAACTTGTAGCTATATAGGAAATTATGGAACACCATATAGTGGAAGTTACCAAAGCTATTACAAAGATATTGACGGAATTTAAAGATATGATGCCAAAAGCTCTTCTCTCTCATCGAGAAGTTGATCACAAGATAAAACTAATGCCAAATGCAATTCCTTTTGCACATAAACCTTATAAAATGTCAACGTTGGAATTGGTAGAATTACATAAGCTATTTGGTGAATTATTAGAGATGAGTTAAATTCAATGTTTTATATGGTATTCCAATGTTGTTTAAAAGAAGCAAGATGAAACATTATAAATATGTGTAGTATGTTGAGCCTTAAATAAGGTAACTATCAAGAATAAGTATTTTGTTACTTTAGTTCAAATTTAATAGAGATATTATGAAGGGTTGCGGTGTTCATGAAGCTTAACTTATAGAATAGTTATCAAACAAGTGCGAATTGTCAAGAGAGAGCAAAAGATAACTTATGTGACTCAATATGGATCACATGAATTTTTAATCATGCCATTCACTTTAAAAAATGCCTCCACTACATTTTGCAACTTAATGAATGATTAAGGCAAAAGGGTCTTTTGGACATCTCTCTTCTATATGATGGGGTGTGATATAAGATTTTCATACATAGATGGATGGCCAAACGAAGCAAATATGAATGGACAAACGAAGCAAATCAATGGTTTATTAGAATAATACTTGCAAAATTATGTAAATGCAAGTCATTATAATTGGTTAAGTTTACTTAATTTTATATAGTTTTGTTATAACTTGTTAGATCCTCAACTATAAAGAAGAGTTCCTTCAAACATATGTTGGAATAATAAACCTTTACTCCTCTTGAAATTTTCCAATAAAAATCAAGAAGAAAATGCCCAACTTTTTATTAATTTACAAGGGAAAAATAGAAGCTATTAGACGAAACAAGGGATGTCCTTTAAAAAGCTTCCAAAAGGATGAAGAAGCATGTAGACTAACGAATAAGGCCTTTTAACTTTGAATTAGGATAAATTATTTCTCAAACTTAATCCTCAAATTTGAAAGAATATTAGAAGTAAGCATATACATCAGGACTTAGTTCGAAAGGGTGATGGGCCATTTTAGATCTTTGAAAAAGATGGTAATGTGGCATATATACTCAAGTTACTTGAAAGGTTAAAAGTTATATCCAATTTTTCATATTATTTTCGTTAAACCATACCACGAGGATGTAATGACCTAAATATGATTAAAGTGAAAACAGTACTACCATTTGTAAAAAAAAAATAGTTCAGAAAATGAAGTTCTTATTTTAATAGAAGAACAAAAGAAGTTCAGAAGCATGAAAAAAAATGCTCGAATGGTACGATCCCTCCGTTAGTGCTATCGATAATAATATGAAGTTCTTAATTTAATAGAAGAACAAAATAAGTTCAGAAGCTACTTGAGAGAAAGACATGACCTTGTGGTAATTCAAGACCAAGTAAATGCCTACTTTCAATTTGATCTGACGAAAACATTAGATTCATTTGGAAGGGTTGATTTGTTAGCCCCTTAACATTGTAGAACTTTTTTTTACTAGTCATTAGTGAGCCTTGGCCAACGTCTAACATGATGTAGTCATAAAGTAAGCCAAAGGAACCAAAGTTATATAATTTGGTGGGATCAAGCATGGTTTAAGGTTGATTTGGCTTTAATAGGTTATATGGTGAGTTGATCGACTTAATTAAGGCAATTTATACTGGTATGGAATGTTTTTTGTTGGACTAAGTATAAAATAGTGTTTAAATGAAGAATCATGGATGAATGGACTAACCATGTGCATATTGTTTAGCATTTGGTTATCTATACCTTAAGATGAAGATCGTTAGTGATGTGACAAAGTTAACATGTTGAAGCATGAATAAACTGGGAGGACATGGTAAATATCATTAGTGACGTGTCTTATATTTTCTTATCACTTTTTTTTTTTGTACTGTAAGAGTGGATAAGATGTATGTTATGTAAACCATCTTATAATGTAGTGTTTAATGTGGTTTAGAATGTCATCCACTTACTAAGTTAGTGACTTAGTGTCCTTAGTATCCACTTTCTTGTATGCTTGCCAACAAGTCTCCAAATACTTAAAAATAGCTTACTTGAGCAAATACTCCATTTCTTAAAAAAGTTGGAGCTTTGTACCCTTTGTAATATTGTAAGAGTATATACAAGTTGAAATCTTTGCTCTAAAGTTTTGTGCATCTTTCTCTTCTTGTTATTGTCCATTTTTCTTAACTAAGTTGATCATGTTGGTTTAGTTAAGTTATCGTGGAAAACACTTTAAACACGAGAGAATAAAAGAAGTTGAGTTAAATTATGGGAGTTCAGCTATTGTACTTAGGAGGTGCTTGGTTGATCGGTTTGGGAAAGGTTTAATGGGTGTAGAATGAAAAATGAGTGGTTGGTTATATATTATCATTATAAAGACAGTATTATGATATCTAACTTTCAGATATTGCACTGTACCCCTCAAGCATGAGAGGAATGTCAATCATTCCTAAGTGACACTCCTTTCATCTTTTTATAATTAATTAAAATAATATTACAATTAATTAATTACAATATAATTAATTAAAATAATATTACAATATAATTAATTAATTACAATATAATAATTACAATAATATTACAATATAATTAATTAATTATATATATATATATATATCTCTTTTTTAGCAATTAAATATAACTAATTAAAATATATTAAAATTTGAAGTAAAACAAAAATTGGGCAAACTTATATTTCTCAATATTTTTAACAAACTAATAACTATCGATAATAATGGTAATCATTCGTTCATTCTAATCAACCATTATAATTATAATAATTATATTCATTCTCATTCCTCACTATATTTATTTTCATTTTTATTACCATTACCAATTTGAACCAAACACTCCCTTAAGCTTTAATGTATTATGGTGTAAATTTGAAGTTCTTTTAAAAGTCTTTATAACAACAAGCGTCCTGGACATTTCAAAAGCACAAATTTTAATGCATAAAATCTCAAGGAAAAGGAGCTCATATATCAACTTGAAATCTGAAAATTACTAACCAATATGATAGACCCAAACTTGAGTTAAAAAGAGTTAAACGAGAAAATAATGGCTTAGGGTTTTAGGGTTATTTTTTTATGATGGATGTGGTTGAGAAGTTGATGACTTTATGGTTGATTTTTTAATTAAAATCACATGTCTTATAAATTAATTAAATATTTCCCTTATTAAGTTACATCATGTGTTACTGTTAACATATGTTGATATCAATTTATATTTAATATCTCTTGAAAGTAAATATATTTTTAAAAAATTTAAATAAATTTCATGCTGGAAAGTTGAGTTAAAATATTAATTCTTTTTAATTAGTATCCAATAGTACTAATAAATATAATAATTAATTCCTCATATTTACTTATAATCGATATTTTTAATAAATAATTAACTTATGAGTGTTATCATATAATAAACTAATAATTTAATAATAAAATTAAAAGAGCTAATTACTATGATGTTAAATATAATATGAATTATTAACAAAATATGATAAATTAGTATATTATTAATTATATTAAATTAATCAGTGTTAAATATTAAAAATTATTCTTACACTTTTTATATAAGTAATGAGATATGAATAAAGCAAGAAGTTTTATAATTTATATTTTTGATATAAATAATTAGTAATTAATTATATATAAAATAAGAAATTGATATTATTATTATATAATATATATATAATAAAGATGATTTTATGATTTTATTTATAACAATAAAAAATAAAGTTATTATTAATTAACTATATAAATTAAAGTACAAAACTGACCATCTCATCTATTGATATTATTATATAATTAAAATTTTATTTTAATGAAAGACTTAGTTACTACTATCATTTTAATTGCATTAGTAGTTATTAATAAACAATGATAAATTTTATTATTTTATACTTTTTTTATATAAGTAATAAGATATAAATATGATGAATCAATAATATAAGATTTTTATACTTTATTAATATAAAACCTAATAACTTAATCATTAATTATATATAAAATAAGAAATTGATCATGTTATTTATTAATATTATTATATGATAAATAAAAATGTATTTAAATGCTTTGTTTGCCATCACATTAAATTAATTAATATAGTATTAATAGTTAATAAAATTATTATATTTTAAGGAACATAATGGTTTGTAAATATAAAATTAATAAATTAAATTATTTATCACATATCACTCATTTGGTGCGCTAGTTATCAATCACTTGTGTTCACATGGACTGGAACATGTCCTCAAAGGGATAAGAGGGAAAATGTTTTGAAATATTTACAAGATATAAATATTTCATGAAAATTTTAAAACACATGAGATTTTAGTGAAATTGATAAAATAACATGAAAATTTAATCCTTTTTATTCTAATTTGTTCAACAGATTACCGACAATCAAGAATGATAACAGATTCAGAGCCCGACAAGCAGAAAATTTTCCTAGACTTACGCTCCACTTAAAACTATTTAGCCCAGCCAAAACTTGATTAGGTTTTAATGGTCCAAAGTTTGATCGGGTTGGGCCATAAATGAAAACACCGAAATGAGTGACACCATCTCCTTGAAATCAAAAAGACTTCTTTCCTTTTTGATCTTCTTGTCTTTGCTCACTTTATGTCACTAGCTTGGTAAAGTTTATGAAATTCTTTTAAAAGCTGTTGTGGCTGTAAATGGATAAGATGAAGTAGACATTTTCCTCAAAGCAAAAAGTATACTGATTAATCATTGGTGAGCTGAAAGCTATTCCATCTCGAAGAGATGCCTTTCAATCGTCAAAAGAGACATCAAAAGCTTACCAAATCAAACAGACTTATGATTATGGGTATTTATTTTCAATTTTATTTGTTGGAAAATCAAGACATAAAATTAATTACAAAACTTTATCATATAATTTTTCTTAAGCCAAAATCACTTAAATTTTATAAAATAATTAATACATAAATCATAAAGTCTGAATCTTTATTTACATCTTATTTCAAAGTTTAATCCTTTTTTTTTTGTTTTTTCCCATTGAACCGTTTTTGGAATAATGTAGTTCTTCTCTTATTTACATCTTATTTCAAAGTTTAACTTATCTCAACTAATGTAGTTCTTCTCTTTTCCTTTGACTCATTTATGAAATAAGCTTGTCTCAATTATTATAATCGTACAAGTGTCTAGCCTCTAACATTTTTTATGGAACATGTTATGAGAACTTTAGAACTATTAGTTTGGGATATTTTAGTCATTTAATTAAAATTAAATTATGAATTTTAATTAAATTTTAACTAGAATTACAAATAATTCTAATTAAATATCAATTATGCCCAAATAAGATCGAATATCTCATATTTAGTCATATGATTTCTCAAACTTTACAATCAAGTCTAACTTGATTAAAAAAATCTTATAACCACAAATTAGCTTTTGTTGCTTCTATTTTCAAACTTTAAGTTGTCAGTACGACTACTAACAAGTAGCTTAAGTATCGACATTTGCATTTCATTCAAATGCATATCATTAGCATACACACACGAATTATGAGTTAGCACACGTTGCAAAGATAATATATGCACTCAATTGACATATTTCTGGGTATGAAAGGTTTAAAATGATCATGATGTGAATTGTGTATTATTTATGTCTTGAATTTTGGTTTGGTGGAGTATAATGAGTAAACTTGGAATTTATTATTACAATTGAAAATTTGATGAATTAAAATGTACATTTATACTAGGAAAATGCCAAATAGCAAGACAAGTTGACACATAGAAAATTAGTATGACTAAGCCTATAAATTGAGTGACATTTGGCGTAGATAAATGAATGACATTTGGCATAGGTAAATAATTGACAAATGACAACAATGAATGAGTGACAAATGGACTAGTAACAAGGTGACATTTGGCAGCTTATAGAGCGGATAATTGGCTTACATGCTTAGTGACACATGTCATTGTAATATGGAGACACATAGCACTTGATGAGTCAGGCTACTGCAGGAGTAGTTTCTGTTTTGTTCATTCTCCTTCTTTCCATTACTCTCACCACCGAAATCTCACAGCTATTGAATCTTGCTTCAATTTCATTCATAGTTATTTCAAGATCCACACAAAGAACCTACTCAGAGTTAGTTATAATCAGCTATCATCATTTTGCCTTTACTAAAATCATTTTTACTTCCATCTTGTGCTTGGATGATTTTGCATACTTGGAGAGTTAAGTTAGCTTGATCATTGAGGTTGAAATTTGAGTTAGATAAGTAAGTAAAGTGATGTTCTTTATGACATGTTACAATAGAAAGTTATAATGATTAAATAGGGATAGATTATATTTGATGTTGATGTTAAAGATGTGCTAGAAAAAGGAGAATGAATAGGTACTTTTCTGTTCTATTTTTACATGTACGAAAATAGTAGTTTATGGGCTGTTGTATGGATGATTTAAGTTAGGATTTGAAGTATAATTGACGAAGAATTCATGCTAAAGATAGGTGTTATTAAGGTGTTTTCAAATATGGAAAATTAGAGCTGTAGGTGTGCTTGTAAAAAGTGACTGTTAATGAGATAAATGAGCAGAATTTTGTAAGCTTTAATGTAACCAATATGGAAGTTAAAGTATCCTGAAATGAAGTAACCTTAAAGGACATGAAATCTCGAAAATTTCATGTGTTAGTGATGTCTCTAAGCTTGTAAAATTCATGAAGTATTGAAGGTAGTAAAGTTACATACATTAATGATGTTGATGACAAATTCTGGAATTTTAATTTTAACCTTGTGTAACTAGCTAAGAAATTTCTCTCTATATTGGTATATTTGGACTTGATTAAGGCTAATAATGAGCCTAGATTGTTGCTTGATTAATTGTTTAAGAGCTTGATGAGTTCATGTAGTTAATTGATGTTATAACCTAAAGAATGGAGTGTTTTTATGTGGTTGAGTTCAAATCTGGAAATTTTGATTTGTTAAAGGAATAAATGAGTTCTTTTAATGCAAACATGATCTTAAGGACATGAGTAATGTGTATAAGATATGGAAGAATGAGCATTGAAGAACATGGGATAAATATGAATGAGAATTAGGTAAATGTATGAATATATATGCTAGAAAAAGTTAGGTGAATGTATAAATCTAGCTTGCTGAAATTCCAGATTTAAAGTAACAATTGTGTGTAAATTATGAAAGGCCTTTTGATCATGAAAATGTTCAAGGATAACTGTAAAGTATGGATGATGAATTGGGAGTAAATTAAGCTAACTTAAAGGTACAAACCTGATTGCAAAATGACAGTATACAAAATATGATGTTTGAATGGTCTTAGGGTGTATAAGTACAAATTGAATAGTTAAGATCTATGTATAAGAATACATAACCGGGAAAGTCAATTGAGCATGCATTGAACATAACACATATACATGTGTATGATTGAGCACTTATTTGATTAAACAAGTTAGTAATGTGTACATATGTGTGTATTGCATAATTTAGAAGCACAAATTAACCGACAGCTTCCAGACATTGCTGGCTCATCAAGGCAATAGTTATCTAGAGCATACTGTGAGTTAACCTAGAGGTTTACTCATTATATTTGAATTGTTCTTAATTAACTGTTAGATATTGAACTGTTAATGATATGATTGTGTTAATTCCGGACATTGGTGGTTTGAGGAGTTTGATATTCGGGACTGTATTGGAAGTGTTTACAAATTGAATGTGAATATGAAAATTATGTTCTCAACTATATGTTGAATGCCGGACTTAGATCCGATGAATGTGCTATATGATTGTGCACACTAAATGAGAGTTATTGATAGCATAATATGTGATTTGATGCATTTTTATTACATTGATATGCATGATCAGATAAAGGAGTTATGACTGGAGTGACTAACATGAGAAAGAGCTTAAAGCTCAGAAATATGCACACAGAGCCACATGCCCGACGATTAATGAGCCCAGTATTCACAATGGGTATGGGACAGTATGTGAAATGAATCCCATATCCACAATAGATACGAGACAATTAAATAGACGCTCAATCACAACAAAATAAAAATAAAAGTGGAGCCTCATGTGCATTGCAAATATATCTTTACATGTATCATGTGAATCATTGTAAATAATGACTAAATTGAGATGATATAATGTTATGCTATGTTTGTGTACATGTGAATGATTGTGAAAAAAAAAGGTACTTGTTGATATAGTGATCTGCAATACTTGTATACATATTGATGATATGAATGATTGGATTGTTCTGAAAAGATTATATGACATGTTTCTATTATAATGTGCTTATTGAGATATGATGTATAGTGTGATTTGGTATACAAAATTGTATGAGAATTGATTCAAGCTAATGTGATATACTTGTGAATTTCGTTGCATACTTGTGATATTGTGTTTTGACTCGAGTGAGCACATCGATGATGGTTCACTCACTGAGTTTGCAAAACTCACCAAAATTGTAACGTTGATTTTCAGGTATTAAGGAGACCTGTCTTTTAAGGCAATCTAGTAGCAGTCTAGTACTGTCAATTTTGGAATCAAGCATGGCTCAAAGGTCTGGTCAGCTGATGTCTGAGGAGTTTAGATAGATTATTTCTATTAGCATCTCATTTCATATTAGATATTTTCTAAAGAACATTAAACTCTCAGATATTTTTGTATTGTACATATATTGATTATAAGATGTAATGACAATGTAAATGATGTTTGTGAAATGAAATGAGAAATGTTGAACTTATGATCACTTATATTCTGTATGATTCCATAATAGTGAATTTGATTGTTCTAGCATTATTAATGTATAATGTCACACCCCTCAGATATAAGATAAATCAAATTTATTGAATTTCTTAGTGATTTGTTTACCTAATAATAAAACATATAAAGATGTCAACTATCATATAAAAAATCATATACATGTAAGGACAGGTAATGACTAATTCGTCATGACTTATAAATTCAGATAATGAAATCGTACGTGCCCCATTTCAAACTTGACCGATTTGTCCTAGATGATAGATTCATACATGGCTCAATCTGGCATTGCCTAATGTGTCTCGTCCAACCATCTCGCACCACATAAATCACACGAACACAATTAACAGCCTAATAAGCCTCAGCTGCATATTAAATATAAATATTGTATCACATAATTCACACACATTTAATATGATGAAAAGTCCTAAATTATATTCAAAATTTTCAAAAAAAACTTCAATTTGCCATTGCCCTTAGTAATAGTTTGTGTAAGTCTTTCCAAAATAGAGATGCTAGAAACACTTAATTTCAGGACATAAAAATAATCCACCTACAAAATTTTGATTGACATGTATCACTTGTTAACTTTACCAAAAGTATATAAAATCCCTTTTTCTATACTATTTATATCCTTTGGATGTTACTGAAATCTCCCTTCTTTCACCTCAAATTTGTCTTTGACACATTTTTTGTCATTCTTCTTATATTTTATATCATGTAAAACTGACAAGCATTATGAAAAAAAAGCAGCTTTTGGACGTATTTAGCAACCCATATGTGATATTAGTTAACTATTATCTTGAATTTACCTTACTAGTAAGAAATATTGGTTAACTAATAAGCCCAAATCAGAATTTAGTGAAAATTCTCATGACTTTTCCTAATATTTTGAATCACTTAATTAGTTATTTGTAAAATTATGGAATCTCACATAAATGTGATGATGAAATCATGACATGTCCCAACAAGAATGAAGGCAAAGCAAATAAAATGCACTTTCAACAACCATATCTTGATAGAAGCCAAAAACTAACGCAATTCAAGACCACTTTGTCCTTCCATGTCAAAACTCTGTCGTTTTGCCTCCTTTCTATATCATTTCTAAAAAGTAAATCTTTTCTACTCATGGGATTCTTCCTTTCACATTGTGGTAATTGACAATCCTGACGATACAACTTCTCGCGTCATTATTCATATAATAATACTCCAACCCTTTTGCCTTCGGAATCTAAAGGCTTATAAAGAAATAAAGGATTTCAAAAAGAATGTTTTAAGTATCAAAATGTCCGTCGTGGATGACACAAAACTTTAATAAAGAGAGAAAGGTTTCATAGAGAGAAAGGAGGATGATGCTAAAGAAAAAAAAAAGTTAAAAATCTTATCCAAACACCCTTTACGCAGTACACGACAAGCATCAATTTGGGGCCTCAAGGTGTTGATGTGAAGAATTAGCATTTTTAACTTTTTGAGACAGGCTTTGATAACAACTTCTAGTTATCGTTCTTTGCCTAAAGGAAACAGTCATCAATCAGCAGAGTTCTTAGAAACTGCGGTGTTTACACAAACCTATAATAGCATAAATAAGATGCTAGACTGTACCTTTCACTCAATTATTTGATTGCAATTTATGAACAATATTATTAATTGATTAATGGGCCAACGGATGAGGAAAATCGTTGGAGAAGAAGAGAGAAAGAGAAGAGAAGAGTCGGGCGCGCCAGGAGAGATGAGGGGAGGGAGGGTGGCGATTTAAATTAAGTTTGCCGATGGAACACAGCCGTCGGTATAATTAAAAAATTACGTCGTAGCATTAAGATTCTGAACATAATTTCATGACGACTTTTTACATCATATCGACGGATTTTTTTGGTTGGCGAAAAATATATCACCGATAAGTTTACCGACTGAAATTGAATTCCGTCCCTATTTACTGACGGAATTATATGCATCGGCATATTTCTGTTGCTATAATTTTTCGCAATTCTTTCCCTCCAAATTTAGTAACGGATTTTTTACCCGTCACAATTTTTATGTTACATTCCAACGAAATATGGAGTCCCGTCATAATTCACATACGATTTTTGATCCGTCGGTAGAATTCCGTTGCTATTTAACAATTTTTTTATAGTGTTTCGTTATGGCGATAAGAAGTTTAGCTAAGGCCTTATAAAAGATAGTATAGTAAGAGATGGGTTTATGATCAGTCAAGGAGGACGGGTTTTCTTTTTTGGCATAAGACAAACAAAGGTATGGTTAACTTCCCTCGTCGTCCTATATGTAGTCAAGGTTTCCAGGATGGCTTGAGTGAAAAGTGGATTGGTTATGCTTCACTGTTTTCTTACGTATTCTTGCTAAATTTGCAATATTTTCTTTTGGTGTTGTACAAAAATGGTGACAGGTGTGAATAGCGATGAGGAGCGAGAGTAGAGAGGGTGGAGATGAATCTCGGTGGGCAGAGAGGAGAAAAAGAGATAGTTTGTTAGGTTTTTTTTTTGCAAAAAAGTTCTTCAAATTTTTAAAGTTTACAGTACAAACCGGTACTATGTGAAATTTTTGGTACCTACCAGTACTAATGAGGTAAATTTTGTACCATTTTTTAACTAGTAGGATATGTTCTAGTCGATATTGATTGATACAGTACGAAACTCAAAATTTTGGTCATTATTGGTTATTAGCAGTTAATCTTAATATACAATTATAAATTGTTTAATTAAATAATTATCTCATTTTTATTATAAATTAAAATTAAAGTTACTAATTATTATCAATATATTTGGAACTTAATAGGTTATATGTATAAAGAGCAAGGAATAAAAAGAGAAAAACTAATGTAAATTAGACTATATTTAATTGTAAAATTTAAAAAATTATGAAATAAATATACGGTACTTGAATTAATTCAAATTAAAACTTAATTATATAATTGGAGTTAAATTTTTAATAATGATTTATAATTTGACATGAGAAACCTGAAACTCCGCAATAATCAAGAAAATATTTATGAAAAAAATATTCGTCTGTTCCGTGTACTCCCTTAAGTATAAAATATAGCTAGATAAGAATCAAATCTTCTCTTTCAATTATAATATCCTTATCATGTTTCATTAAATTCTATCTATATATTTATATAAAACTCGTATAAATATACGAATGGAAGAGAGGATTCACTGTGGGCTAGATATGCGCTTAATTGAATATTAGTGAAGTAATGGGTGCTATTGCCAATATCCTATTGATGTCGCTATCATGTTTTACACATTGGCATTGCTTTTCGCTGTCGTTACCGTTGGAATCTAGCGGACACTGGCCTTAGTTAATTAATCGACGAGACCTTTCAGAAGTTTGATCTCAGATAAGATTTGGTACATGCAGTCTCCAAATTTGGTATCGTTTGAGCTCAAAAACCAAGTTTATCAGCAAAACTGGGAAAGAGCGAAGAGGTCGGAAAGAGGTTAAGGCGTTAAGCAGCATAAGTATCCACTAGAAGGATTGCACATCGTCGACCATTAGAAGAGCTCGTAGATATAGCAATGCATGCCACGACAGCAGGTGTCCGACGGAGAAGTGAAGGAGACAGAGCCGGTTAAACTGCCCACTAACATTGAGGCAAAGTGGCAGAAACGGCAATTGGGTGGTTAACAAGGTAATCTGAACTCAATTTACAATTAATTAAAATAAAAATTTTAAATACTAAATATATTTAGAATACATAAATTTCAAAATTTTAAAATATTTATTTAATAAATAAATTTTAGATATTTAATTATAAATAATATCATTAGTTGCAGTAATTAAAAATATATTTTAGTTTACAAACATTTTTTCAAAATTATACATATTTATTTTATTAAAATGTATTAAAATATAGTTAATTACATTTATTTATTTAATATTAAAGGTTTCATTATTCATTGTAAAAAAAGGGAACAAGGAAGATTTCCCGCATTACACGGGTAATTCTAAATCCACAAAGTTTACGATACAAAGAAAGCAACAGATCTTTCAAGAGCTTCGTTTAATCAGATTCACATGTGGCTTAGCTTAGCAGCCACAACATGACATGCTTCCTCTTTTGAGGCAACTTTACTGGGTTCGCCGGGGTCAGGTTAATGAGGCTGCCACCTTAAGGGACGGGGAACCGCCGTGAGACGGATGTTTGACAAACTGTCGGAGAGAGGAGACAAGAAATACGCACATGGGTCATTCGTTTCGGGGAAAATGAGAACAGTGTCGTACTTCCAGTGTGGCCTATGTTGCTCTCCTATTAATTCCCACCTGGCTTTCTCGGTTGCACTCTTCTTTTACTTTTTTTAGCTTTGTCTGTTAGATTTCCTCAAACCTATTTTTGTAAATAATTATCTTTTTCTTTTCCATTTAGTGAAAGGAATTAAATTAGCCAAAACCCTCCCGCCAAACCCATGCCTCGATTGTTCAGGAAATCAAGTTTCCGGTCATTTTGTCAAGAGTAAAGTTAAAACCTGTCATCGATACGTGAGGGGACCTCTCGAGGGTTGAGTCTCGAGCAAGCAAACGTTCCTATTTCTTGCAAGTGAGGGCCGGGGAGCGCTCTGCTTCCCTTCACCTATACTTTCTTCCATAAAACATAACAGTCTCTTTTTATTTAAAATTTACTTTAATTTTTATTTCTAGCTATAAAAAGAATTACAATTTAATTATATAAAATATTTATTAACTTTTTAAAAATCTATTAACGAGTATTAGTTATTTCTAAATGGAGAGTGCAAAGCTTCTCATTCACCCAATTTTCCTTATAAATACTAAACAGAGAGTGCAGAGCTAATCATTGAGATTCTTCTCCCCCGCCACTCGCTTCCCTCACTCATGCGCGCACTCCATTTCCATCCCTCTTCCATCTACTTCTTTTGGCTAGAGAGAGAGAGTATTTGCTTTATGCATGGGTGATTTTGAAGATTCTTGACTGATACTCTTAGTCTATCCCTCTTCCATATCCCATAGTTAATTTATCCGCCTTGGACTCTGTTCTTCTTCCATTTCCATCATCAATAGATATAACATCTGTGCCATTATTCTTCTTTGTTCCGCTTGCTGAAACTCAAAACCATATTTCCCCAAAAGCGATTTCTTAAATTCTTCATTGATAAAGTTTTGGTCTTTCCTCACATTTGCATCAGAAACAGACACAACAACAACACACAAATTCCATATGGGTTCATTATCTTGTTACCAATGCCGCCGTCATATGGTCCTGAACTTCACCATTTTCTTCATTTTTAGAGGTGCATAAACAAGGAAGTTTTTAACATTTTGTTATTGTTGGACCATGAATCTCTGAACTTAATTCCATTAATGGTTTTGGGCCTTTTTATTTTGCAGTTGTTGCTAGTGCCACATTCACTTTCGTTAACAAATGCGACTTCACGGTATGGCCTGGAATTCTAGGCAGTCCAAAACTCGAAAGCACCGGCTTTGAGCTCACAAAAGGCACTTCTCGCTCATTTCAGGCACCAACCGGTTGGTCCGGTCGTTTCTGGGGTCGAACTGGGTGCAATTTCGACGATTCCGGACACGGTTCCTGCGTCACCGGCGACTGTGGCTCCGACCAAGTTGAATGCAACGGTGCAGGCGCCACACCGCCCGCCACTTTAGCTGAATTCACTCTCGGCTCCGGCTCTCAAGATTTCTACGACGTTAGTCTCGTAGATGGCTATAACTTGGCCATGGTTGTGGAAGCTAGTGGTGGTTCCGGTGACTGCTCCACCACAGGTTGCTTGACCGACCTTAACCTGAAGTGCCCGTCGGAATTGAGAACAGACGACGGCGCAGGTTGCCGGAGTGCCTGTGAGGCTTTTGGGAGCCCGGAGTATTGTTGCAGCGGCGCGTATAATTCACCTGCTGCATGTAAACCTTCGATGTACTCAGAGATGTTCAAGAGTGCGTGTCCAAAATCGTATAGCTACGCGTACGACGACGCTACTAGTACTTTTACGTGTACTTCTGCTGATTATACCATCACGTTCTGTCCTAACAAGCCAAGGTAGAGTGCCCATGCAACTCTATTAATACTGTTTTAGTTCAATCACATGTTTGATTTTGTTTTTGCGGTTTCATTAAGGTTATCGGTTTGATTCTTGACGTTGTTTTGGCTTATCCGACAGTTTAAAATCTTCAAGAGATTCTAGTCCAAAGACAGCAGATTCAGAAACAGCACTGGGAGGGACGGAGTCGGGGACAATCCAAGAAACTTCGCTAGCAAGTTCATGGCTGGCAAGTCTAGTCACTGGAGATTCACCAAGAACTTATCCTTTTCGGATTGTCCAATATGGATTTGCTTTGGTCACCTCTCTCATAATTCACTTGTGGTAATATTGCCGTTTCTTCAATTCCCATTACATTTCGTCAGGAACAGCTATAAAATGATGATGAGATGAAGAAGTTGGCAGAATCCAAAGACTTCAGACGACGATCTCCCAAATGCAAATGTTTAATGTTGAAACGCATGATAATGACATGCAGTGTGTAAAGTCATGATAGGAATAGAATGTTATTCCCTTATTTTCGTTTCTGTCTCGTAGTTTACATGGTAAAGATTAATGGAAGAAAGTTGAAGGTTGAAAATTGATCTTGTTTCTTTCATCAGAAGATTGTTCTGATGGACAGAGTGGTCCATTATTGACATGTTTAATGGTATAAGTCTTTTAGTCACTCATAAAAACGAGTGCTTGTCTTTGAAAGCCAAAAGAAATATTAAGTACGGATGTCAACTCTTGGTGTTTCCTTTTGACGTGAATCTGACATTGCAATTTGCGAGTAGATGATGTGGTAGGCCATATTAGGGGAATCCTAAGATTGGCCACTTGCAGTTGCTTGTTTCAGTAAAAGAAGAAAAGGAAGAAATTAAAATAATTTTTATAACTATTAAAAATAATATAATTTACATTATTCATGTACATTTTAACTTATTTATTAATATACAAGAATATTTTAGAGAAACTACTAAATTAATGACCACATAATTAAATTAAAAATAAATAAACCTTGAATTACTGACATAAATGACTACTGTGTCGATGAACTAAATGGGAACAGTAACTTATTCTTTCCTAATAACAGTCAAATTAAGATGTTCAATCGGTCATTTTGGAATTGAAGAGAGTGATATTAGAAAGAGAATCCCAACTCTTCTTTTCCAAACAGAATATAAGCCATATTTGCACATTTTTCCGCAACCTTTTCTGTGCATGGTCCAGTTTGTTTGATCCTTTCACTTTAGCTTTCTGACGATATTAGGTTGTCCGGTATCATGGACAGGAAACTTCACACAGATATTTCTGCTTGTTTGAGATTCTTCAGGTAAAATATGGATGTACGTAGAAGTTGAGTTTGAGACCAATTACATAATAACATTGAATTTACTTCCAAAATGGATAGCAATTTGTTGCTGAGTAAGCATTTGAGGAGTCGGAGTCACAGGCAAACAACAGTTCATGTGTTCCCAACATATCTGGTAAGATCTTCCTTTCAGGTCCGGAGTCCTTTATGACAACACTGAGAAATGAGAACCAGTACGAACCTATCTCATGACTGCCAGGAATAATCACCGTCTTATCACATCCGTTTATTTCAGTTGTTACAAAATTGTCTACCGTGTCAGGATGACTGAAAACATTGCATTGATATGACCCTATCACTCATTTTCATGAATTATTCATCACAAAGTCCAAGGGGGTGGGGAAGTTCACAATCACATCCTTCTGAAATAGCCAAGAACAGCTCCTTGCTCTGCATGTAATTCGGTCCAAGGAACAAGAAAAACGCTAGCGAAAATAGCGAAGCCGCAAGACTTTATTTGGGTTTTAACTCCCACATCTGTAAGTGAGTACAGAAAAAATGGATTTACATCTCATGAAAGCGAGTTCTGACGAAGCCAAAAGGGAGAGGGTAGAACGTCAGTTATCAGAGTCCAATCAATAGGTTGTGGAAAAGGGACGTATCAAATCCTAATCTCTAAAACCTGTGATTTTTAGGCAATTTTAATGGACCTATCGATGTTTATACAGAAGGAATAAAGCTGAAGAAGCCAATATAGGTAATAATCCAAATTGCCGCCCCACAAGGGACTGTTATGAGGTTAGAGGACATGATAGGGCCGAGATGCTTAAAACAAGTTGTGTAGTGGGAAACCACAGCCATAATATACCTTAAGGACTAGTTTTTCCTGTGAAGATAAGAAAAGATTGTAGCCCCATTTTGTCTGCTTTTTCAAATTCAAACATTTCCTAGCCTCACCACATCGTAAAAGCTTGGTAATGAATGATTCATTATTAAGAAAGGGGCCCTACGTGTTGTTATCAATGGGGGAATATTGCTACATGAATTTCCCTGTCAAATAGTATCCACTGAAGAGGAGTAGAGAAAGGAGCCAGAACAAAGAAAGGACATCCCCATGAAGCATGAACTGGATAGCTTGTTAAACAGAGCCAGAATACATGAGCGCAGTTTCACTTTGGTAGTAGCTAAGAATGTAGCCTAACCATGCTCAGTTGTCGAGTTCAAGTGCATCGCATGTTCATTTCTGAGACTAAAAGCACATAGCGAATTTCCACTCGGCCAAGGAAACGTTAGTTTATTCTATCCGCATCGCATCAGACGGCTTTTGACATCGTCCTCAGTCATCCCTTAGGTGGAAGGTCTTTGTTTATCAATGGACGGCCAAATCTAAATGCCTTTTGAAGTAACTTTTTTTTTGAATTACAAGGAAAGAAAACAAACTAAAACTAAATTAATGCATAGAGTGGCGGTATAACACGCCGTACGTGTCTCGAAGGAGACAGTCCAAAACAGTCAGCGGGAGCTCCTGGAATATGTGCAAACCGGGGCCGGAAAGGATAGCGGGCGAGGCGAGGCGAGGCGAGTTGATCCGCGCATTGATTCCCTTCTTTAGGAACATGCTGGAACTGGATCTCCCAGTCGCGATAGATGAGACGCCGAATACCTGTCACCAAAGAAGAATCAGTAGTCAAAACAGGATCAGAAGGAGAAAGTAAGTTGATAACTTCGAGGGAGTCCACTTCAACGATAACTTTTCTGTAGCTCAGATTCCAAGCGAGGTTAAGGCTCGAGTGGACACCCCAAAGTTCAGAAGAGACTGGTGGCCCTTGAGGAAGTTGCTGGGTAAAGCCACCACACCACTCGCCATGACAATCACAGAGGAGCCCCCCAGCAGTACTGAGGCTACCGCCCTGTTTCACTGCCCCATCAATATTCAATTTAACCCAGCCCATTGGCGACTTGCTCCACCCAACGAGGCTCCCCACAGGTAAGCCCGGGGTGGCCTTTTGAAGTAACTTTGATATAATGATATTTAGATGAGGATGTGGAATCTTCAGTCAAAAGCTTGATGCACTGACAGTAACAAGTTTAAAAAGAAATTACAATAAGCTATAATCAATGGAAAAGAGCATCTGAATTCTTTCCTTTCCATTTGGCAAATCATCAACCAGTCAGACGTAAATAATATAGTGATGGGGAATGCACAACTAAAAGATTGATGGACGAGCCAGAAGACTGGGCTAGCTTTTGTTGTGCGGAAACGTTAATAAATTTGGAGTGAAAAATAAAAACAGTAACAAGAACACCAAGATTTTTATACTAGTTCGGCAATGTCTACCTCCAGTTTGGAGACGACTGAGTATTTCACTATAATCAATGAGAACATACAATAGTATTTATCACTCAATTCCCAAAATACTTAAATTAACCTAAGCTCACACACTCC
Organism: Erythroxylum guanchezii; assembly: GCA_025629825.1. Taxonomy (NCBI): domain Eukaryota; kingdom Viridiplantae; phylum Streptophyta; class Magnoliopsida; order Malpighiales; family Erythroxylaceae; genus Erythroxylum; species Erythroxylum guanchezii. Next base: position 22,334,080 of record JAOTAX010000196.1, on the reverse strand, counting down.
TACTAGGAAGAGAAAGCCAAAAATAATTATGAATGCTCTATTTTTTTCTCTCTCCCTCTCAGCTCTTTTAGATTTTCTGCTTACTTCTCACACTAGAAATTTTTCTGCTCTCTCTCACACACTTTCTTCCATTGTCGCTGCTTCTCTTTTATAGAGAAGTCAGTGGGTGAAGGCCAGCTGCACCGAAATCCACCGAAAATGACCGAAAGTAAGCCACCATTTCTAACTTTGAAACAATGCTCAACAATCTTCACCTTGGCTCAAATCCTCGAAGTGGAACTCCCAATAGTCATCTCCTAATCCCCTACAGGGCAATCAACAAATTTTACAAATACCAATCAAGTCTAAGCAATGCTTAAACTTGAGTAACGAAATTGGTTTTGTCAACATATCAGTAGGATAGTCGGCGGTCCCAATCTTTTGAAGAAGAATATCTCCCTCATTAATAATCTCACGAACAAAATAGAACCTTACATCAATGTGTTTTGTACGTGCGTGATGAACTTGATTCTTTGCTAAATAAATAGCGTTCTGACTGTTGCAATGAACATCTACATGGTCCTGATAGACCCCTAAGTCATCAAGCAACCCTTGAAGTTAGATGACTTTTTTAATAGCTTCTGTTACTGTTATGTATTCCGCCTCAGTAGTTGATAAAGCAACTTTAGATTGCAAAGTTGATCTCCAACTCACTGGACCTCCAGTAAGAGTGAATACAAAACCTGTAGTGGACCTACGCTTATCCAAATCACCTGGGTAATCAGAATCTACATATCCAACAACACATTGACCAGTAACTTCATCTTGCTGAAATAATAAACCAACATCCACAGTGCCCAGAATATACTGTAGAATCCATTTCACAGCTTCCTAATGCCCTTTTCCTAGATTATGCATATATCTACTGACAATACTAACAGCTTGTGAAATATCAGGCCTAGTACATAGCATAACATACATCAAACTACCAACAACACTTGCATATGGACTTTCAGCCATGTAATAACTCTTCTCATCTGTGTTAGGAGACATAGAAGGACTAAGTTTGAAATGAGGAGCAAGAGGGGTACTAACCGGTTTTGAATTTTCATTCATCCCGAAACGTTGTAGTACCTTCGTCAAATATTACTTTTGACACAGACCAATCTTGCCTTTTTCTCTATCTCTTTCAATTTCCATACCTAGTATCTTTCCAGCTTCTCCCAAGTCCTTCATCTCAAATTCATTACTCAGTTGAGTCTTCAATTTTTCAATCTCCACTTTGCTTTTACATGCTATAAGCATATCATCAATATATAAAAACAGATAAATAAAGGTTTCATCTTGTAGCTTGCAAAAATATACACAATGATCATAATGACTTCTTGTGTACTTCTGCTCGATCATAAACCTATTAAATCGCTTGTACCATTGTCTTGGAGACTGCTTTAAACCATACAATGATTTTTGCAATTTGTAAACCCAATTTTCTTTACCAACAATCGTAAACCCTTCTGGCTGAGACATAAAAATATCTTCCTCCAAATCATTATGTAAGAATACCGTCTTGATATTAAGTTGAGCCAAGTCAAGGACAAACTGCACAACCAAAGCCAACAAAATACGAATGGAAGTATGTTTTACTACAAGAGAGAATACCTCGTTGTAGTCAATGCCTTCCTTCTGAGCATAGCCTTTAGCTACTAATCTGGTTTTGAATCTTACATTGTCTTTTCCCAAAGATTCCATCTTCTTAGCATATACCCATTTACAACCAATTTCTTTTTTCCCTTTTGGTAACTGAACCAGCTTCCAAGTCTTATTTTTATAAAGAGATTTCATCTCCTCATCCATAGATTTCTTCTACTCCATGCTCTCTGAACTCCTGATAACTTCTTTATAGGTCGATGGAATATCATCTTCGATAATAGGAAGTGCATATGCCACAATATCAGTAAACTGAGCAAGCTTTCGAATTTCCCTTCTTGATCTTCTGGTTGCAATAGAATCTTGTTGTTGTGGTAGTTCTTGGGTAGATACTTCCTCTTCATTAGCCTCGTCCTCATCATTAAAATCAACTGTAGGACTAGTGTCTATAACATCAGACCTTACTGGAACAACTGGGGTCTTCAATAACTCCACCTGCTTTAAACTACTTATGGTCTTGGTCACTTCAATTTCCCCTTCATGCTTGTTCTGATTAACCATAGCAATCTCATCAAAAGGCACATCTCTGCTTACAACAAATTTCTTCTCATTTGGACACCAAAGTCGGTATCCCTTCATACAAGTGCTAAAGCCTATAAATAGAGCTCTCTTTGCTCTTAGATCGAACTTACTTTCCCTGATATGATAGTAAGCAGGACAACCAAATATGTGTAAATACTTGTAATCAGTATAAGGTTTACCAGACCATACCTCCATGGGTGTTTTGCCCTTGTTTGCAGTAGTGGACAACTGATTAATAAGATGGCTTGTATAGGTAATTGCCTCAGCCCAAAATGCCTTGCCTAAACCAGCATTAGACAACATACACCAGACTTTCTCAAGCAAAGTACAGTTCATGCGCTCTGCTACCCAATTCTGTTGTGGTGTCTCCCTAACTGTGAAATGCCTCACAATACCGTCATCTTGACAAACTTCCAAAAAAGGATCAGACTTATATTCACCACCATTATCTGATCTGATAGTCTTGATCTTTCGACCACTTTGCATTTCAATTATCTTTTTCCACTTTAAGAATATCTTTAAGACTTCATCTTTATGCTTCATGTTGTACACCCATACTCTTTTAGAGAAGTCATCAATAAAGGAGAAAAAATAATGGCTACCTCCCCAAGATACATTCTTGGAAGGTCCCCAAATATCAGTGTGAACATAATCTAGAATGCCTTTAGTGTGGTGAATAATAGTGCCAAATTTAACTCTAATCTGCTTACCCAGTACACAGTGTTCATAGAATTCCAATTTACATGCCTTTACACCTTTCAATAAGCCTTGCTTCACCAATCCTTGCAATGCTTTTTCACCAGCATGCCCAAGACGTATATGTCATAACCTTATAGTGTCTGAGCTATCTACGTCAGCAGCTTCAGTGATAGCTGCTCCACCAATAACTATACTCCCCTGCAAGAAATACAAGTTATTTCATCTTGTACCTTTCATCACCACCAATGCCCCATACACAATTTTAAGAACTCCACCCTCCATGGTGATCTTGATACCCTTGGATTCCAATGCTCCCAATGAGATAAGATTCTTCTTCATATCCGGTACATATCGAACGTCACTCAATTTTCTGACTGTTTCATCATGCATCTTCAAACAGATTTTGCCTATCCCTTGTGTTTTGCAGGCATTGTTATTTCCTATCAAAACAACTCCACCATCCAGCTCCTAGAAGCTAAAGAACCATTCCCAAATGGGACACATATGATAGGTGTAACCTGAATCCAAAATCCACTCCTTGGAGTGACCATCAACAGATGAACTAGCCAAAGCAAACTCGAAATCATCATTTCCAAATTTTGCAACATTTGCTACAGAACTCACTTTCTCCTTCTGTTTGTTTTTCAATTTGGGGCAGTCTTTCTTCTAATGGACCTTTTTGGCAAAAAAAGCATATTCATCTTTAGCAGGAAACTTCCCTCGTGACTTTGAACGAGATTCTCCCTGCTTCCGATGTTTTCTTTCCTATGTTTGTCCCCTTGCAGTGAGTGCCTCAGTTTGTGAGTTGTGAGTCTTTTGTTCCTTCTTACGACACTCATGATTCACCAATGCCATAGAAACCTTATCAAGTTTCACCTCGGATTTTTCATACAATAAAGTAGTTGTCAAATTATCATAATCATCAAGCAATGAATTTAACAAACATAGTGCCTTATCCTCATCAGGAATTTTCACATCAAAGTTTACTAAATCTGCAAGTATTTTATTATAGTCATTTAAGTGTTCATGCATAGAAATACCTGGACGATACTGAAATCGAAAGAGTCGCTTCTTCAAGAAAAGCCAATTTTCTGCGCTCTTGGTCATATACTTTTCCTCCAATTTAACTCCTTAGCAAAAATTTCCTTCATATAAGGGTATTTCAGCTCCTTATCAAGGAATGATCGAATAAAGGCACAAGCATGGAGATTAATTCGTGTCCACTACTTATCATCCATATTTTCGGGTTTATCTTCCAGAACCACATCCAACTCTTGTTAAGACAATACATCCATAACTTCACATTGCCACATACCAAAATTATTAGAGCCATTAAATTTGTGAACCTATAACTTTGTAGTAGCGATTGGATGTCTATTGGATGTAGGTGTCGACGATGACGATATCGATTCCCTCTTAACGGGCTCGTCTTTATCTCCAGCTATCTACTCACCAATATTCACAAATACTTACTATTTGTAATCATTATTCACACGAACTGTAGCTCCGATACTATTCACAGCACTGTAGCACCAGCACTGTTCATAAGGCTGTAGCACCGACACTATTCACAACACTGTAGCACAGGACTGGAACACCAGCACTGTTCACGAGGACTGTAGCACTGACACTGTTCACGGGAATTGTAGCACTGACACTATTCGCCGACACTGTAGCTCCAACAAATTTTCACTCTTACAACACTCCAGTCAAAAAAACTGGAGCTCTAATACTACTTGTTGTGCGGAAACGTTAATAAATTTGGAGTGAAAAATAAAAACAGTAACAAGAACACTAAGATTTTTATACTGATTCGGCAATGCCTACGTCCAGTTTGGAGGCGACCGAGTATTTTATTATAATCAATGAGAATATACAATAGTGTTTATCACTCAATTCCCAAAAAATCCAAATTAACTCAAGCTCACATATTCCTACTAGGAAGAGAGCCAAAAAAAATTACAAATGCTCTATTTTTTCTCTCTCTCCCTCTCAGCTCTTTTAGATTTTCTGCTCACTTCTCACATTAGAAATTTTTCTGCTGTCTCTCTCACACTCTCTTCCATTGTTGCTGCTTCTCTTTTATATAGAAGTCAGTGGGTGAAGGCCAACTGCACCGAAATCCACCGAAAATCACCGAAAGTAAGTCGTCATTCCTGACTTTGAGAAACAATACTCAGCAACTTTTACATGTAGTGAATAGACATGAGATTTAATTTCAACAAGTATATAAACTAGTCAACCACAGGTTTATCACCAATCCTTCGATTAGTAGCTAAACGGACGAACCTGGAACAATATATATGTCTAAAACACGAGTAAATGACATCCAGATGCAGTGCCCAATGCCTCCGCAATGTAACTCTGAACAATAATGGGCACCAGTGACCTGTGTCATAATGAAGCCTAGTTGTTACTGTTCATAGAACCTTATTGAAGCCTCCAAACTTACTATGCCGTAGTTCTCTATTACAGAACAATGAAATCCAGATTACAGACAGAGTTTATTTTAGGGATAAGAATAAAACATTCAATCACACAGAAGGTTACAGAAGCAAAGAAATATATCACTTAAAAAGAAGATCCACCACATTTATCTATGTAAAACAGCGATTTATTAAATTTGTTATTAAAATTAATCATGATGTAAAGTATTGCAAAGTGGAAGTTAAAAGAAACATAACTAAACCAACCACCGGCAACAATGACTTGAAAACAGATGTTTGAAATGTCTTGAATAATACATACCAACATCTCATTATTTCTCTCTCTCTCGCAAACACTATATTTAATTAACTTAATTAAAAATAAATTAAACTTGATGGACCCTACAAAGTTTTGTAGCTTTCATGTGAGTCTGTTAGACCAAAAGTTTATTAAAAATAATATATTCCTACCAAGTTATTAGTAACATGGAAAAGTGGATAGTGTCGATCTTTTTGGATTTCATACGGCCAATTGGAAGCCATGTGGCTCTATTTTCATCTGGACCCTAAATCACGCAGTCTCTCACATGAGCCCACAGGTAGCCCCACATTATTAGGCACTGTTTTTTCTTGTGGTTCTATTCCAAATTGTTTTTCTAGGAATCGAATTCGCGACGTGAGGCAAATCCAGACCGCAACCTGGTGACTCTAATACCACTGAGCTGTCCCATAAAGCCTTATAAGGTAAAATAAATTTACTTAATTTCAATTAACCCTAAGTAAAACTAATTAGATTAAATTAATTGTAATCTAATAAATCAAAGTCTCTAAATTTATCTCCAATTTTTTTAATCTATTCACCGTCGTCTTCTTATGCATCAAATCTCGTAAGAGAAATTTTAAAAGAAGAAAAAGGTAAGGAACATACTTTGCCGATCAAAAATGGTGAGAGAATGAGTCAACTCACCCCACTAGTTAAGTAATACACACCATCTCGATAGCTTCTTCTTGTTCCCACCTCTCTCTTTTCTCGCGCACTATAATGATGTGTAATTATAAACTTAGCGTAAAAGAAAAAAAAACCCCTTGTATTTGGGTAAACTTTGAGAAAACCTTTTATTACAAGAAAAATATATATTTTAGTGATAGAAATTATCTATAGAAACTCTTTGAAGAAACGACCGTAAGCAAAGTTTAGCGACAGAAATTTTGTATTAATTTGCCTCCAAAATTACAATATTATGTTGGTGAATTTACCGACAGTAAGTTGTGGGCTCGTCACTAAATTTACTGATGAAAAATATTATCTGTTGCTAAACTTTTACTAATATAACATATTATTCCGTCAGTTACTTGGAGACGAAGTGATATATTCCGTAGGTATCTTACTATCGGAATGACATATTCCGTCGGTAACTTATTGACGGAATATAACACTTGGTCGCTAATTTGCGACAGAATATTGTATTTCTGTCTGAAATTTTAATTATGATAAATTTCAACCACCAATTCTCATTTCCTACTCGACTTTTCTGTTGATAATCTTATGATTTTTTATAAATTTAATTTATGTAAATAATATAACATTGATTGATAAATGTAAAGTAAACATTATCTTAATTGGTATAATAAAAAAATTATAATGTACACGATGTAACTGTAAATTAATAATTTATACAAAAACTTAAGAATAATAGACTATCAAATACATTCACTTATCCAGAAGCTATACAGGCGGTGAAAGTGGATGCTCTGACTGTTACGATGAGGTCTTGTCCCTACCCTTCAACTCATCTACCTCATTACGGAGTTGGGTTATGCACTCCATCGGCCTCTCTACTGTGCTCTTAAGCTGAAGGACTCTCTAATTTGATACAGACTGCCTACTAGATCCAGTTGTAGTGAATGTGGAGGATCGCGAATAGCATGTGTTTGCAAATGAACCTAAGCAGAAAATCCTTCCACAGCGGTCCCTACCACCCATTGCATTAAGATTTGCCTGACTCTCATCAACAGTTTCAGAGTTATGAGATTGTCATTCAATGCTTTCTTGTATTTGGTACTATCATTATAATTGTTTATGTTAATAAGTGATACTTTTTAAGAATTACTATTAAAGTATAGATTTTAAATACGTGAAGTTGTTTGCATCGGGTGTTGATGAAGGTCACACCATCATGCTTCTTGGTGTGAATGTGCAAAAAGAGTTGGTGTAGTGTAGGCTTCACGCCCATAGACTTTTTCTGTATCAGAATAAATTGTTATAAGTGAACTACAATTTACAAAACTTTCGAAAGATTTTCCTTTATTTTTATGATATTTACCCCCTGTTAGACAAAAAAAATTGTAACTCAATAACACAGTCATTAATGACACCAGACATTTATAACATTATTATTCTCCATAATGCACATATATTTTTATTTTAAATTTCATACATCAAATTACATTGAAATCAAATTTCATACATCAAAGTAGAAAAATTAAAATATAAGTGTAAAGTTTTGATACCTACAAGTTGAAGTGCATGCTCTTGGTGAGTCAAAGACCCTCCAGTATGTATGGGTAGACTCTCTCTGTTCGATCCTCCACATCTGTTGGCAAAATTGTGCTCTGAAATGGATATTGTCTCGAGTGATGGCCAATACTGCTACTAATGACTCCATATTTCTTTAGATATATATGGTGGTCGTACATCATTCTTGTGTATCGAAGCAAGAAAGACTCCATAACATGTACAAGCTCACCTTTCCCACAAATTATAAATTACAACATCAAATTTTGAATCCCTAAAAAATTCTTTCTGAAAAAAAGAAAAACATACTATAAGTACTTATAAACGAAAATATTTATCTAATTAATGTATAAAATTAGATAAAATAAAAAATATTAAAGAATATATTTTGTGTACCTCAAACTCCTGATAATAAAAATCCTTCTTTCGCCTCAGTGACATTCTTCCACATATAACCCTCAAGATCTATCCTCTCCTTGAACTTGGATGAGATATTTTTTAAGCACGTTCCAAACGGATCCAATCTAATATATAAGTTATTTTATATCATTTTCAAATTAAAACCAATAACTTCAGTATAAACCTATGGTGTTATCATGTATTACAAAATTTTTAGAATTTTACTTACAAATTGTTGACAATTGTGATCTAAGTTCTTCCATTAACTCCCTTAGCTCTAGGCTAGAGGTCACCTCTTTTATTTGCAATGTTTACTCCTGATATTTCTGTCGGTATAGGTGTGGTGGATGGTATAAGATTAGTGGATGGTATAGCAGGGCTACTGGATGGTGTAGCAGCAGGTACAGAAGGTGATGCCTCATCTAGATGTGCAATAGCTGGACATACAACAGGTGATTCTGTAACATTTACAGAATGTGATGCTTCACCTAGAAATGCATTGGCTCCTCCAAATCGTTGTAACCTGAACCTTTGTCGCATTATATCTGTTTTCTTTTTATAGGCATATTTTTAACCTGAAATTCACATTTTATTGAATTTTTTAGTAATAAAACAATATAAATTCAATATATAATAATATATTGTTGATGCAATAATAGATTCATTCATATAATATTCTATTGCAAACACAAATTAATCGCTATTAGCACTTAATTGTAAATCAAAATCATCATCATCATCTTTTTCCGAAGAATTAGAATCAAACTCAAGCTTCTCTTCAGATCTCTCACCCTCCTCATCCTCTTTAGATGAAATTTCAACATATTCATTATTTAGATCGTTTAAAGGTTCATTCTCATCATATGTTACACATGTATTTATTTCATAAACGTCTTTCTGAAACGCTTTACTTTCAATTCTCTTATTTTCTCCTATTCCATACAATTCAAAAACAACTTTAGGTTTTATTTTGCAAACGGCCAACTAATCTAACTTATCTCGACCTAAGCTGGGAAAAGGGACATAATACACCTGAATCGCTTGCATCGCCAATACGAAAGGTTCAAATTATCTAAATCTTCTTCGTTGGTTGATTTCAATTAGATTATATCGGTTGTGCACTTTTGTTTCAACATTAGGAGTTGGATCAAACAATTCACATATAAATATCACACTCCATTTTATTGGCAATGTAGGGTACTTAATTTCAAGTATCTCAATAATTTTACTATAGTAATCCACCAATTCTCCTTGTATGCAAACCTCACTATTTACTATTGTCATACTATGACCATGATATTCTGTATGAAATTTGTATCCATTAACAAAATACACCGGATATGATTCAACAATTCACAAAGGTACTTTAGCAAGATCATACATGAACTTGTGATAAGAGGAATTTTTATGAGCCTATAAAAGCGATGCAGTGGTGAGGACGAGAGCAATAAGCATTCACGTAAGGGTGAGAGTACTGAAAGGCTCTGTCATCCATCCAAGGCGATTGAAGTTAGGCATTGTTGCAAAGTAATGTTTAAGGGTGGTAGGGAACCAATTCCAACCTATTTTAAGCTGGTTCAAGGTTATTATAAGGACTTTTTAGCCTAAGAAAGGGTTGGTCAGAGGTATGTCAAGTTAGAGCATGTCAATAAGTTTTTATGAACTCTCATTCTCTTTATTTATGATTTTTCATGATTTAGTTCCGATTAATTTTTGAATTCTAGTTTAGACATGTTGTTTTCAGTATTTGGGATATAATTTTTTGGTTTAATTAAATTGATTACTGAGTGGATTTAACATTTATGCAATTGTTCGATTGTTGATTGTGTTTCTTTGTGCTTAACGTGTTTTTGATGCTTAAGTTGAGCTGGTTCAATTCAAAAGACTGAAAATGGATAGGTAGGAACCAACTGGTTGGCTTTCTACTTTTAATTTGTTAAATGTCTTGGATTATCTCGAATGTGCTGAAATTGCATGACTAAACTAAAATTTGAAATATGTTTGTTCATTTGTGAATATTAGGTTAGATTTATGTTTTTATTTATTTGATTTCTATACTCGATTTAAACTGCACCCACCTCCTTTTATACACATATTGGTTTGTTAAATTTATATGTTTCAATATTTTGAATTGTTTTGGTTTTATATTTTCCTCATTAATAAGATTAAACTTACATGTGAGGATAATTAAATGAATATGGACAACTTATATGTTGTGAATTGGAGTGGCACTTCTAATAAATAATAGGTTGTCCAATTCTTCATGTCTTTTAGTTGATTAAAATGAAACTTGAAAACTTAACTTATTGTCGATAACTTGGATTACTTTCATTGAGGTTAAAATTGAACATAATGATTGATTCACCCAAGTTTGTATTTTCCTTTAGATGTGCTTCATTATGTATGTTTAATCTCTTCTCAACTTGAAAAATAGCATAGCTTAATGTATTTTACACAAAAGAAATATGTATTGGATATTTCATATGAAAATGTTGATCAAAATATGATTAATATATATTGTGGCATATCTGGAATTTTTTTTAATGGCTCGTTAGTTTATAGAAAAGTTGTTTTATTAGTTGAATTATGTAAAGATAAGTATCTTGATTGAATTAGATGTGTAAATACCAAATTAGGATTATTTTAAAAGTATTACAAGATGAAACAAGGGTTATCCATTTGAAAATTGTATGGATTTTTATAATTTGATTTTGTTAAGTCAAAATGACTTCACGATTAATAATTTTGATAAAAATCAAATAATAATAATATTAGAAAGTAAGACGAAGCGGAGAAGAAAGTAAGACGAAGCAGAGACAAAAGTAAGACGAAGCGGACACTAAGATGAAGAGGAGACAAAAGTAAGACGAAGCGGAAACTAAGACGAAGGGAAAGTGAGACGAAAGAAAGTAAGACGAAGCAGAAGCAAAACTAAGACGAAGCGGAAGTGAGACGAAATGAAGTAATATGAAGCAGAAACAAAACTAAGATGAAAGCGATATAAAGACCCGATACCACATCGAATGGATAATCTGTTTGAGTTAGTTACAGAACTCAACTGAATAACTATTTCTTTAAAGATCAAGAAACAAGAAGAAAGAAGCGGTTATCAAGAAGCAGTTGAAGACGAAGGCTATAAATACGAGTCGGAGTCGAAGACTAAAAAAGTTCGAGATTTTAAGAAAGCTAGTGACTTTGAGAAACACTGTATTCATTGTGCTAAACTCTAGAGCTATTATTCTCTGTAACAAAGCTCGCAAATATCTTTCTGTAAAAAAGAAGAAAAGTTGAGAGCCTGAAGAGGCTAAGTGAGAAAAACAATACTTGCTGTAAGAAACCTGAAGAGGCTCAGTGAAAAGAATATTTGTAGTTTTGAGAAGAATAGTAAAATCTCAGAAGGGATTCTAAGGACTGGACGTAGCCCACGGTTTGGGGTGAACCAGGATAAAACTGCTGCATGGAATTCTACTCTCTAACTTTCAACTTTTAATTTCTATCGTGTTATACAAGTACTTAGAAGTTAACTGTAATAAATCGCGATATTCTTACTCAGTAGTTTTGAAAAAGTAAGTTTTCAAAGAAATTTGAAAAGGAGATTGTATTCATGAAAAATGATACACAATTCAACCCCCCTTCTTGTACATTTTGTATATCGAACATAAAGTCTATACTAACGTGTGATTTACTTCAGATTTCACTATTAAAAATTCCATAAGTTTGTTTTAATGTTGTATATTAATAATTTTAGAGGTTATGCCTTAGTGCATTGATCATGTTTCTTCCTTTATGATAGAATTTCTTTCATATAAGCAAAATTATTAGGATATCCACACTTTAAGTTCAAAATTTTGATATATAAATCTAAATTTGAAATTGAATAGGTCATTTATATGCGTCTATTGTTTTATGATGACTTTTGCTTGTTCAAAAGTTGATATTGACTTATTGAAATCTTTTTAGTTAAAATATTATAATGACCTTACAAACAAATAAACTAAATTAGTAAAATAACTTTTTTTGTGGGATCGACTCTTATTTGCCATATATTAATTTGTTTAATAAATTAAAAGTCAAACAAGGATTTAATTTGTTTATGCCTAGTGCCATGTACTAAAAGCTCTAATGTTCTACAGTATATTACTGTCTGAACAATGCAAGGAACTATACCAAGTTTATTAAAAATGTATTGATCTTCATAATCTAAATAATATTTCCAACTCCTTGGATAATTAAATTACATTAAACTCATTTATTCCTAAATAAATTAAATTTTTATTCCTAAAAGAAATGTAGTTTGATTCAAAATTTTCCAATTACCCTGGCTCAATTTAATTGAAACCAAATTTTAATAAATTATAATTTCAATTTTTCCCCAAAATTTCATAAATAAAACATTCAAATTCGGTTACAAAATTATTTCTAATCCATTATAAATAAAATTTTTCTTAATTAGAAAATATTTTCTAATATTAAAAGGAAACTATTTTCAAAATAAAACACTTCTAATTTAACTAAAAAGTCCTTTACATTATTTATATAAAGATTGAATTCTTAATTAGTTAGAAATTATTTCCTTAATAAATTAGATAACTATTTTCGAAATGTTAAAGAAGGCTTATTTTTCTCAATTAATAAGTAAAAACATATTTTCAAATTTAAACAGAAAGTTATCTTTTCTAATAATTCAAGAAACTTAATATTTATAAATAAAGAAACAATTTCTAAATAAATAAAATTAAGAAAACATTTTCCTTAATTTTAAGGAGTCTAATTATTTAATTTCACTATAATTGAAAATAATTAATTCTAATTTTAGAAACTACTTTTTTATAATTAGTTAGGAATCATTTAATTATTAGTCTAATCTAATTAAAAATAATTAATTCAATATTAAAATTAAGATATCATCTTAATTACTATAGTTTCATTATATTGATTTATCTAACATAATCTAATAATGAAAGATAACCCTTTTAAATATTTGTTTGATTCTAATTATTAATTTGATAACTAATTTAACTCTTGAAGAATTAGATTATAAAATAATCCTGATAAAATTTGACTCTTTTGGAAACAATTTTCAAATCATTAGAAAATATTTTTCTAAATTTATTAGGAAGTTAAACCAATTTTAATTTGACTTAAAATTAAGGCTTAAAATGTGAAAATTAAAATAAGAAATAAATGGGTGCACACAATAGATTTTTTTAGTGAGGCATGTGCACATTTTACTATCTAACCCTAATTCTATGTAGGGCACCCCACCATTTTTTGCATTTAGGTGTTCTACGTCGTTTCTGCGTTATTGCTTGCGTTCTCCTTTAAATGCCTAGGTGTTTTCATTACATCAAAAGAAGTTCACTGTGAGCTAGACCCATTTGGGTCATTGAATAACCCTAGGTAAGCATACGACGACATTCAGATCTAAATCACAAAGCATTACATTTTACAGAGTCATTGTACCATTTAGGTAAAATGACTTGCTACTTTCTTGAATCTTCTATCTCTTACTCGATTAGGGTAGATAATTGTAGGCTCTCTAATGGCAATTCTATCAGTTGTTCCATGGATTACCTATCCCTCAGTTTTTTGCATAGATAAAATCAACTCAGGTAGTTAAATCAACGCAAGTATCTTTCGTAGACTATAGAAACTGTTTCGATTAGGGCATGATTTTTTGTATTTCATCTTTCCAGACCTTGCGATGTCGGAGGAGAGGAGTCTCTCTAGGGCTCGGCTTTTTTTGATAACCGATGAGGGAGATCTCGGCTCAGGTCAGTGTCATCAGGTCGATTGTTGGTTTATTCTTGATGTCTTTTTTCAAATCCTTTCTCTAACTTCTCTAAGCTTATCGATTTGGAAGGAGATGTTTCTGGCTAGTCGATCTGCGGTTCTATCTACTCCTACTCTTTACATCATCTAAGGATCTCAACATAGGTATCAACTCAAACCGGTCTCTATTAATGATTAGGGCATGTCTATTCTGAGTTTGGATTTGATTTTTTTTACATGGCTTCAGGGCTAGCCAGAGAAGGCGGAGAGTAGCATTCATCCACGAATAGGTAAACTTCCTTACTTCCTTTCTTTTTCTTGAAGACCCCCACTAATTTAACAAAAAACCATTGATAATAGGGGAAAAGAGTGGATAGCATGGCTCTTCAACAATGCTCAACCGATAATAGAGTATACCAAGTGAGATCAGATCTGAATGACCTTAGTTGTTCCTTAGATACTGTAGATGAATAATCTGCTTTGTGTTGGGCTGTAACTGAGTTACATTTCTGCTGTGAGAATTGAGTAGTTAGAACTTTGAAAAGTTCTGATAGGGTCAGTGCTATATTCTCCATACAAGTGTCATTCTCCTATTGCAGTGTAGGTTTAACTGATTAATGATCAGTTGCTCCCTTATGCTGGCAGTAGTGAATTCTATAAGAGGTATTAGCGACTTAGATTTGGCTTTAAACCTTGTTGGACCTTGTTTCTGGAACCCAACCCTTGCTCTGATACCACAACTGTTGGATCCCGCTTGAGTTTGGAATCCAACTCTTGCGAAAACACGAACGCGTGCATATTACCTTGAAGGGTTATTGCATTGGACCCTCATTAGCCATCAACAATTCATCTTCATTCTCATATCATACCAAAAATTTCCTCACAATTTGTTTAATGGTGTGCCTACATAATTCAGTCACCATGCTCAAACTCATTTCTCCTATTGTGAACAGAAATTGGAAATTCTCAAACCAGAATTTCAATTCGAGTTCTTCAAAGAAATCATAGCTCTAGGTCTCTAGCTTGTTTTGAAGAAAGAATCGACTCAATCGGAGCCCTATAGCTCCAGATAGGCTTAAAAATCCAAAGAGTGCTCAAACCCTGATCATGCTCTCCCAACCGACCCCTCAATTTCTTACTATCAAACTTTTTCAAATCAAATCCAAAAGATACAAATTTTCATGGAGGGATAGTCAAAGGTCTTAGGAATCCATTGCTTCAATAATCACCTCATTTGGAGGTCGGATGAGGAAGTTATGATCAAAATAATCAAACATGTTTAAGTCCTCAATCAATTTGTAACATGTCTTGGAGAGATTATCATAACTTTCACCACAAATGTTGGATTGATTTAGTTCTTGGACCATTGGAAAGAAGACTTTGAGATCTAAAACTTTCATGAAGACCACAAAGTGAGATTCTGTCTCAAAAAGGGTCAAAAATGGCGATTTCATGAAGTTGTCCCCTGAATGTCCGTTTAAAGGACATAGATCGGTCAAACTGCACTTTTTCACCCGAGAAGGTCCGTTAAACGGACATCAAGCCCATTAAATGGACATGGTCGAAGCAAAGGGTCCTTTTTGACCCGTAAAGGTCCGTTAAACGGACATGGGAGTTTCCCAAACCCCTCCAAAGCCCCTCCAATGCTTCCTACATCCAATCTAACATCATATTCACTCATAATCTTCCCA
>JAOTAX010000196.1:22283874-22318270 GCA_025629825.1 Erythroxylum guanchezii | reverse complement strand
ATATGATAGAATTTGAAGAATTAAACCGATTGAGGAATTGGAATTGATGATTTTCAAATGGGACATTGAATTGTTTTGAATGGTATTGAATGAAAAAAAATTACCGATATGGAATTGGGTTTAGACCTAATTGTCTAAACGGATTGAGGTAGATTGGTTCGTCTTTATAGTTTTTCAACGCGTTTGTTTCCTTTACTAAAGTATGCGTTTTCGAATGTCGGAGTAAAAGTTCGTCCTTAAGCATTTTGTTTTCTTTGATTCCGAACCTTTCGATTTCTTTGGTTTCGGCACGCGTTTTCGATTCCTTCGCTTTTTGATCCGATTTGATTTTCTTCGATTTTTGCTCACTTTGACATTCGCTTTCACTCCTTTTTGTTTCACGCTTTATGAGCTCCGCAAGAGTTGGGTTTCGGGAACGGGATCCAATAGTTTCTAACTGGGGTGTGAAAAAAAGCTCTTTGTCATCAGAGTTTATTTGTGGCTACAGAGGGGAGGAGGAAAATTTTGAGATTTGGCTATGGTAGTGGTGTGTGGGTAGTGGTGATGGAGTCTATAACTATGGCGGTATGGGTTCTTTCTGGGGAGAGAAAAGAGACTCCCTGTCAACATAGTTTGTTTTGTTGTGGCTGAGGAGTTGTTATGAGATTTGGCAATGGTGAGGATGTGAAGATGGTGGAGTTGATGGTGCTGGCGCTGGCGATACTAGTGGCTAAGGCATGGTGGTACTGGTGGCTAAGGCATAAAGATGTCCCAAATGTAAGTTTCTTTTAGTTGTGTTGCCTTTGCCTCTTCCTACCTCCGTGCTTCTTCTTTAGGCATTAGCTTTCCTCCAAGGAAGGATCTAGCCCTTGTCGCCACTTGCTCCGTTGCTAGTGGGTGATTCATCAGTGGCAATGCAAGCTAATAGTGAAACCCTATTACCCACAATTAGAACTCAAGACACCCAAAAAAACATATCCATTCAAAATTTATGCAATCTTTTCTTAGAAGTAGAAAAACAAAACAAGCAGTCCATAGGGCATTTTTAAGACATTTACAGAAATCTTAAAGGCGACAAAAAAAATCTAATTTTAAAGGGAATATGCAATTGTTTTTCACAACCATCATTTTTTGATGCATAAAACATGTGGGATTTTAGAAATCACAAAAAGAGAGCTATCTTCTCTAAAGAATTACAAAAAAATAAGCAGAACATGTGTGGGGCATATTCATTGTATTTCAAAAAAGCTTAAAAAAACATGGGAGGCATTATGGAATTTTCCAGAAAGCAATACGAAGGTAGTTATAATTTTGTTTCGTTAAACAAAACTAACCCTAATTATTAACGATGCCCTAATAAATGTCAGTTAAATTATTCAAATAATTAAGTTTTTAAACCTTAATCTTTATCAAATCAATAACAATCAAGCAAATTTAATTAAATTATAGAATTAAAGTTAGCTCTTATACCTCTATTGAGAAATTGAAGCGGGATTTAATGCCTCACACAGAGGAATAATGATAAAAAAATTTTTGTTTAATTCCCAAAAGTCAAGATTACTAAAATTCTATAAAATGATTCATACATAAAGTATAATAAGAACAAAAATCATAATTCGTATCTTATTCCAAATATTGATCATTTTCTTATTGTTTCTTTTGAACTATTTTTAAAAACTAGTTTATCTCAACCACCGTAGTTGCACAAGTATCTGACCTCTAATGATATCAATAGAACATATTAAAAGAGCTCTGCAACTATTATAGAGAAGTTAAGCAAGAAGTGCTAGATCCCATAGAGTCTAAGCATATTTATAATTAGTTTTGGATATTTTAGTAATTTAATTAAAATTAAATTATAACTTTAATTAAACATTAGTTAGAATTAAAATTAATTATAATTAAATACCAATTATGCCTTAATTAGAAACAATATCTCTTATTGATCCTTACTTATTAAATATAGCAAATTTAATCATAAAGTTTCTTAAACTTTACAATAAAGTCCAACTTAATTAAAACATCTTTTCTTTCTTCAAACTCATTCTTTGTATATGACTCATTAGGTTCTCAGGTATGTTGGCAATGGATATAAATTATAACCTTAAATCATAATTAAGATTATTAAATAAATTAAACTCTTTTAATTTATCTATAATTCCTTAATTAAATAATTTATATCTATAGGTAAATATTAGTGTCTAACAAAAGCATTATAGCCACCTAAATATTTAAGAATATCAAAATAGTTTTAACTAATCTTTTTGTGTATGATTTTTCTTATAACTAAATCCTTTCATTACACAATATTTCGATTAGACATAATGTATGGAAATAATGGTTATCCTATTTGAGTCCAATCATATTAGCTCACCATCAATAGTAATTGATTTAATTAATGATATTGGAAATCTATTTTCAAAGTGTCATTCCACCTTGGAAAACGATTTCTTGAATCAATACTAATCAAGAACAACGAAATATTCTCGCTAATTGTTTTAGGGTGAAGAATCATATATTAACTACCTCCATATATTTCCTATTATATCCAATAACTACTAACTAAGCTCTCCTTGACAAGAATAGGTCATAATTAGTATCAAAACTTAACAATTCCTATATAACCCTAGGGATCTCTAGTCAAAGGATCACTTATATAATCATCACAATGAGAAGTTTCATAGATATATATAAGTAATGTTCTAAATGAAATTATCATATATAGTCAATTCAGTGAACTTGTTCTTTAACAAATACTCACACGTTTGTTTAAGTATCCACGTACTTTAGTTTATGAGATCGAATATTTCTTTCATAAGAAAAAACATAATATGTGTTAATCTTTTTATGCTCTATTAATATGTAGTCTTAATAGAGCAATGACTAAGAACAATTTGGGGAGAATATATAAATACAATATAAATTTAATAATTATGATCTCATCATAATTTCATTTGTGATGTATAGTTATCTCAACATCTAAATATGTATAAAATAAAGAATGTGTCTTTAAATAATTATGTCACTAAACTACAACCAGTTGATTGACTATAGGACATGAGCCAACAATATAGACATCTTTCAATGTTCAATCTACTTTATCATCATCTGGATGGTTGGGAACACTGTTGAATCTTGACTCACCTTCTTGCATATATGTTTTGTGTCATTTAAATCCAATATTCATCTATATACGAATAAATAGGTTTCTAATAGTTCTATTAACTAAATAATTTCAAGAGGAAATGTTTTGTTGATAATAAAAAAGGGCTTGAATTGGAGATCCCCATCTAGTGGATGAGTCTTTTCCTCAATTTGTTGAGTAAAGTTCTTCTAGGTTTAGTTTTCGTGTTTAATTCTCTTACTAAGAGTGAGAGCATTATAGTTTTGTTTTGATCTACAACATGCCTAGAATTGACTTGGCAGTTTTATAAATGCTTTCTATAATGCAACATCTTTATTTTCTTTTAGGAAATTGCAGGACTATCTTTCAAGTTCATATTTTTTTTTTAATACTATACAGGAATTCGTAATTTATCTAAAACATAAGCTAAAGATCCTCTAGACTTAAATTAAAGAGTTCAACAACTTCAATATTTCATGAATAAGAGAGTGAAGTTGCATTATAATGGAAACAAACCACATTTTAATGCTTTATGAGCTTTATGATGCAATCATTTAATCATTTACTAAGGTGATTGGAAGTTGAATTCAAAGAAATAAAGCATGAAAGCAAGTTAGAATTGATACTTTCTCTTGAAATGTCAAGTCAAAGATCCCTTAACTCCAAATAAAAGAGTGCAAGAACTTCAACATTTTATGATCAAGTGATTGAAGTTGTATAACGTTTGGAAAAGGTATCAAAGTTCTTATATATCCTTTTGAGACTTGACGACCACAAATTTTGAGCTTTATGATCAAATTATTGGACCATTCAACATATAAACAAGATGATTTAGTTTTAGAGACGAAGATTATATATAAATGTATCAAGTATGAAGCTAAATTTGAAGAAATGAAGCATGATAGCAATGATACTACAATAGAATAG
Organism: Erythroxylum guanchezii; assembly: GCA_025629825.1. Taxonomy (NCBI): domain Eukaryota; kingdom Viridiplantae; phylum Streptophyta; class Magnoliopsida; order Malpighiales; family Erythroxylaceae; genus Erythroxylum; species Erythroxylum guanchezii. Next base: position 22,314,240 of record JAOTAX010000196.1, on the reverse strand, counting down.
CCTATATTTAGTGTTACTACTATAGTGACTTGAAGAAATCCAAGTAATTCATGTTATATTGAGTTTGAATAAGTTATTCATGCTGTATCTAACTTTTCAAAGTATATAACACTAAAAAATGAGAGTTGCAATTTAAGCAAAAGTATAACTACAACAATATTATTTGAATATTTGGATGATAAGTTAATTCATCTTATTCATAATTCGGATGCTCATTTGAATAAAAACAACTTCTTCAACACTTTTTCATGTACTCTTTACCTAATTTGGTTCATTTGTAACTTGTCTTGATATTAGTCAAGTTGATATAACTATTAGAACTAAGAGTTTATAGTTTAGGTACAAATTAGTGGAATTTGTTTGTAGCTATGTATTGTTATGACAACAAAAGCATGTCTAATTTGTTGTTTATATTTACTTATTTATTTGGATAAATTCATAGATGTATGTGACAAAGAGAGAGGGTTTGTTATATTTCCAACTCTATTTCTAACCATATAACTCATATTTCTTGACAATATCTGACAAGTCACTAATAAGCTCTAAGGCAAAATGCAAGTTTAACGTATCTTAGCCTCCATTTTGTGTTACGTTTAAGTAGGTTGAGACCGATTTCAAAAAAGAAATAGATTTTGGGTTTCAGTTCATAGTAACAAAAAAGTGTAGGAGGGTGATCTTCATAAAAGGAGGTGCTTGGGGAGTCTATTGTATGAGTAAGAGGTAACAAGGTAATTCAATAACAACAGCAATGTTCAGTAAAAATCTCGCTGAATGCAAAGTTTGAAGAGGTCTAATAGTACATAGTCTTATTCCTAACAGCAAGGTAATTCAGTTGATAGAAAATACGGTGATTATGGAATGGAGACTTGCAAAAGGTACTTGAATTTGATATAAAACACAATATACACAAACACTTACACGTAAACTTGGGGTTCACATATTTTAGGTTAAAAATTACCAACTTGTACTTTTATCAATTCATTAAAAGTTTGTGTACTTTAAAAATCTTTTTAAAAATACTTATATTTTGTAAAAAGTTTAGAATTAGTCATTTCATTAAATTTTATCCTTAAATTTGATGACTTAATATTTTTAGAATACCTAACAATCCATAAGTTATGTTATAGGAGGTGATTTCAATTAACAAATTACAAGAGTGATTTGCGTTAAAAAAATTGATTTATTGATTTTGTTAATTAATTAATTTATCATAGTTATTTATCATTATTTGTATTAGAAATAATAATATTTAATATTAATTCATTTTATTAACAAATTTATTTTATTTATTATTTATTAATAATATTATTAGTTTAATATAATAGTAAATTAATTTTTTATTAAATTTTATTTTTAGGCAATAATAATTTAAAATAAAATTATTAATTTTTATATTAATTTATAATTAATATTTTATGAATAATTAATATTTAACTTGATTGATTTTACTATTAATAAATAAAATCATGAAATTTCTTATTATTTTATTAATCTATCATATATACATATTATTACTTATATAGAAAAATATAAATAAATACTTTGGTTATGTTTACTTGTAATAAAAAAATTATTTTATTTATTATTGAAATAATATAATACAAAATAATAATTTATTTATAAGTTATATTTTAACAAATAAATTAATAATTAACTTGATTGGAACTTTTTTTGGTCCAAGTTACTTCTTTTTTTTTTTCATATCATTACTTATATCAAAAGGTATAAATAAATACTTTGGTTATTAATATTTATTGAAATTTTTGATTTATTATAAAGCAGCACTAACAAATAAGATGATTAATATATTATAATAATTTATTATTAGATAATCTTTAATTTTACTATTTTATTTATTAATAGTGTTAATTTTAAAAGCTAATGTTTATTTATTTTTATATTTAATTTATTATAATTCATATGTAGCTTAACATATCAACAATATCCTGACAAAATTAAGAGTGAGACTCAAATTTAAAATATAATTTAACCTTAAGACGTGGTAATCATTTTCCTTAAACAATTAAAACAAACATTCTTATAAGTTACTAAAAAAAAAACTAATTTCATTTCATAATTAAAAACCATTAAAGGAGCAAATGGTTTACGTTTACAACGATCCCAAATGGACGAGGTTTCTATCTAACTTCGAGAATGATGAATGACCAATTCAAGTGCCAGTAAGCAGTCCATAAATATGTTGCAGACACCACCCCAAGCGTTGCAAACTAAAAATTGATCAAGCGAGAATCGAGGTGCTAGATTTCTTGTCAAGATAAATTCTGGAGTAGAGTTTATTTGTTCTGATTGCCAAAAGCAGGTCCAATCCGAACCCAACAGCAGAGGCAAGTGCCATTATCAGAAATACTAGGAAATAACACTGGGGACCAACACAGATGTTGCTGCCACTTCCAGACCTAGTAGCTTCAGAGTCATATAAGTAGCCAGCAAGCAGGCCAGAGAAGAGAAATGAACCCAAAGGAAGGTTAAGAATAATGATGTTGTACAAAACACCATAGTATTTCAGGCCGAAAAGTTCAGATGCTATTGGGACAGTTACAGCGAGACGAACCCCATAGCAAATTCCGACTAGAATCGAACCAATGTAGAGTGATCCTGGCAATGCCAATGCCAAGATAATGAAACCAAGGGTCATCAGGATCTGAGAAGCTGCATTCCATAGAGGCCTTGCTGTACCAAATTCCCTGCAAAAATTGCCAAGAAGGAAGTGTCAGACGTTAACACTAAGAAGATCATCATAAACATTTGCTATAGAGCAAAGGAGGGAGATTATAACTTACCAGAGAAAGTACTCTGACGCCACGCCCGATCCAATTCGACCGAAAAATCCCCAAATGCTAGTTAGAGACACGAAAATGGATACATCTTTATATCCAAGAGCCAGTCCCATCTGTCCCATGTTGTTCATCACACACATTCCGGTACCAACCCCACAAAGAAATGACACAAACAGAATCCAGAAGTCAACTGTCTGCATCATTTCAAAGACTGTGTGATCTTCTCCAATCACTGGTCGTCTCTTTGTTGATACATCCTCCAGTTCAATGTGAGTTTTTGTCTCTGCAGGCTTCCGTTGATTTGCTGGTGAAGCTTTGTGGCTAACAATTAGTGGCTCTTTGATTTGCCGCTCGACGTCGGAATTGCAGCTTTTCAACTTGAATAGAACCGAGTACAGAGGCACGACTAAGGGTGTAGCCAACAAAAACATAAGTCCTGAAGCAAATGCTATAGACAGAACTCTGCCATGATTTCCTGTGATGTCAAATGCCAAGAGATAGGTGGCTACGATAATGGCAATGACATTAAAAGCATTAAGATATCGAGCTTCTTCTCTTTCTTCTGCTGAAGTTAAAGCAGGTGGGGTTTCTCGGAGGAATATAATAGCGGTCAAACACACCGCAGCAGGCACGACGGCGAGGATGAGCAGAAATGTTGAGGGATCGGAGGAGAAAAGAGCTGTGCAGATATCTGTGAAGATTGCTGTGCTTAGTCCAACATATCCCTTGAGAATTCCTGAGACTGGACCACGGTTTCTGGGAAAGTTACGCATGCAAGTCACTAAAACCGCTGTGTTCATCCATGTTGTGCTGTTGCCTCCCATGCAGAGAAAGATACACATCTGCATTGAAGAACAGGGTACGTTAGATTTTGGTGCTGGTAGTAACATATTAGCACCAGAAATGAATCTTTATGATCAATGGACTTCTGCGTAGGAGAATGTAATGGAGTTAATATAATAGTGTTCCAATATTTAAGACAATAATAATCTTCACATTTTAAAACAAGATAGGCATGGGAATTGGGTGGAATAATGGAAATGTTTCTCGTACCTGCCAGTAGGGGAGAGGACTGATTCGCTGGCTGACAACAAGCCATTGAACGCTGTATCCTGCAAGACCCTCAGCTGACCCTATTATGAGTATTACAGAAGGTGACCAACGATCTGAAGCAAGGCCAGAGAGTAGACCAAAAGCTTTGCCAACATCTTTTGCAACTGAGAGATAGTTGAGTTGAAGCTGACTTAGTGCCATGAGTGATTTCAGAGCATCTGAGTAGTTGGAAAATGTGTAATTGTTACCGCAGATAGCCTGAACCCAAATGGCAGTGACAAATCCGAGCCATTTTCCACCAAGAGAGGACAATGGACGCATAATTTTTAATGGAGGAATGAAAGAGAAGCCGAAGAAGCGTTTGAATTGAGTTGGTTGTTTGTGAAGGGGCCGAGTAAGTTATTTATGCATTTTGTTTTGCCTCCATCACACGCATTCAATGCACTTCATTCATTAGTCTCTTTGAAGTTGATTAGACCATAGTTTCAGAATACCAATAACAGGTATGTTTACTAAAACAAAGCAAGACCATGGTCTTTGGTTGCGAAATTTTGGCGGCTGAACAAGAGACAGGGAGCCGGTGTAGATTTGCTTGAAAAGCTATTGTCATACTTGACGTTAACTTGGAGGTCCAACAAAGTAACTATATGCTAAAATTCAGCAATTTGACTTTTCACACGCTTAATTTAAAGGTTACTTTACCTGAAAAGCTGATAACAGAGGCTTGCATGTTAAAAGTAGCTTGGAGCATGATGACAGGAACAGACATTCTTTTTAGATATCAGCAACAGCATGAAATTGATTTTAAAATTTTAATTGTCTCAAGCATTAATTGAATTGAATAAAGTAACCCTCACTGAAAATATGTGGAGAGTCAACTATAGAGTCATGAACATAATTGACCCTCTTGCCTAACAGTTTTGCTCTTTGATGTTAAAACCAAGCCAAAAACGTCATATGACTGTATACTATTTAGATTAAACAATGATATAGGGAGTTCTGTGCTGTAGTTACTGATAAGTACAGCATCTTAAATTAGGTGGAGGGTCGGAACAGCTTCAATATTTTATCATCAGCGTAGTCCAAGTTGGAAGTAAACTATACAGGAACTTGTCAAATCCACGTAAGCAAGATTAGAATTAATTTTGAAACCTGCATTCTGTAACAGGTTATAAACCCGTTAGAGCTCAGAATCAAGACGCCAGACGCCCACCTTTATCTATTTGTCTTGAACACGGGCCCTCGTCAATCTGGTTTAGCTGCAACTCGTGAAGTTGACTAGAAATGGGCTATCAGATACTGTCATTCTACTTCTGGTTTTCAAATTTAACCTTGCATGCATCTAGAAATGACGCACATCAACCCTTCGCAGGAAGTTTATTTCAATGTATACTGAAAACAGAGTACTGAGAAATAGATGAGCACATGCTCTACAATCATATTATTTCAAAAAATCAGAGAGAGAAACTGGTTCCAGGAGGATTACCGGACAATGAATGAGTGTGAAACTTATACATGTCAACAAAACGAAAACGGTAGAAAATTTTGTAGTTCGAACTGATTATAGATCAACAGAAATGAATGGATACTTCCACAGTTGTTGGGTAAATTTTTTTTTACAAGATTAAAACATGACGAAAACAGTGGCAAAATAATCACTTTGATTTCCTCATGCGGGCTTTTGTTCTTCTTCTTGTAAGAATTTTGTGCATGTAGACCAAGCACATATAAAGTGATAAAAGGAAAAAAGCTACTAATTAACGGCCAAGAAAGCAAGGTTTAGTTATCCAGAGAGGGACCTTCAAATGACTGGACAACCTTTGACTACAACGTTTGGTTCTGTGGGACAAGAAGCCAACGGACATCCATCTGAATGACTCCCCCACCAGTCAAAGTTAACATGCTCCATTCCCAAGCACAAGAACAGCAACACAGCCATAAAGGCTAGGCCAGCATCAAGAGCACCAGAAAGCACATAATTATGGCGACACCACCAACCACGATAGTACCTAAAAGCAACAAATCCTGAAGCAAATCCAACAACAACCCAGCTGATAAAGTTGACAGAAGTGGCCGGTGGCATAACATGTGTAGCTCCAAAGATTACTGGCATGGAAATGAGTCTGATCCATTTATGGTGAGGCAGTGCCTTGTGAGTAAGCCATACTAGGATGGGAGCTATAGCCCCAACTAAGAAAAACCAGTTAATGGCTGAGTAATGACCAAGATCACCAAAGATTCTCCGAGGACCGATTAGACCCCATATTACAGAGGCATCATAGAAGACATGGTCACCTGGACAGGTCCATGGACTTCCGGCTGGAAGCTTTGGGCGGTCACAAATGTCTGGGACGGTATTGATGAGCCACCATGATGTTCCTAAATGAGCAAATGCCGCTAGTACAGTACCAACGACCTGAGGAAAAGTTGTCACACTTCAATAGTTGATTTGCTGAGCAGAAACATAAATATAAAAATGAGTCAATTACAAGTAAAAGGATGACAAGGTTAGCTAACCTGAGCCATGAACGTGGCTCTAGGAGGAATCTTCATATAATGACCGAGCTTAAGGTCTTGCAAAAATAAGATCCCTTGTCTCATGCCAATGATTCCATATGTTTTGAAACATACACTGGCAACAGGAAATCCTGGGTACAAATACCCAATTATATACTCTGTTAACACATTTATTTCAGGTGTCTGTTTGTCAGAGAAAAGGTTTGATGTTAGAATTCGATAATACTAGAATTTCACGTAAATGCAAGAAACAAGTCCCTCTGTTTGTCAGAGAAAAGGTTTGATCTTAGAATTCGATAACACTAGAATTTCACGTAAATGCAAGAAACAAGTCCCTCATCGAAGCCAGATTACTGTGCCTAGTTATAGAAAGCATTTGCAACTTGCATAAACTCAGATCAGTTATCGCTAAAATTGAACATATCTCGAGACCATGAAAGTACTAGAAAATCTGGACTAAGTCCACTGTAGAGTCCAAAAACCTATATCTGTGCAAGAAACGGTTGATTGCGGGGTGTTACAATGAGGTACCTGATTTGTTGTAGCTGTGATGAAACCGATAGGAAGGGTGAAAAATAGGCCAATAGCACTGGCTAGCAAGACCCCCCACCAAGGTAATTGAATTTGATCCTTGTAGTATATACAAGCATATATTGCTGCAGCTATGTTCACAAAAAAAATGGACAAGAACCACCACTGAGGAACTGGTTTATATCTTCTCATCATCCTGGTATGAACATCCATTTTCTTCTCTTGAAATGCAGATCTGCTTAGCTGCAATACGTCCCTACACCCGTTACCAATGTGAGTAAAGCTCAGTGAAGATGCTTATCAAATAGAGGATAAAATGAAAGGTAATCGAACTCGATTCAGGCTTATAGAAGCAATTGTTTATGAACTCGTATGTAACGACAAGTTCACAGTGACAATACGCTGAAAACAAAAACGCAAGTTGCTTACCTCCCGTGAAAGAGGAGAACATGAACAACTGTAGCAGTCAGGCAGGCAAAATTGAAACCATACATCATGGCAAACATGGTACTGAGATAAAGAGGGCCCTCACGCTCATATGCAGCAATGCTGATATGAAAATTCGGGTCCACAATAGCAGAAATGTTGTACTTCTGACCAGCGGAGGTGAACAAACCATCTGAGAATATAGGAAATGACTTGGCTTTGTAGAGGTTGTACAAGTACGTAACTGGGGTGATGACATACATGAGAAGCGCAAATCCAACAGCTATGTTGGCAGTGGCAAACCAGGGACTAGCCAACGGACTGTGAAGGTAAGAGGATATAGTAGCCCAATCAAAGCCAAAGGAGCCAATCCCAAATCCCTTTAGTCCTGAACCTAGCTGATGGGTGAGTACAGAAGCAGGGAGTACCCAACAAAGCCATGAAAAAGAACTCAACTTTGGAAAGAGATAGCCTGGAAAGGCATAATAAGCGAAGCTGCAAATGAAGGCCAGAATGAAAAACTGATTCCTAGTCAGTCCTCCTTTAGGCCTCTCCTCCGCCTCGTGCAATGCTCTGTGAGAAAATGCAGATTATATCTAGTGCACAAACATGAAGTTATAGAAGGTTGGAATGTGCTTTCCATGCACAGCTATAGCTACTAGGTGATTCTTTTTTCATTTTTGGAAAGGAAGTTGAATTAATATTAAGAACATTTAACCTTGCAACAGAGAAAGTTTACATCTTAGGAGACAAATGCAGATCGATCAGTCAACTACGGACTACAACAGTTACTAGAACAGAACTAGCTAACATATAAACCATGATAAGGTATCCCTTAAGTTCCCAATTCTGGCTTAGGATGGGCTATGTAAGTTGAGGAATTTAATTCGCAATGAGGAATTTAATTCGCTCTTGCCATCTTTAAAGCTAAATTGACAGTGACTTGTGCAGAGCCGTGAGTCATCTCGAAGATCCTTGAATTCATTTCTCTCCATATAGTGCATCTTAGGCAAGAGAAAGCTAGCTTCTAGATAAGTTTTGAAATTGTGTTCATAAGAACATAAATTTTTTAAAGGCCTAATTATAAAAGAAAAGTTTATACTAATTAGTGCTATTTACGAATTGACCACAGTTAAGTATTCTATCAGGAAATGTATTAGTTTAATTCGTTTTCAAATTATGTAAAAGATGAAAAAAAAAATCAAGTTCATGTTTATTTATGAGAAACAAGTCCACCCACAACCTTTGGCTAAGCAGCACAATCATCAATTTTTTTATGTGAAGAAGAAAGAAAGAGATCGCATCATCAAGCACAGCACTAGTGTGACTGTGTCTGAAAAGAAATGTCAACTGACAATCAAAAAGTTACCTAAACATTGAAACTTGGACCAAATTCTGTGGCCACCACATGGAAGCGGGCTCCACCAAGTATCGCCGGAACAGTCCGGACCACCCAAAACCGAGCACCTGCGTCGTGACAACCACCAGAAACGCCGCCAAGAAAGTCAGCTTCTTCTTGTAGAATATCTTCACAGCTCCAACTATATGAATGGAATAAACACTTGCAGCTCCTGAGTTAGCTAGGATGGTGATCAAGACGTGTTCTTTGACATTGAATGGTCCAGGATTCAACGTGAACTCCCACTTAGTCCCTTTGAAGAACACTCTATCAGTGATCGTATACGCCATGAGATGGCCAAGTGGCAGTACAGCGACCTGCGCTGAGACAGCGGAGATGCTCAGAGGCTCTTTCCGGTACCAGAAAAACTGGTTGAGGAAAGATAGGAGGACACAGGCTAGAATTCCGAGTGCCCAGGTTCGGAAAGTGAGGGCCGGAAGGGTGGGGTCATCAGATGTGGGCACGGTGAGTGCCACTTGTTCGATCGGGGAGTTGTCATCGGTCGCTGGCGATGAGATGGATGCGTTGTCATGGAATGGACTGGGTTGCACAGATTGCTTCTTATCAACTAGTTATGATTGTATTTACAAGAGCAGAGAGTTAAAGACAGCAGAAAATGAACAAATAGTAGGGAATCAAAAGTGGAGAGAAAGTGACTAACTTACTGAGAGGAGTATTGATTCCATGGTGGTCAACAGACATGTCTTCTCAAGTTACTCTGTTTCTCTGGAGAAGTTCCAGAGCTGTACGCAGAACACTTGTCTTGTAAAATCCAAAATCTCAACATGCCCAGATTTATGTCCTTTCCATTTTACGTTTAAAACTGGAAAAACAGCCTAAGCGACACGAAAAGTTTGGATCGTCTGCAATTCGCTATTATGGTTTGAGAAAAGCAGAAAGTATATTCCCCGGAGATATATTGGGGAGGTTTTATATTGGTCCTGAATGATTGAGGTAGTGTTTTTACTTTTTGTTATGATCATGAACTGTATACTGCATAATTAATGGACAGGTGCAACTAATATGATTGGCTAACCTCTGTCTATTTCTTCTTGTTTGATACTGACTTAGCCACGTCATCGTCAGCCTTAGCAAAACTCCGCAGGTTAAGACCTAATCCCAAGCCATTTCCTTTGTACAGACTAACACACTACAGTGTCAGATAATGAATTAACTAATTCGTAATTATTTATTATAATAAGAATGACTACTTATATCATAAACAACATTTCTATTATATAGGGATAAAGCTGCGTACTATCAAACTTCTCTAAATCTCGCTTTATTGCAAAATTTCGAACTAGATGACGAAGAATGACTACTAATAAAAATAAGTCATTGTATTAACTTTTGTTAATGTAATACATTTAAATCTTAGTTAAACAATAACGATATAAAAGAGTGGTTGTGATAACAAAATATAGGTGAACAAATTAAGTCATTAATTAAATCTTTATTTATTATATAATACTACTAATAAATAGAATAACTAATTTTTGTTTTATTTATAATTCATATTTTATAAATAATTAATACTTATTTTATTTTTGTTGTTAAAACATAAAAATTAGAAAAGTTTATTTTTTATTTATGACATTACTTATATTTATGATGTATACAAATTTTTAGAACGTAATGCTAATTTATCTTATTAATTAAATAGTTTATATAATTAAAGAGATATAAATATGATGAATAAAAACAATAATTTCATTTATCAATAATAAAAGATTAGTTTAACTACTAATCGTTTAGAAAAATATAGAATGTAAATAAAAATAAGAAATTAGTCATTTTATTTATTAGTATATTATAGAATTTATTCAAGTACTTAATTTACTATTATATGAAATTAATGGATATTAATTAATATTAAATATTATTACATTTTTAATATGAGTAATGATATGCAAATATGATATTATCCTAATCCCTTTTTGATGACCTAACAATCCATGTGAAGTGCTAGATCTTTTACTATATCTTTATAAAGTAAAACAAAAGGCAAACAAGCTCATTTGAATTCTAATATTTTTTTTCTTAAAATTAAGGTAAAACCTAACATTTAAGAGTTTTCAAAAAGAATTTTAACATTTTCAAAACATCTTAAATTTAACTATTATTTGATAAAACCCTTAAACAATATGATGAATACCATTTTGTACCAACTAAAAAATGATATTCACCATGATAGTACCATATCAGGAATGAATACATGCCAATACTGACTATTTTTGTCAAAATTACCGATACTCAAAATATTGATTTTTGCTAGGTAACAATTATAAATTTAAGAACTTTCAAGGACCAAATAAAAAATTGTTTTTAGCAATCTAACCCTATTTGAACTATCCTTTTTTCAAACGAATTTAATAAGCGGTTGATATTAACTATAGCAAAGATAACTACATGTTGCAATGAATTCACAAATAAATTAAATCACAATAGCAAATGAAATATAATAACAGGTGTTACACATTCCATCTAGTTTCATTGTTGTAGATAGAGAATGCCGATCAAATTTAGCTATCACAATGGCTCTGATCCAATTGATGATGTCTGCAGCTAGGTAGTACTTGTTTACTTACTCGTTCCTATATATTCTCTTGTTTCTTTCCTTCCATAGGCAGTAAATAGTTGTTGTGAAGGCAGTTTTATGCATAGGTGCATCTTGCCTCTTTTGGTTAGCAATACGAATGATCCAATTTAGAGTGCTTAACTAGTCATAAGTGGGACAACTATAAAAAAGTAGATGTAAAATTTTGTTCTATAACGCTTTTGAGTATCTACATTGAAAAAATAGAAGTTTTTTATCCTCTTCAGCTTCTTTGCATAGCACACAAATAAGGTCATGGATCGTAAGATCCAAACCATCTATTGTTAATACGAATCTTGTTCTTAATAACCAACCAGGTGAATATTGAGGCCTTTTGATTCAGGGAGTGCTTCCATAAAAGATTAAATCAAGGAACATTCTCACCTTCTTATTGCAAAGCTTTATAACAAGACTTATTTGCAAAATGTCTAGAAGCATCTATTAGCTAGGATATTGAGTCCTGCATATGATTGTGAGTGATATGAGGTAGAAATCCCTCAAGTATATAGAACCCTCTAAGATTTCCTGCCCAACTTACTTGATTCATCAGAGAATATGCTTTGGAGTTGAGTGGAAGCTTATTAGTAAGTTGGGATAATTCAATTCTTTATATAAGTGGACTATGTTGTGTCCAATTACCAAACTATACCCAGATTTTCTCTTCATTCCCTAACACATGCTTAATCCATAGGTATACTACCTACCTCATATTCAACATTTACAAGAAGAACCAAAAATATTCCCTGCAAATAGGTAGTTGCTAGAAACTTTCAATACTGAGCTGGGTTTCATGTAGCCATTTTAACCAAATGGCATTTTTTTTCTTCAAAAAGTCTCCAAATCCTTTTGCAAAGAAGAACTATTTGCAATAAAGAAATAGGTGTGATCTCCAATCTTCCTTGCTTTTTAGGAATTGTCACCTCACTCCATTTGACTTTAGCTTTCTTAGAGTTGTCAGAATTCTTGGACCATAAGGAAGCTTTCAAGACACCATTAATCTACTTTATAACTTTCTTAGGCAGAATGATATGAGATATCCAATGAATATAAAGATTTCCGAGTATAGAGACTGTCAAAGTGACCCTTGCAGCTAGTGACAGGAATCTATTTTGCTAGGCATTAATAAGGAATTTGATCCTTTCAATGAGATGTGTGCATTCAGAATACTTAGGCTTCGCATACGAATAGAAACTCCAAAATATTTGAAAGGTAGAGTTTAAAGCTAAAGCTCAGTTATCTTAGAAAGTTCAGTAGCATTCCTCACATCTTTGGAGCAATACAAATTGCTTTTATCTACATTTACTTACTCTCTTTTTTTTGATAAATTATCTACATTTACTTTTAGTCCTAACCATATGGAGAAATGCTTAAAAAATTTCTTAAACGTTGTCACTGATTAAGATTAAACCCCAGAAAGAAGAATCAAATCAACTGCAAACATTAAATGTGTTAGCTTGATGCACTACATTTATTGTGGTTGTGAAACCTGCCATTAGAACCAATGGACTTGTTGATAAGACAAGAGAGACCTTCCATAACAAGAGTGAATAGATAAGGAGAAAGGAGATCCCCTTGTCTAATTCCTCTAGCACAATTTAATGGCTTGGTAGAAATCCCATTTACAAGAATACTAATTGAAGCAATTTTAATGCGCTTTATAATCCATTCAACAAATATAGTTGGGAATTAAGGGGCTTTCTTTGAACGGAATGTCAATTGACATTATCAAAAGCCTTAAAGAAGTCAATCTTCCAGCAGTAGCTTTTAATATTTCTCCCTTAATTATAATTCTTCAAAATCTCTTACATTAGAACAATGTTGTCCCCTATAGATCTTCTTTGTATGAATGCACACTAAGTTGGGCCTACCATTATTGTTATGGCAGATATTAGTCTTTTAGCAAGGAGTTTAGCAATCACCTTGTAAATCGTATTACAATATGAGATGGGTCTATAGTCTGTCAAAGAATCGGGATTCAAACTTTTAGGAACCAGACAAATATAAGTGTGATTTATCTCCTTCAACATTTTACAAGCAGATAAGCATTCTAAGACAGCTTTTGTAAGCAAATTACTAGTGATATCCCAAGTTTTTTGAAAAAAACTAACAGTAAACCCATCAGGGCCTGAAGCTTTAGAGTGGTGTAAGGAAAACAAGACCTCTTTAACATCCATACTAGTGAATGGAGCAGAAAGATAATCTTTGATATCATGAGATAAAAGATTATCGAAGAGTTCTCTAATATTGTGAGAATCATAAGATCTGCCTTCAATGCCTCTAATATTGTTAATCATAATATTGTGGAACATGGTGTTATACTACCATTTAGCAAGAATCAACCATTTGTTCCATTGCAGGGGATAATTACCCACCATGTATTATATCTCTAAGGTCCTATTAATTACTTCCATCTGGCCATTCATTTGGGGGTGATACGATGAAGACAAAGTTAAAAAAAACACTCTAAACCTTGAAAAACTCGCGCCAAAAAAATACTTAAGGAAATGGGATCCTTATCATTAACAATAATGACATGCACTCCATGTAATTTATAAACACAATTAAGGTACCTGAAGCAACCTTAGCAATTGAACAAAAATGGGATAATGGCATAAAATGAGCATATTTATTAAATGTATCGATCGCTGAAAAAATAATAGTGTACGTATCAAATTTGGGAAAACCCTTGATGAAATCCATGCTGATGCTTATTCAAGTTTATTAAAGAATTGCAATGGTTAAAGCATTCTAAATGTAGCTATTGTTTCATACTTATTTCTTTGATAGACTTCACATTTCCTAATGAATTCCTTATTCTAAACCTGTATCTTCTTCCAGTAAAAAGACAAATTTAGCCTCTTATATGTAACCAAGAAACTTAAATGTCGTTCTGTTGAAGAAGCATAAAATAAAGCTATCGTTCTCTAATTTAGGGACAAATCAACTCCTACCACCAATATATTCTTCCAATATAATATTTTTTATTTAAGGTATAAAAAGAATTAGGCAATGCTCCTTGATTGAATTTCTGATTCGGTGTAGAGAGAGTTAGATCAATGTCCTAGCTTCTCCTAATCTCCTACAACAATATGGTTTGAATTTGAGAGACCAGTATAGAATGCAACTCCCCATTGCTTACTCTGGAAAGATCATCAGTTACTACATTTTCACTACCCTTCTTGTATTTGATTTCAAAACCAAATATAAGCAATTTAGTTAACCATGTTCGCTGAAATGGTGTAGTGATCTTTTGTTTCAACAAATACTTCAAATTTCTATGGTCTATTTAAACTATATACTTCCTCCTTGCTAAGAAAAATATGACCAGTGTCTTATTGTCACAACTAAACCTAACAATTCCTTTTCATATGTTGATAATTTGATAAGGTCTTACTTACACAAGCTAATAGATGTCCATTCTGTAGGAACATTATCACCAAATCACTTCCTTAACTATTTGATTCAACAAGTTCATATCAAAATTAGACAATATCAAAACAAGAGCAAATACTATAGCATACTTGAGCACATTAAAAGCATAATTAACTTTCTCATGCCATATAAATTCATTCTACTTCAATAATGTTTTTAAGGGTCTACTAAATTTGCCATATTTTTTAATGAATCTCCTATAATAACTTGTTAACCCTAAAAATCCTCTAAACTACTTCAAATTTATCTAAACTAGCCATTTTTAAACTGCTTCAACTTTTTAGGATCCGTAGAAACTCGATCTTCTGATATGAAATGGCTTAAATAGTCCACCTTTTACGCCTAAAATGAAAATTTTGACTTCTTGAAAAAAAAGTTACTAGCCCCTTTTCATTTGTAACACTTATGTAAGATGATCTAAATGTAGCTTCAAAGAATGACTATACACTAATATATCATATAAAAAATATCAATACAAACTTATGCAGATAGGGTTTAGAGATTGAATTCATAGACTCTAAAACATTGTAGAAACATTGGTTAAACAAAAAGGCATAATCAAGAACTTATAATGACCCTCATGAGTTCTAAAAGCTGTTTTTTTTTTGTATATCTCTTTCAAACATACTAATTTGATGATACCCTACTCTTAGATCTAGCTTAGAAAAATAACTAACTCCCTCTAATTCATTTAAAAGTTCTTTAATTAGTGGAATAATAAACTTATCTTTTGTTATGCTTGTATTTATAGCCCTATAATCTACACACATCTTTTATAAATTGTCTTTCTTCTTGACTTGGACTATAGGTAAAGAGAACGGACTTACACTTTCTTGAATCCGCCGCTACAATATATCTTGAACTAGCTCTTCAATAGTTTTCTTTTATAGTCCTGTGTATCTATAGGGTCTCATGTTAATTTCTTATATCCCTTCCTTTAATAATATATGATTATTATGCTTCCTTTTTGGTGGTAATCCCGTTAGTTCAACAAAAATATTAGTATAATGCTCTTATACTTTTTGTGTTAAATCTTGGATGTGTAGACTATTTTATTCCTCTCTTCTAAGTCCCTCCATCGATTGCATTTCACAATTAACTTATTTCTCCCATTTCAATTATTCCCCATGATTCAACAACAAAAAATAACAAACAACATCAACATGCTGACTTGAATTGTCACTAAACATCCATTTAACTTTGTTTTCTTTACCTGCCTTTAGTTTTACTCTTTTCTATTCCTATTCAAGTAACATTTTTCCCTCTTGAAATTGAAAATAATATCATTCAAAGTGGCTGGCCATTAAACTCCTAACCCCAAAAGATTGTCTCTAATCTTAACAGCCAATTCATCATAATGAAATGAATGACATTCATCATCCACTTTATATTCTTATACTTCTAGTTACATTAAAATTTTAAACCCCCTTAATCATAATCAACTTTATCTTCTCTAGCACCTCTTCCTCATCTAGGAAATTACAGGTACTACCTCCATCAGTGAGTATATGTACTATTCTACCAATGAAAACACCTTTCACCTTCATTTGTTTATATTGTACAGTAGTAATGCTTGTTATTGTTTGCATCGAAATAGAATGTAGATGATCTATTATTGACTCCCTTTCCTTTTTGACTTCTTCCTCCTCTTCTTGCACCACATATATGTTAATTTTCTTTTTCTTACATTTGTGTCCTGGTATGAATTTCTAATCACAACAAAAACTTAATCCCTTAACTCTACGCTCATCCATCTCCTTACTACTTATTTCTTTTGTTACTTTTACCTCTATGTTTGGTGTTGGACAATGTCACCAAGTATTTTCTAAACAATTTCATTAAGTATTCTTTTTCCGATTTCAACCCCTTTAAACACAAATTGACTAGGTAAGTCTAGCATTACTAGCTTGTTTGACAAAAAATCAAACTTGTCATAATGATCTTTTGCAGTCAAAATCTGTCTCGATTCCTTTAGTTCTCCGACAGGATTATCAAATAAAGAGTCTCCAAATCTTTGCTGCAATGCTATTCCCCCAGTTGATTGTTTTTACTGTCAATCTATTCCTTTAAATATAACTGATGCTAAGATAGGGTTCCCTAGTTAAATGCATAGTTGCAACACCTACCTTCAATTTTGTTGGTGTTAGATCCTACATGAAGAATTATTTACTCTTAAAAAGTCAACTGAGTAAAAGTTATAAACTCGATTTTATTTATTTATTTTTTTTGAAAGGATATGCATTTACTGATGAAACTCAAATTCACATCGGACAGTGTTAAGCAAAAAATTTGGTAACCAAGAGCTGAGGCAGCTAATAAGTGAGTTGTCCTATTATTCTAAACCCTCTCTATATCGACCTACAATATCACGGCGTCAGATCCTCTGATCCACTTTTTGTGGACCAATTCTGTGTCACTCCATCTGATCCATCCATTTATATAGAACCTATATAAATGGATGGATCAGATGGAGTGGTACAAAATAGGTTCACAAAAAATGAACCAGAAGATCTGATCCCCAATATCACAGGGACCGGGTACTACCAAAATGCTGACGGTCGACCACATGTACCTCCGCAGGCGTTGACGAGTTCTGTTTGTTAAGCTTTTTATTTACTGCTCGCATTAATCGATAAAGACAAAATTGACGGCGGTATGGATATAATTGCTATCCTATCTCTTCGTGATTGCCCATCACTACGTCAGTCCCCTGTTTTTTACCCTTATCGACATAAACAGAAACAAGAATATTTGCCTATCCAAAACGATGGTGTACGGCATCGACTTCTTGATCTTGAGCAGCATGTGAGCTCAGGAGTGGTTAATATTGATATTGAAAATATGGGCATTGAGCGTTGTCCACTAATTCCGTATGGTGCTAGATGATGGCGATGACTGCACCTACAAACCTTCTAGAGGAACTTGCCAAGAAAGTTAGTTGAGAAATTTGCTTCAGTTTATTTTTGCGTTATTCTATAATTCTTTTGAAATTCCTATATGTAGCCATGCCCCCATCTTCCCATAGAAAAACAATCAAATGAAGCAAAACAGCTGCGGGATGTGTGATTGATCTGAAGCTGGTTTTCTAAAGCAAACCAAGCGAAAACAGCCCCCTGATAAATTTAAAAAAAAAAAAAAAACAGCCCCCTGATCTCTGAAAGCCGTCAACTTTCGACGCGTTATATAACGAAGCTTGCTCTTTATGGATTCGTTGGAGACGGGGTAAAGTTTGTTTCTTTCTAATACACCCACAAACGACTTTATAGGGTTCTATTAGTTGGTTGAGAAAACAATGGCTGCTTCCTCGAGTCTTTGCCCTTTTGGGTTCTTTCTACTTTTTTTGTTCTATTGCAGTTCACAAGCTGAAGTCGTCAACGTTGATGTCAAGGCAACCAAGCTTCTGCTTGAATCAGACTATGGCTATTTAGATGTTAGGTAGAAATTTATCCGCTTTAGTAGTTCTCTCCCTTTTGTATTCTCAAAACTTCAATGATGTACATGAAACTGTAACAGGCTTTTAGGACTTGCCTTTTTATTTTTTCTTCCTTGTTGCTTCACTTGTATCAGGACGGTAGAAGAGTACAAGAAAGGGCATGTTGACACACAGAAGATATTCAACATTCCTTACATGTTCAATACACCAGAAGGTATAAAGCACAGACCCAGAACCTCAACGGACGAACCTTTTTCCTGTTAATTATTTGTTCTTGTATATGATTGGTTTGATGGTAAACAAGATGCTATGTTATGGTTTTGAGCACAGGTAGGGTGAAAAATCCTGATTTCCTGAAGCAGGTTTCAGCTGTTTGCAACGAAGAAGATCATCTTGTTGTGGTAAATTACTCCTGTTGGTGTTGATTGATTATGATCTGACCATGCTTCATACAGATTCATTCTAACTTCTTCTCCTGGCTCAAACGAGATAATGTTCTCTATATGGTTTTTCTGCACAGGGCTGTCAAAGTGGAGTCAGGTCCCTGTATGCAACTGCTGATCTTCTAGCTGCCGTAAGTTTACATATCACCCCACATTCTTCTCCGTTTTAATTAGCTATTGACCATATTAGCTACTTGGACGTTTATGTCCATCCAAGAGCTCAGTTTACAGAGATTTCTAGTAACTCTGCCCTATCATTTCTCTAGTTTAGAAACATCCTAAGTCATCCGATTAATTTCTCATAATGCTTTTGGTGAAGTAAAAAATTTCCAAAAACGAAATCTTTGTAAAGTGAAAAGTTGAGAGACTGATTTGTAGAAGATGAAATTTTAGGGATTCAAGGATGTGAGCAACATGGAGGGAGGATATCTTGCATGGGTGAAGAATGGACTTCCACTGAAGACGGAAGAGAAGCCAAAACAGGAGCTCTGAATTCGGAAATTCTTGAACAAAACAATTATCTCCATTGCCAAATATAGTCGGAACTTGGAAACCAATTTCAGCTTTCCTGTTGGCATCAACAAGAATCTTGACTTAGAATTTTTTATCTATATTTCAATCCTGTGTAGGTATAATGGTATTTAGCGACCAATCCTGCTCTACATGTTCTTACACAACTGCATGTATCTGTCTCTGATTTTACTCAGTTTGACCGCATCTGTCTTGAATATTTCAGTATATTGAGATTTTTTAATAATTGAATTATATATCACTTTGAGTAACATAGTTTGAGTATAGAATATTACAATTCCTTAATTACAATTACACAGAAGTAAATACTGTGAGTTAAGGGACCACACTTGGTAGCTAATTCCATCATAATTAGATCTATACTTAAATACTAAACTAATACTTCATACAAATTAATCTGAGAATTTATAAGATGTATAGATTTTCTTACATATTGGTGGAATTTGCAGTCGTTGGCCCAATTCAAGTAGTTACTGCAGATTCTAATGTGTCTTAACTCATAACCAATCATCCTCTTCAAGGTCAAAGTGAGTTACAACCCTCTTTATTGTGACTTGAAATTCCAACTTTTGAATTTAGAACTCCTGAAACAGCTAGTTCCACCACCTGGATCATTCTTTGGAATGGGCCATGTATACATTAGTGCTTTATATGATACAAGAGTTGTCACAGAATAACTACTGAAAATAATAGGTAAATGTCATATAGAGAAATTAAAGTGTAATATTTTTACTAAAATGCAAGTAGATCCTAACATTTGAGATCATTCAAAATGAATTCTAATATTAGACCCTAAACTTTCAGATCATTCAAAATGAATTTTTCTAACATTTGTAAGATGTTCAAAATAAATCCTAAATTGATAAAAATTTTGGTTAAATTAAGTCTTTATCCTTTATATGCTATGTTAAAGCTAGCGTGATATGAATTTAATTTTTTTTATTCAGAATATGGGTCCTATCCCACATTTCATATGTATATAATAATGAAACCAACTTTTTAAGTTTATTTTTCATAATTATGTTTAATTTTTAACAAACCCTAATTAACCTAATTTCCCTCAATCCAGAAAATTTAAATATCATTTTTTTGGCTTTTCATCTTTGAAAACTTGCCCTTGAGAGTTTGAAATCCATTATTGGTTGAAGGTCAATTGTTACTTTGTTGGATTCATAGTTTTCTGTACATCTAACCTGAAAAATCTGAACCCTAAAAGTCTCACATTGATTGCTAAACATGTCTGAAAGAGCTAACAACCATGATCCCGATATTGTTTCCAACCTACATCATGGAGAAACTATTAATAAGAAAATTATGTTAATTTATGCTTTCCAGTCAAACTATTTATTCTAATTTTTGTGACATAATTATTTGAAAGTATTTTTTACCTTAAAGTTCATGAGATAGATGTAAAATAAAAATAAAGTTATAATGAAATCATAAGTAGTAGATTCATATTATAGTTATGTATTATCACTAAATTATTCCTATTCATTGTTCTATTAATAATAAACATAAACACAGTATTCAGACTAGTACATATTACGTTTCTTACTTAAGAAGAAAATAGTCAAATTTATACACTAAATTATAAAAATACTTAAACAAACAAATGAGTAGTTATTAGAGAACATGTTCACTAAATGAACTAATATGAGAATTCTATTTGAAACACTGCATGTCTATAAAAATTCTTATTATGGTGATTGTATAAGTAATGATTTGTTTTGATATCTTTGAGGCATCTCATATATAGATTGGTATGTTTTGATACCCCATATGAAATATCTTTGTCAATGGTAGCTCCATAAGTAGTTATTGAATATAGTGTAAATTACGTAAAAGTACTTGAGTGATTAATATATAATCCATCTATGGTGACAACAAGTGTCAATTGTCACAATTGTGACATACTTCTTTTTTTAATTAAATATAATTAATTAATTACAATATAATTAATTAATTAAAATATAACATTATAGAAAGAAAACTGAAAAAATAAGAAAAATAGCTAATTAGTACAATAACTTTTAGGTTTTTGTTAATCAATTATACAATTCCAGCAACACTAAGATTAAGAGCTATTAATTTACTAAAAAAAAGATTAAGAGCTATTACACAATAAAAGATTATTGACAGGTGAAGTAGTAAAATTGTGATGCTATAAAAACAGAAAAGAGAATAAAAGAAAGAAAGAATTCTTTTTTAAAAAGAAGACAATTACCATATTTCTGAAGTGTTCATGGACAGAATCCCAAAAGAGAGGCAAAGAAATTATTAAAAGTTAATTAACGAATAAGGAAAATGAAAATTTAGCAACGAGTGTCCATTTTTTGAAAATTTTTTGTCAGCATGTATTTTTTTTAAAATAACTTAGTTTTAAATCTCATATCAATTAAATTTAAATGTTATCTTTATTAATAATTTATTGATATTATTTGTCGTACATACTTTTATAGATACTTTAAAAGTATATGTGACTTTTGTATCATCTCGAGAGTGGCCTATATAACCCATCCGATAACCTTAGTTTTTTTTTTTAATTTTCAAGTCATCCGTTGTATTATTAATGTTAAAGCCATCTTCATTGAGTGTATTAGAGAGATTGAGATAGGTTTCTTCTAAATACACAATTTCCTTTATTAAAATTTTCTTATGTTAATTCTTTTCTTACTTTATTTTCTGATTTCAACTTACTTATATTTTAGGTGTTTTATATCTCACCGTTATATCAATAGTATCAGAGCTGAGTTTTAGCATTGTCCAATAATAGCAACAAAGTTTGAAATAGAAAAGTTTAACTATAATAATTTATCATCATAGGATATGAAGATGAAGGCAATCTTAACAAAAGAAGATTGTTTGGCGGCCATCAAAGAAAGATCAGTGGATATCATAGATGACAACAAATGGAAAAAAATGAATGACAAGGCTATCGCCAATCTACACTTGGGTCTAGCTACTAGGCTATCGTAAATCTACACTTTGGTTTGGCTAATGGAATCTTGTTAAGTTTAGAGGAGAAGAACATTATAAAGGATATTTGGGATGATACACTAACGAAATTATATGAGGCTAAGTTACTACGCTAAGTTACTACACAACAAAATCTTTTTAAAAAGAAGACTTTATACTCTTTGAATGTTAAATCTGTTTCAGTAATGGATCATGTCAACACTCTTAATACTCTATTTTCTAAGCTTTCATGGTTGGGCTACAAAATAAATGTAAATGAATGTGAAAAACTTCTACTTTAAAGTCTACTAGATTTTTATGATCTACTTATCATCAGTTTGATCAATAATATTCTCTCGGACTATTTAGTCTTTGAAGATGCTTCCATTACTATTTGAGAAGAAGAACATATGTGTAGAAATAAGGAGGATAGATTATCAAATTCGCAACAAGCAGAGACACTGTACATTATAAGAGGAAGATCAAAAAAATGTGGTTCTAGTTAAAGTCAAACTTATGGTAGGTCTAAATAAAAAAAAATAAAGAATATAAAATGTTACAAATGTGGTAAGAAAATGCACACCGAGAAGGAGTGTTGGAATAAGAAGAATGCAGAGAAACATGTAACAACCTCTTAAGGTAATGTCTCAAGTACCTTAGATGATGGCAAATCCTTTATAGTGAGGTAACAACAATGGCATAAATCATTTTATTAATGTCTGATCTTTGGATTTGAGAGCCATCTAGCACATTACCTCCTAAATAGAATTGTTTGATCAATATAAACCACTTTTAGAAGGATCTGTATTTATAGGTGACGATCATGCCTTAAAGATTATTAGTATCAGTACCGTTAAACTAAAAATATAGGATGGTATGATTCGCACCATCTAGGAGGTAAGATATATAAATGGGCTAGAAAAAAAATCTAGTGACTTTAGGACAACTTGATGATGATATCAAGTGTGAAATTTAAGTTGAAAATAGGATCACAAAACTAGTTAAAGTTGCACTTATAGTGATGAAAATAGAAAAGGTAGCTATTAATTTGTACATGCGTAAAGGGGAAACACTGTAAGAAAGAGAAGTATCTATTACATTAGTAAGTTCAAACAAAGAATCAACAATGAAGTGGCACCTTAGACTGGCCACATGTTGGAATAAGGATTGAAGATTCTTACAAAATAAAAGCTTCCTTTAGGGTTAAAAAAGGTATGATTACCCTTTTGTCAGCATTATGTTACTAATAAGTAAAATAGATTGAAATTTAGCAGCTCCACTGCTAAAAGCAAAGCTATTCTAAAGCTAATTCATTATGATATTTGACAAGTACCAGTTTCATCCTTAGGAGGTGTGAAATACTTTGGATCTTTCACTAATGATTACTTTAGGAGATGTTAGGTATATCGAATCAATAGGAAGTTAGAAGTGTTTTTAGTTTTCAAGAACTTCAAAGCACATGTGCAACTTGAAATCGAGAAAAGAATCAAATGTGTATGGTCAAATAATGGAGGTGAATACGTTGGCAACGAGTTTGATGCATTTTGTAAACAAGAAGTCATCAAATGGAAGTTCACAGTAGCATACTCTCTATAACAGAATGGAGTAGCAAAGTGAATAAGTAGAACATTATTGGAAAGAACAAGAGTAATGTTGAGGACTGTAGGTCTAGCCAAATCATTTTGGGCCAAAGCAATAAAAACCACTTGTTATATGATAAATCGATCTCCATCAACAATAATTAGGATGAAGACACCAACAAAGATGTGGATCAATTATCCAACTAATTATTCACTCCTTTATATATTTGGATGTTCTGCATACATGATGTATAATTCCTAATAAAAGTCAAATTTGGATCAAAATCTAAGAAATGCATTTTTTTGGGATACGCTAATGGAAATAAAGAGATATCACCTATAGGATCCCACTTCTTATAAGATAATAATTAGCAAAGATGCTATATTTTTAGAAGATAACTTACAAGAAAAGGAAGAAAATAGCACTTCAAAGGAGAGACCAAATACTACTATAGTTCAAGTTGAAGAAAGATAAGAACAAGAAGATCCAAATTTTTTGGAACTGTAACAGAGCAAAAAGAACAAGAACATGCTAAGTCCTCATCCCTAGAGGTTCAACATCTAGCTCAGGAAAGGAAAGAACTATCTTGCACTCAAAACACATTATGGGAGGTAATATTGCATATTGTTTACTAATAGAGGATGGATAACCATCAACTTTCCATGAGGCTATAAAAGGCCAAGACGCTTCTCTATGGATGACAACAATGTAAGAAGAATTTGAAGCCCCCCATAAAAATAAGACATAAGATCTTATTTCTCTGTCACAAGAAAGGAAGACCATTAGTAACAAATGAGTCTATAAGATTAAAAGAGACGACAATGAGCAAGTGGAGCATTATTATGTAAGCTTAGTGGTCAAGTTATTGACTTCAACGAAATATTTTCTCTTATTTTTCAATTGACAATGGTTCAAGTAGTCTTGGTAATATGTGCTATATATGATTTACATTTAGAGCAATTAGATGTCAAAGCTATGCTTTATGGAGAACTTGAAGAAGAAATTTATATGCTCCAACTAGAAGGGTTTGAAGAAGAAGAAAAAAGAACTTAGTTTGCTGGTTGAACAAATCTCTATATAGCCTCAAACATGCACCGAGATGCTAGTATAAGAGATTTGATTCCTTCATCATAAGCTTTCGACACAATAAACTTAATTCAAATCCTTGTGCTTATTATTGGAGATTTGGAAATAATGATTACATTTTCTTGCTATTATAAATTGATGACATATTGGAAACAAGCCCCAAAAAAGATCATATTAAAGAGTTGAAGGCACAATTGGATAGGGATTTTGAAATAAAGGACTTAAGACTAGAAAACAAGATTATAGGGATACAAATTTATAGAGACAAAAATAATATGAAGATTTGGCTTTCTCAAAATAATTATTTGAAGAAAATCTTACATCGTTTCAATATGTAAGATTGTAAGCCAATTTCCATACCTCTTCCTATTAATTTCAAGTTTTCTTCAACTATGAGTCCTATCAACAAAACAAAGAAGATGGAAATGTCTCGAGTATTGTATACACTAGCAGTGGGTAGTTTAATGTTTTATATAATTTGCAAAAGACCAAGCAACGTGTAGTAAGACTGGTTAGTCGATAAATGGGAAATCATGGTAAAGAGCATTGGAGTATTGTAAAGAGGATCCTGAGATATATTAAGGATACTTAAAATAATACATTATGTTTTGGGGGATCATACTTTATTATTAGAGGTTATGTTGATTCAATATGTAGGTCATTTTAACAAAAACAAGCCCACCAAAGTTTATATGTTTACTCTTGTTGGAGGAGTTGTAAGATGGGTCTCAAAATTGCAATTTATTATGGCTACTTCTATAATGAAGGCAGAATATACTATAGTTACACAAGCTAGTAAAGAAGCAATTTGATTACAAATGTTAGTGGGGCACTTGGACGTAAGTAAGAGAAGATTATCTTATTTTATGATAGTTAAAGCACTTTGCACTTGACAAAGAATCCATCACTTCATCCAAGGACAAAATGCATTTAAGTTTATTATCACTTTGATATAGAAAAAGTGGAAGAATGAAGTATAGATGTGCAGAAAATTCATATTAAGAATAACTTGACAGATATGCTAACAAATTTAATCAATACTGATAATTTCATATAGTGTAGGTCCTCTATCAACCTAGAAAAATATAAGCAGTATGAATAAAAGTAAAGGTGATTTTAAATGGGAGAAATATTGGGGCAAAAACTACCTTTACTCTTTATTTGAGCTTTAATGTCGGAAATCGATCATAAATTCCATCATTATAGCTTGACATAGTGGTAATATAGTTAATAAAAGTTGTAAAAACAACTTTTATTTACAACCTTTCTTATAAAACGATGGAATTGTGTAGAAACACAATTCACCACCTTAATCATTCTATATATAGGATAGTTTTCATATGTTTTAACTATTATATTTTTAGCTTCCATACATTCCAGTTTCTATTATATTTATGTATCCATTTGTAAACAAAAACAAAGAGACAATAGAGCGTATTAGAGAGATTAAGATAGGTTTCTCCTAAATATATACTTTCTTTTGATAAATTTGTCTTGTGTTAATTCTTTTCTTTCTCTATTTTGTCATTTATACTTAGTCATATTTTAGGTGCTTTATATCTCAACAAATGATTATGTATAGATCGTAAATCTATAATAAATTGAAAAACCCATCAATTTAAAAGGCACAATAAAGATTGCAAAACTACAAAATAATAAGAACATTATGGATTTAACTGAAAATGCTAATAACCTGAGTATGCCAATATCTACGTCATCTTTCTCAAATACCCACAATATAGGGTCATCATTTGCAACAGATGATGAAGGAATCAAAATCCATAGAAACCCTTATATCTTGTTTAAGGGTTTATTCTCTTATCGAGCCCTGACCATTTAATAACTTTTCTCAAATGTTTTTCAAAGTTTCTATATACCTTAAATGCAGTAAGGCCTTTAATTCTACAATGAAAATTATGCAATAGTTGCCAAGGAACCTTCTTCGCTACCTATCAGCGAAAATGGAAATGAGATCTTATTTATAATAATAAAATGTTGTATGTTTTAGTTCATGCATATATACGATTAGAAACATAAACTCACAGAAACTATTATATGATAGTCATCTTTGAAAATGGTATCAAGAACTTGAAATAATCGACGTTCGGTGTATCATAGCAACCATAATAAATATCAAAACCTCTTACAAAAATAGTTGTCTTTATGAAATTTTTAAATGGTGGTGTGTCAACAATCACACACTTCTGGTGATGAGTAAATATGATCTAAACAACTTGAAATAATTATTTAGCAAGATCAACATTTCCTTTGGTCAAGAGAAATTAGTCTCAAAAGTTGCTTATCAATGAAGAACAGAATAATTAAGAAGATTCTATAACAAATGCATTTTGATTCTAACATTCTCCTTTAGCTAAGAGAATTAAGACTCAAACGATAATTTTTTAAAATAGAGAATTAACAAAATAAATTTATTAAAACAACCTATAGGATTCATTGAATTAGACCTAGAATAAATTTATATAAAACCATTAAATGAGACCAACAACATAAAGTATGTCAGATATTAAAATCAATTTGTGGCTTGAAGAAGTCATCAAAATAATGGTACATTCATTTTATGTAACATAATTATTTCATTGATAAAGAGCAACGTGTATACATTAACAAATATAAAGATAAAATTGAAATTTTATCTTTATATGTGGATGATATTTGAATGTTTGTAATGACTGAGAGTTTGTTAAGCAAATCAAAAGCTGGTGGTCATCCAAATTTAAAAATTAAAGACATGGGTCAAGCAACATACATTTTTGGAGTACAGATTTCACTAGATCATTCAAAGAGATCATTCTCTCTCTCATAAGTGACATATATTTAAAAAGGTCTTGAAAAATTCCATATGCAAGATTGTAAGTCAATTGATAGTCCTAGAGCTAAAGGCAAAGGTCTTAGTAAAAAAAAATTGTTTAACAACATCATAAGAAAAGGAACAAATGAAGAAAGTTTCATATCTCAATCTAGTTGGATGTCCTTTACATATAATGATATATATAAGACCAAAAATTTGTCATGCGAGTGGAATGGTGAGCAATATTAATCAAATCTAGGTCAAGCATATTAGAAAGAAATAAAGAGAATATTAGGATATTTAAAAGGTGTTGTTGATTACACATTGAGTTATCAACTTAATAACCTATGTATACGAGATGTAGATTAAAGAGGAGATTTGGATAATAGAAAATCTACCTATACATTTGTATTCTTATTCAATAATGGTGCAATATTATAAAAAGTACGAAATAATCATGTGTTGCTTTATTTACAACATAAAGTAAATTCCTAGGATATTTAGCTACAATATAAGTTGTTTGGCTTAGACGATTCTTAGTTTATTTAGGAGTCACTAAAATTAAAATTGATCTAGAATTAATCAACAGTAATAGTTATAAAATAATCATTTATATGAAAGATCTCAAATTTCATTATAAATTGAAACATATATCTACCAAGTATAATTGCATGAAAGATACATTAGCATGAGGTGAGTTGAACATAAAGTATATATCTACACGTGATATGGTGGCAAACCCAATGAGAAAACCAATTATAAGAGATATATATATTGATGTGTGAAGTCACTATGATTATGTAGATGATAATATATACTACTGATATATATTTCTAAATATATGCTAATTCATTGTATTGTTATACCTAAAATGCAAAATACATGTTGACATTGTTTATTATGTGATAAGCATGATGTAATAGTTAATTCTAAAGTATGTTTCCTTCGTATGAAATATTTCAAATATGCATCAATAAGGATATCAAATAGAGTGATTGGCTCTCTAACATAAGCAATCACATTAAGCATTTATAATTAGTGGAGATGAAATAGGTTTAAGGTATGTTATTTAGGTGATAATTGAGAGCAATAATTTTAGACCATGAATGTTTTATATAATGAAATAAAAGAAAATTAGTTTGAAGTAATTAAATGATCACTATATTTGTCTTAAGTTATCAAATGGGAGTTATGAAAAGATGAATTTTAGATTAGACTAATGAATTCGAGTTAAATATTAAGTATATTTGAACCAACATCTATACGATATTTCATGAATAAAAGTTATTCATTCTAAATGAAAAGGAGTTAATCACATAACACATGACTCAGACTAAGTGTGTAAGAACTGACTCTAAAAAGTGATCAATGTAAGTTGTATGATCTCAAATTATATTGTGTGAGTCCCTAGAGGTTAAATGAGCTGCTTTATATATCTTTGTGACTCTTGTCTAATTCTTAATAATTGAATTTAACTTTTTCTACTTTAAAGTATTAGTAAAGGTTCAAATGTTATGTGATCTTATAAGACAATTTTCGAAAAACAAATTAAATATAATTCAAGAAAATTTAGAAAAAAGTAAGGTTTATTTTTGTTGGATCCCGTTTCCGGAACCCAACCCTTGCGAACTAATACATCTATTGGATCCCGCTTGATTCCGAAATCCAACTCTTACGAAAACATGAAACATGAGCATCTCACCTTGAAGAGTTATTTCAAAGAAACTTAATTAACCAACATCCCAAAATTTCCTCACAATTTATTCAATGGCGTGCCCATACAAAATCAGTCACCATACTCGAACTCATTTCTCCTATTTTTGAACAGAATTTGGAAATATTCAAACAAGAATTTCAATTTGACTTCTTCAAAGAAATCATAGCTCTAAGTCTCTAGTTTCTTTTGAAGAAAGAATCATCTCAATTGGAGCTCTACAGCTCAAGATATGCTTAAAAAGCCAAAATGTGCTCAAACCCTAATCATGCTCTCCCAACCGATTCCTCATTTTCTTTCGATCAAACTTTTTCAAGTCAACTAAAAAAGTTACAAATTTTCATATAGAGATACATACATGTCTTAGGAATTCATTGCTTCAAGAATCACCTCATTTAGAGGTCGGATGAGGGAGTTATGATCAAAAGAATCCAACATGCTTAAATCCTCAATCATGCAGTGGCATGTCTTGGCGCGATTATCATAACTTTCACTCTAAATGTCGGATTGATTTCGTTTTTGGACCATTAGAAAGAAGACTTCTAGATCTAAAACTTTCATGAAGACCACAAGTCAGATTCTGCCTCAAAAAGGGTCAAAAATCGCGATTTCATGAAGCTGTCCCGTGAATGTCCGTTTAACGGACATAGATTGGCCAAACTGCACTTTTTCACCCGAGAAGGTCCGTTAAACGGACATCCATGTCTGTTTAACGGACATGGGCGATGCAAGGGGTCCTTCTTGACCCGTAAAGGTCCGTTAAACGGACCTAAAGTCCGTTAAACGGACATGGGGGTTTCCCAAACCCCTCCAAACCCTCTCTAAAGCTTCCTACAACCAATCTAACATCATATTCACTTAGGGCCCGTTTGGATGAGCTTTTATCAGTAGAGCTTTTATTAGTAGAGCTTTTGTTAGAAGAGCTTTTCTGAGAAGAGCTTTTTTTAAAAGTCAGTTGACTGTTTGGCAGTTAATTAAAAAAACAGCTTTTTTAAAAGAGCTTCATTCAATAGACTGTTTGGCAACATAAAAATAAAAAGCACTTTTATTAATTTTAACTAT
>JAOTAX010000196.1:22229428-22267659 GCA_025629825.1 Erythroxylum guanchezii | reverse complement strand
ACTCATAAATGATTATAAGAATATTCTAAACATCAACACAAAATCAAGACCTCCTTTGCATTCACACAAAACCCAAATGCATCATAATCGTATTATTAAAGCAATACATTCAAGTTGTTAGAATTAATTTTTCATTGTTCCATTTAACAAATACCATCTCCTAAATGATGTTGATTTAGCAATAGAATCAACATCTAATAACTCCTACTTTATCATTGAAATTGTTGAAAATTACACAGCTCAACATCGAGTACATCAACAAAAACACAACTGTCGCTCTATAAAGTCTAAACTTACAAATAAAGTTCATGAACCTAAATTATGCATTATTCAATTAAATCATTAATGTTAGTCATCAATCAATATCTGATATGAACACTTGAATTCAAAACCCAAGAAACAAAAAGAATATAATCTTCATCAAGAAAGAAGGAAAAGAAATCCTAATGTAAAGTTTAAACCATGCTTATTAATTAAACACTTATATAAATAAAAGACTTCAATTATCCATAACCCAAACACAATGCCTCTAGTTATTTGAATACACCTACATACACAGAACACTCCCATTATTTAACATCAACATAATAGGCAATTCATCAAACACCTTACATACATAAGAAATTCATCCTAACATCACAACCAAAATTACATCTTGTCCCTTCCATCACTAACATTTATACATTAAAATTGTTTTCCAATCACAGAATACCCAAATAAACGAATGTTATTAAATATATTCTTTGTTTAATACATCCAACATCACACGAAATAACAAAGATGAAAGGCTGCAAGAATATCTTCGTCAAAGGACACAATGACAATGACCAGAGAAGACAAACGCTGACGAGTAGAATAGGAATCCATGATAGAGAAACCAGAGAGAGGCAAAAAGCTTGAGAAAACGCAGGGGAGGGAGGAAAAACGAAGAAGAAGATGCGGGGGGAGTGGTGTTTCGGGTGGGTTAAATGTAAACAAAACTGATGTCATTTTCGTTTTATTTAAAATGTTGAAGCCGAAGCAAACGACGACGTATACCTTTAAAATTTACCGACATAATTTATTAACAAAAATGTTTTCTGTCGATAAACTCAACTTTTTTATTTCTCCAAGAATTCTCGCCTTTTTTACCGGCTGGAATTTTCTACCGTCACTAAAGTCTGTCGAAAATTTTGCCAAGACAATTTTCCTCCATATTTATCAACATATATTATTATCGTCGCTAAATGACATTTTTCCCGTTTTAGGTGAGAAGAGGGGAGAAAGATAGGTTAGGGTTTTTTCATTATTTAATTTAATTTAATTAAAATTCGGTGTGGATTTAGCATCATACATTTACCATAATATACCATGTTAGCTCCATTAATGGAGACACTAACGTCAGACTATATTTGAGAAAACTTGAAAGTTTAGGTATTTAATTGTCACTTTTAAAATTTTGGGTTATAATTATAAAATTGGTTAAAATTTATAATTTTTTTAGTAATTAACCCTAAAAATTATATAACAATTTCTTTAATAAAATGTGGAAAAAATTATTCAACAACAACAACAATACCCAATAGAAATCCACTAAGATGTAGGGTCTGAGGAGGTTCAATAGTACACAACTTTACCCCTAACTAGTAGAGAGACTGTTTCTAAATGACTTATATGAATGAATTAAAATAAAAATAAAAATAAAATAAAAAAAGAAAAAGAAAATAAATAGTTAAATAAGTGAATAAATAAATAAATAATAAATGAAAGGAAAATTAGAAGAAAAAACAAAAAAGGAATTAGAATTAAAATAAATAAACATAATAATAATAAACATCATAACAACAACAACAACAACAACAACAACAACAACAACAACAACAATAATAATAATAATAATCATACTAATTATTTAACTAAATATAAATTAGAGAATGATCTTGATATATTTTATAATAATATATTTTAATCATAATATATATTAACAAGTTCATTAAAATCAAAATTAAAATAAATTTATTTTTTGATAATATAATCATTTTTAAAAATTAACATATTCCTTATTTACAAAATCGATATAATTACGTCTTTAATATTTTTGTCCTAAATTGATTCATAAAACTATAAATTGTAATTATAAATTTAGTTATAGTTGTTATACCTATAAATTTATGTGTTTCAATATATTACATATTTTGAACACAATACTTATATCTGTAACTTAATTGTGATTATATTTTAAAACATTAATTATAAGATTTATTTTGATGTTTTATATATTTTAAAATTTTCAAACACCGTGAATATAATTTTTATTGTTGTCTACAAGAAACGTCATAAGCATTTACACCAACTTTCTGTATAATATATATAATATAAGATCGAATAACTTATATTCGTTTATGTTTTTCTTTTTTAAAATATTTATTATAAAAGCAAAAGTTACAGTTATCTACTTGCCTTAATTATGACTATTCTTGTAAATACGTCTTGTTGGTACCCATTCTGAGATTATGAAAATTTTCCAAGAATCCTGAAACCTCTGGGACAAGTAAGCCTTGTTTCTCCTCTCTACTACTGTCTCTGGACTGTTCTTTCAGGCTTCTATCTTTCCCTCTCGATCCTTGTCCAAGAAATATTTTCTAAACATGGTTCTCGAGGTAGGTCCTATATTCCACCCAATTCTTGCAAAATTTAGGGTTTGTGAACTTTGTGATTGGTAATATAATTGCAATCTGCAGGCGACGATGATCTGCATCGATAACTCTGAGTGGATGCGAAACGGAGACTACGCTCCCTCCAGATTTCAAGCTCAAGCTGATGCGGTTAATCTTATTTGTGGTGCTAAAACCCAGGTCTCTTTTTTCTTTCTAAGTGTTTGTTCGGTTGCTGAGATTCTGGGATTGTGAGGAAATATAATGTTTGATAGAATGCAAAAACCATTGTCTCTATCGTTTCTAGTTCCGGGAAAATGGGTGATTTTGAAATATTGAGGAGAAAGGAAGATTCTTTTGTTATGCTGTGGTTAATATGCGTGCAGTTTATGGGATTTCTTGAGTTGATGGATTTAGGTGTACATGTGCAGTCAAATCCGGAGAATACGGTGGGAATTCTAACAATGGCAGGAAAGGGGGTTCGCGTTTTGGTTACTCCTACTAGTGATCTTGGCAAGATCTTAGCTTGCATGCACGGTTAGCTTCTTTATTCACCTTTCAGTTTAGTACTTTCTTTTGCTTTATTTATTACCAAGTGAAATTCTTTGTTCTAAGTAACTTTGAGTGCACGTGATAGTATGGAATAATATGCATGGAGATATATAGTAAGCAGTGGTTAATATCTAACTGGAAGAGCTAGTAGTAACTGCCCGTGCATCAAGATATACACATTTCAAACAAAAATAGTCCAGATTTTGCATCTAACATTTTATGGGAAACTGAAGTGACTTCTTTCTCCTATGGATATTCGCTATATACTTACTATTAGTATATATCTGAATTCTGATCATTCAGTGACTTTTCCTGAGCCATTGAGTTTCTCAGTTCTCTGGTATCTTTAGGTTGACATCATCTCGTTTTCGTTGTCTGTCGTAATGCATCGGTCACTGTTTTTATGAATTGTATATAGATCTTAAACTAAATATATGTGTCCAGAGTCACTTTGTTAGATTTGGAAGAAAGATCTTTGGACACATATATTGCATAGATGTAATGATCTGTCACTGAATGATCATGCTGAGTCTTATTGCTAGTTCACTTAAAGGGCTGAAAGGCATACTTATATCTGATAATTTTTAATGGTCATTGAACGCAAAATTAGTTATGTTTATATCAACTACTGTGTGTCTATTTGAGAATTCCATGGTTTACACCTTTTTTTTGGTCTGTATATATAGCTGTTACATGGAACCTTAATGTTCCCCTGTGCTCAATCTAGGTTTAGAAATTGGTGGTGAGATGAATTTGGCTGCTGGTATTCAGGTGGCACAATTGGCACTTAAACATCGTCAGAACAAAAAGCAGCAGCAAAGAATTATTGTCTTTGCTGGAAGGTGGATCCTATTTTACCTTCCTTTTTCTTTCTAAACTTTTTGTTTTCAGATCCTTTGATTATTAATTTGAACTTGCAGTCCTATTAAACATGACAAGAAGGCATTAGAGATGATTGGTAGGAAATTGAAAAAGAATAATGTAGCTCTTGATATTATTAATTTTGGCGAAGAAGATGATGGGAAGACAGAGAAGCTGGAAGCTCTTCTTTCAGCTGTCAACAGTAATGACACCAGCCACATGGTTCACGTTCCTCCTGGCTCAAACGTCCTTTCTGATGTTCTGATAAGGTTGGTTTTTTCCCTTTTACAATAAAAATATACCATTATTTTCTAATTCATGCTCACTGTTTCATTTGCCTACTGCAGCACACCCATCTTTACTGGGGATGGGGAAGGTGGAAGTGGTTTTGCGGCTGCAGCTGCGGCAGCTGCTGCTGGTGGTGTCTCCGGTTTTGAATTTGGGGTGGATCCTAATCTAGATCCTGAATTGGCCCTTGCCCTTAGAGTGTCGATGGAAGAGGAGAGGGCCAGACAAGAAGCAGCTGCTAAAAAGGCTGCGGAGGAGGCTGCTAAACAGGAAAAAGCTGGGGAACAACCGTCCAGCTCACAGGATGCAACTATGACCGAAAGTTCTAATGTTACTGCTTCTGAAACTGAAAACAAGAGAAATGATGTGACGGTTGGTATAGTAACTGCTTTTAAGTGTAGAGCTGAACACTTTTCGCAGGACAAACTGACAATAACTTGACAACAGGATGAAGAGAATGCTCTGCTGCAGCAGGCTCTTGCGATGTCAATGGATGACCCTGCCTCAAGCCATTCTATGGAAGACACAGATATGTCTGAGGCAGTTGCAGATGATCCCGAGTTGGCACTAGGTGAGTCTTAATATTTGTTGAAGATTTGCTATTTCCGCAAAGTAGATGGTTGTCTCCTATTTTTTATTCCAGTTTTGGTAAGGCAAGTGCTTCAAGTTTGCGCATGTTTTTCCACTCACAAATTTTACTCTTCTGTGTCTATTTCTTTTTCCTGATTTCTGGTCTCTCTCTTGCAGCGCTTCAATTATCTGTACAGAACAGCACCAAAGACTCTTCAAGTCAAGCAGATATGGGAAATTTGTTATCAGACCAATCTTTTGTCTCCTCCATCCTTGCATCGGTATACAGATTAAGGATGTGCAAACTTTTCCTATTTCTAAAGGAACCAAAAGACAGATTGAGAAAGGTTTTGTACAACTTCTCATTAATTCTTTTCTCCCTTGCTTCTGCAGCTACCAGGAGTTGATCCAAACGATCCTTCTGTTAAAGAGTTACTTGCGTCAATGCAAAATCAATCTGAGGTGAGTTTGTTGAATTTCAGGTGGAATGAATGGGGTTGTTAAAACAGAACGTGGTAGTCAAATCATATGAAAATATTAGTTTCAATGACACTGTAGTTTGATAGTGACATTATCAAATTGTTAACCTGTTATGGTCTTATTATCGACTTGTTTCTTAATAGCAGGGTTTCATTTAATCATGCTTCTTGTACTCTTTTCCTGTTCATTGACATTTTCCTGATTCATTGGCACATTATATGCTCTGTTTTATCTATTCCTTAGGAGAAGAAAGAAAGAATGATTTTTTTTTTTTTTTTTGGGGAGAATGGGGTTAGGGTCATTGAAGGGAACATATTGGTGCTTAAATATCTAGCTGATGGCTTGGCAAAATATTCATATGAGATCATACTCAACTTGTTTTCTCTTTTATATTACCGATACTAAATTCTAGACTTATATTTTCTTTCCTCTTTTCAAGTCTCAAGGAAAAAAGGATGAAGAAAAAAAACAGGATGATAACTGATTATCCTGTGGTGTTGCTCCTTCATGTGAGGTTTTATTATCTGTTCTCAGCTTATTGGGCAGTAAATTATTTTCTTTTCAAGCTATTTATCTTTATTTGAATTCACAGGCTATGTGTCATCAGTCCTGTTGTAGGCCTGAATGCTCAGCATGAAGACAAGATGAAGATTGTTCTGCATGAGAGGGATTTAGAATATTGTTTGACTGGCAAAAGAAGTGCGAAAAAACTCAATTGTATCTGCAGTTTCCAAATTTTTTTTGATATTTTTAGTTTTGAACCAAAGCTTGCTCACGATCCTGTCAGCTCTTGGTCATAAAACTGAAGATTGTCATGAATATATGTTTAAATATAGTCCCTGGTCCATTTCCGTGCATTTTAATGCTCTCTTGTCCAACTCAATTCTTTTTTCCATTGAATGATACTGTTAGGAACTGGGTCCCAAATGGATGCATCCTATAGCGTTTCCCTAATCCCTACTGTTGGATACATCTGTTCGTTACTTACAAGGCGGAATGATATGTTTATGTTTCAACAGCCACTGCCTTCATTACGTGAACAATAGTTTCAAGGGTCCACTCCAGCTAGCTCCTTGTTGCAGGTGCAGGTAGATGTTTCCCAATGTTCCTAGTGGTAACAAACACTACACCCTCAGTTGAAGGAAGATATGAATTGGTACATGGCGAAGCCTTTGAGGTCTTCCAAAATCAATGGTTATGCAAATGCAGCAAAAAATTTATAGTTAAGTGTTTATCGCGTTAATTAGTATTGATGGTCATAATTAATTTGACACCAAGAGAGATATTTGTAATAAATTCTAAGGATTTTCTAATTCTACGTTATGATGCATATACAAATAGAAATTAAAGCAAACATAACAGCAAATTCTGAAATGTATTTACTAAAAAAGTCAAATTGTAATAATGAGAAAGAGGTTGATACCTATCAAAATACCAAATATGGGTTCAATGAAAGATTTCACAAGACATCGCATAAAAACTGGGACTGGAAGCATAGCTCAAGTACTCACTACCAGCAAACACCCATGTCCCATACATAACTTCCAACCAAGAATCAAACTTGCGTCACATAGCATTGCACCGGCTTTTAAACAACAACCTTTTGATCTTTAGGCGCCAGAAAAAAGCACAAGGTTTCTCTCTGTCATATACAGTTATACAGAATCCGACAATGGAACTTCCAAGTAGGGACCTTTTCGGTTTTCTCCATATGCATTATGCCACACCAGGGCGGCTATTAGTATAAGCATAACTGTACAAACGCCAAGTAGCAGAACATAAACAAGAATTTCAAACCGAGGCCCAGTTGTCAATCCTTTTTTTTTTCCCCTCTTTTTTGGCATATTCTACACTCAATAAATTGATGCAGAAGATAGAACTTCATTGCCTTCCCGCTTCGAAGATGACGTGGTCTAAAACTGGAAAGCTTGGTTTTTTAACCTGGGGCTTTCTCTTTGTGTTGGTTGGTCTTGGTTTCCCTGGAAATGTTGATGGTGATTCTCTGAGAAAGGACAACACTGGAGGTGGGATTGTGCCTGGTAAGTTGAATGTTCATTTGGTCGCGCATTCACATGATGATGTTGGCTGGTTGAAGACCATTGACCAGTACTATGTCGGATCAAATAACAGCATTCAGGTTCTGATTCTGTCTGAACATAGTGTCTTGTGTGCATTCTGGATGTTCTTGAGCAAGAGAAGTTTGATTTTGATTCTGTCCTCTGGTTTTCTCATAGGGTGCTTGTGTTGAGAATGTGCTGGACTCTGTGGTGGTATCGTTGCTTCGAGACCCCAACAGGAAGTTTGTATTTGCTGAAATGGTAAAATGTGAAGGGAACTACTGCTGAAATAGATCTAGGAACTATAGTCACAGTTTCGATAATTAATAAGCCTGATACCATTGTACAAGCATTACCTGCAATGTCTTAGATTTGAATTTCCAGTAATTTCAGCTTGTTTATCGTGAGATTCTCTAATGAATACAGCATTTCCATTGGCAATTGAAAAGTGAAGTGGATGGAGAAGATCAAACGTCCTATTTAACCTTCTTTTTCTTTTAAAATTTTCTTTGGAGCCCAAATGCTAAACACAGTAGAGCCACCAATTCTCTTGTCATGCTCAGGCGATTCCAAAGTGAAGTTTACCTACTGTTTGCTAGTTTCTTGTGTTTACAAGCTGGGTCTGGTCATGTTCCAAGATTCGTCCTTGTTATTGTACTCCTCTTTTGGGTTCTATTTTTCATCTTGATCTATATAATCAGCAATATACAGCCTAGAATCTGACAAAGTTTTATTTGGATGGTAGGCTTTCTTCCAGCGATGGTGGCTAGAACAAAGCGCAGAAACACAAGAAGTAGTTAGAAAACTTGTAGATGCAGGTCAACTGGAATTCGTGTACGCAGTTATAAACCAATGCGTGATTAGGAAGAACATTTAACTTCATTTAGTTTTAACAACATTTAGGTTTGTGATTTCAGAAATGGTGGCTGGTGCATGCATGATGAAGCAGCAGCGCATTATATTGACATGATTGACCAAACAACTCTGGGTCATCTTGCAATAAAAGAACAATTTAACAAGACACCTCGTTCTGGATGGCAA
The DNA here is from genome assembly GCA_025629825.1 of Erythroxylum guanchezii. Lineage (NCBI taxonomy): Eukaryota > Viridiplantae > Streptophyta > Magnoliopsida > Malpighiales > Erythroxylaceae > Erythroxylum > Erythroxylum guanchezii. The sequence continues at coordinate 22,259,177 of JAOTAX010000196.1, read as the reverse complement.
ATTGATCCATTTGGACACTCTGCTGTGCAGGCTTACCTTCTTGGGGCTGAGGTATGTGAGCGGTATCAATGGTTTACCACACAGCGTGAATAAGTCTTGTAAATTAGGATTATTGAGTAGAAACATGCTTCACTAACTCATTACATATGAAACGCAGCAAAAGAAAATCATGGAATTGAGATTTTAATTCTAACAAGTTGGTTTTCCACTGCGTGTTTCTTTTTAAGAGTTGACACATTCTGACCAGTTACCTGCTTTGCAGCTTGGCTTTGATTCTGTTCATTTTGCAAGGATTGATTACCAGGATAGAGCAAAACGTAAAGGTGATAAATCTCTAGAAGTTATATGGCGTGGTTCAAAAACCTTTGGTTCTTCCTCCCAGGTTCCAACTGAAGAGATGTCCAGTCATTTATGTTCTTGGAAAAAGGTTAATGTTTTTACAGTTCATTTTTGCTTATTGCCTTGCAGATATTTGCCAATGCTTTTCCAGTACATTATAGTCCTCCAGAAGGTTTCCATTTTGAAGTGTTCGATGATTTTGTGCCAGTCCAGGTTCTAACAATCAATTAGCAGTCAAATTTCTCCTAGATAATTTTTAAATTAGCTTTGCAAATGTTCAATTTTTTTGCCATCTGCTCTATTCTTGCAGGATAGTCCTCTTCTATTTGACTACAATGTTCAACGTAGGGTCCAGGATTTTATAAGTGCTTCTTTGATCCAAGTAAAAATCTTGGCTCCTCCCTCCCCATGTATTAACATTCCCCAAGTGTCTTTCTTTCTGCCAGTGGAAGTAATGTGCTTCTTATGGCTGCTAAGAGTAGACACAACCAGCAAACCAAATTCTATAGTTAACCATGCAAATATATTGACTAGAATGCCACCTCCTTTGACAGGCAAACGTAACAAGGACAAACCACATTATGTGGACGATGGGGGATGATTTCCAATACCAATACGCTGAGTCTTGGTTCAAACAAATGGACAAACTGATTCACTACGTCAACCAGGTAGAACTTTATTTGAAAGAAAACGATCCTTGTTATGAATCTTAGATTGAGGCTTATTTTAAGCTTGAGACCAGTCTAAAACTCCATATCAGGCGGTCCATTACTTACTATAGAGAACCTTTCTCACTCCTTTTGGTTGGTCAAACACGGATTTTTAATCTGTGAACAGAACTTTAGAATCACTTTAAAGGTCATGTTCAAGTTGTAATTTTTCCAATTGCTAATCTGTTGATGAAATGTTGTACCCTCAGTAATGAAATGAAGAGTACTAAACCATTCAATGCACTTGATATGAATAAGAACTTCCAGCATCTTTTACTCAGGATGGTAGAGTCAATGCCTTGTATTCCACACCATCTATTTACACCGACGCAAAAAATGCAGCAAATGACCCATGGCCTCTGAAAACCGATGATTTTTTCCCGTGAGTGTTAGGGTTGTTTACAAATGTTACTCTTTTTCTTTTTTTGTGAATTAGGAAAAATTCTCGACTTCCATTTATTTCTTTTGTACTCCTTGCTTGCTGCAGGTATGCTGATGGTCCAAATTCCTATTGGACTGGGTTCTTCACTAGCCGCCCAGGTTTCAAGAGATATGTCAGGCAGCTGAGTGGGTATTATTTGGTATTGCAACAGCTTTGCTCTGAGTTTTAGGTTCCTTTGAGTTAAACAAAGGAGTAATTCTTATGCCTTCTAGGCATTGATTTTGCAAGCTTCTGCACCCTTGTATGACTGCATGAATTGAGTGGAAGTATGCATATCATGCAGACATGCAATGAAAGCTCTGCTGATTCTTGATTTTTTTTGTTTTTTTCTACTATTATCGCATGACTTACCCATGATGCTATCTGACAGGCGGCGCGACAACTTGAGTTCTTTGGAAAAAATGCCAGTGGACCAAGCACCTATGGACTTGGAGACGCTTTAGGAGTAGCACAGCATCATGATGCTGTCACTGGCACTGCCAAACAGCACACCACAAATGACTGGGCAAAACGTCTGGCTATTGGAGCAACCGAGGTGAGCAACGAGGCAGCCAAGTTTTCCACTGGAGTTTTCCTGCCCATTCTTTTCCCTTCATCAGCATAGTAGTCCTCTTGTATGATCACCACTTCCATTATGTTCCTCAACGTATACAAATTATACAGGCAGAAGCTGTTGTGGGTTCTGCTCTGGCGTGCTTAGTTAGTAAGAAGTCAAGAGATCAATGCACATCCCTGGCTTCAACTTTTAGCCAGGTAACATCCTCTCTCTCTCTCTCTTGTTTGTGTTTTATTTGCTTCCTAAACAGAAGAGCGTACATTTTTTAGTTACTTGTTACTGCTCACCGTATAGTGATCGCCTTCTTTATCTTCATTCTTTTCTTTGAGCAGTGTCAATTACTCAATATCAGTTACTGCCCACCAACAGAGGAAGCAAGTAATGGAAAGAACTTGGTATATTTTCATTTTCTTTAACTTTTTGTTGTACTCTGATTTTGATTTGAACTCCTATTCATCTTCAGATACTAATTTTCTAGGTTTTGGTGGTGTATAACCCTCTTGGATGGTATCGCAATGACACTATCCGCTTACCGGTAAGTAAAAGCTTGTTTTATTCTTGATACCACCATCACTCGTGAAAGGAATCAAAATGTTGATTCAGTTCACTATGTATGTGTAAAATTGTCAGAAAATTTGTCTCTGATTATGACCTAAATATCAACATACAGATAAATGAAGTCGATCTTGTTATTTCGGATTCTGAGGGAAACAAAATCGACACTCAGTATATCCCCATGGATAATGTTACAAGCAACTTGAGAAACTTCTATTTACAGGCGTACTTAGGATTGTCACCTGGACAAGATCCCAAGTACTGGCTTGTATTTCAAGTCTCTGTACCACCACTTGGTTGGAGCACTTATTTCATTTCTAGTGCTTCTGAAATAGGTGAGCGGGTCTTTTCCATTCCTACTCACTGAACTTGCTTGAATGCCATTTGCATTACATTGGTCTTTCAGTGGGAACTATTGTTATAGTAAATTTTTGCTGTCTTGTACTTTTCTTTTGTATGGGATTATTTGAAATGGTGTAGGGAAAAGGAGAAATGGACTGTCAAGAATGGAGAGTGTACAGAATGATACCGTTGAGATTGGTCCCGGGAATTTGAAAATGTCATTCTCTTCTTCAACTGGCCAACTCAAAAGAATTTACAACTCTAATAATGGGGTAAGCTGTTTCATGTTCGTCTCCTAAATTGGAATATCCATGATTGTCTTTGAACTGTATGTTTTGGCTTCGCTTTAGAGATCTAAGAAATACTCTATGTTAAAGTCTTCATTCATAAACTAAAGCATGAAGCATTTAGTTGGTTCACTTTCTCAAGCCATAATTCCAGACCTTGGGCTTTATATTTTGTCTTTTGGCACTCTCTCTTTTTTTGTCATCGATAAGCTACAAAGGGTTCTTTAGAATAATGATATATGGGATGTAAAGTCGAAGGTTCAAATTACTAGAATAAACTTGGCTTCTGGTATGTTGCATGCAGGCTTGTTATTTAACACTGAAACCAAAGATTAGCTATAACTGATTTGGGTATTTTACTAGATTGATATACCAGTACAACAAAGCTACCTTTGGTATGGTTCGAGCTCTGATACTCAGGCATGTAGTCCCTGAACCTTCATACGATCACTGCTAATTGACTTCCTTTTGACAAAAAAGGCTGTTGACAGCATAATATTTGTCTCGCAGCAATCTTCTGGTGCATACATTTTCCGGCCTAATGGGGCCCCTCCCACAGTCGTTTCCAGATCAGTAAGTTCCTTTTTGTTGCTCTGCTAGAATCCCGACTTCATCTTCCTCCTTGACTTCATATTGTTTTGGCCTCTTCACCTAATGGAGACTCTTCTCTTGGTTGCCTAATCTTGAACATTATAAATTATAACCTTCCACGATCTCCTATCCATATTATTCTGCTCATTATGTAAGCTGTGTTTTGAAGGAAGGATTACCCTGTGCATAAGGTTCAAAGCTGTATACCTCTCTATTCTCATTAGTTGTGGTTTTCCGTATTGAAAAATTTAAAACTATTTAGTAGTTAGAGTTGCACAATTTACCTATTTATGTCTTTTCTTGCAGGTACCCATAAAGGTCATTCGTGGACCTTTAGTTGATGAGGTTCACCAGCAATTCAGCTCATGGATTTATCAGGTAATCCTTTAACTGATTTAAGTTTTGAAAGAAACAACTGCTATAATGCTTCTCTTGAGAAAGGATCAATAAATGGAAAACGATACCCTTCGCTAGTCCCCGGGTTGCTTTTTGCTTTGTCATCATGCCATAATGATACCATGCTTAATAGGTATTAACATTTGGAGATATCAGCCATCACCCAGAATATCAACAAAATTGCATTTTAGTGAGACTTATAATTGAAAATCTGTTCAAGAAATAAGTTTCATTACTGACATCCTTTGGAAGTTTGAGTCTTGTGAATGGAAGCATTCTATACTATTAGAACATTCTGCTCTGGTACTCATCTGTGCTTCATCTAAAAGTTGCTATTTTTAACTTATTTCAGTCTATTGTTGTTTATTAGGTGACAAGAGTTTACAAAGACAAGGAGCATGCGGAAATTGAATATACAGTAAGTCCATTATTTGGATTTCCGACCTTCTTTGTGCCTTCTCTAATCGTAGATATATTTTTTCCACATTATTTTCAGTAAACTCTAACTGAAGCTATTTGTTTCTGAATTTAAATCATTGGTTTGTGATGATTTTCCATTTGAAGATTGGTCCAATTCCAGTTGATGATAGTCTTGGAAAAGAAGTCATCACACGGATCACTGCAAATATGGTCACTGAGAAGGTGTTCTATACAGACAGCAATGGGAGGGACTTTTTGAAGCGGGTAAATCTAAAATATCAGTTCTTTGATCATGAAAAAGCTTCTGAGGTTAGCACATCATAGAGGGTACTTGCAAAATAGCCCAAGTTATAAAATGAACAGATTCAATGGTATTAGTGGGGAAAATATATGCCCTTGTATAATGTTCATCTAACTTTTTATTTGCTGACTTTTCAACTTGGACATTTCGCTTTCCTTAAATGCTGAGAATTCCCAATCAGATTATGAGCTGCAAATTTTTGAATATGGCTATCTCCTTGTTCTGGGCATCAGATCCTCTGTGCCCGTTATTTTGCTCTAACCATGTTTCGTTGACATCGTTTTATGTGTAAATAGCCCTAAAACAACGTCGTTTTTGGGGCAAAAATAGGGTTAGAACATAGTAATGGACATAAAGGATCTGAACCTCTTGTTCTGTCGAATATGTCAATTTTTTGTTATGACAGGATGTTTCTTGCAATCCTAGGTAATTGAGTTGTTCTTAGTTTCTAGTGATGCTGACTAAGCTATGTTTTTGCAGACTAGGGACCACAGAGCTGACTGGAACCTTTCAGTTACTCAACCTGTGGCAGGAAACTACTATCCGGTAATTTCTTTTTCCTTATCAGAAAGCAATATATGCATGTTTGAAAAGTACTTATTACATTTTCTAAAAGATTTCTGTGGCTATGAATTAATAAATCTAATATGTGCAATTTCTTGACTGACAACATAATGGAAACATTTGACAATAGATAGTTACCAACTGTTCAAATAGTTTCTTTCTAATTTCCTATTTGCTTAGTCTGAAGGAAAAATAACCCATTCACAGTTTCTGTACAGAAGTTCAGTGACTGAACTGATTTTTCTTTTCCTTTTTTCTTTTGCTGAGAAGATAATCATTCTCCTTTCATTTCCTTCAGCTTAACCTTGGAATGTATCTGACGGACAGCAAATCAGAGTTGTCAGTTTTGGTTGATCGTGCCACTGGAGGAGCAAGTATTAAAGATGGTGAAATGGAACTAATGTTTCACAGGTTTTACATAGTTAAAGATTTATGTTTTCTTCTCCAGATGAAGAAAAAATCTACCCTTTTGTGATACACGCATGTGAAATCATCTTCTTGTCTCCTTTACAAGGCGTATACTTAAGGATGATGCGAGGGGTGTTGGTGAGGCTCTTGATGAAAATGTATGTGTCAACACTACGTGCCAAGGACTAACGGTATGTGCCCTAGTAGAAATAGCAACTTAATGTTTGAGAAATTCTCAACGAAATCTTCAAATGCATGTTTTTATCCTTTGTTGCATGTAGGTTATTGTTATGAATTGGTTAAGTTGATGTACTAGAGGAAATTCTTCCAAAGAAAAAGAGAAACTTTCTGTTGAAATTTGTTGATGAAATAAAAAGATCAAACTCTATTGAACTTCAAGGAGATCAATGTTACATCTGTCTATGCTTTGTTCAGGTTCGAGGAAACTACTATTTGAGTGTCAACCCACTGGGGGGTGGAGCGAAATGGCGCAGGACAACTGGTCAAGAAGTTTACTCTCCACTTCTTCTAGCTTTCACAGAAGAGGTGTGGCCTTGTCGTTTTGAAACAAAATGTGGATTTGCTATATGTAGTTATTAAAGTGATCAGTTATTGACTACCCATAATCAGGCTAAGTGGACAGCAGCTCACTTAAGTAAGGCAAGTCTCATGGATCCAAACTACAGTTTGCCTCCCAATGTTGCACTAATTACTCTTCAGGTCAGGAATGCCACTCTTTGATCACTTGGATCCAAACTATAGCATTCCAATAATTAGCAAAATCTTTTTTTTTTAAACCAGATATATGCAAACTTGTTAAAATTTAGTTTGTCAAATTTGGTGAACCACAACCCAAAAAATGGTAGATGATCAGTCTTTTGATATCTAAAGAAATTTGAGTCCCAAAAACATTTTCTATCATCGTATTTTTTCCAGGAACTGGAAAATGGAAGTGTACTCCTCCGCCTTGCACATTTGTTTGAGGTAAAAAACATCATTGGTCGCGCTTTGTGTCTTTTCTGCTGTCATTAATGTGTTAATGCTCTGTATTGTCTTCCCCTGCATTTTTGAAAGAACCTCTGTATTAACAGTACTGGCCGTATGTTTTTACCATTCTTCTTTCTTCTGACAATGACACTGCTTAGTGTTTTATAGTTAAACTTCTTTGTTGACAATAATGTGGTCAGGCTGGAGAGGATGCTCAGTATTCAACATTGGCTAAAGTTGAACTGAAGAAAATCTTCCCTGGAAAACCTGTAAGGGTGTTCATTCTCGCTGATCTTGTAAAGCCCTGCAAAAGACCTTGCATTTAATATACGATTCATGACCTACTTAGAACTAGGAGCATAGTATTAATGTGGTTCTTCCGACTATATTTTCTTGCTGCAACTCTATTTCCAAGGTTCCATAGATATTGCCAATTGATAATCTCAGAAACTGCAACCATAACATCATTCTAGTCCTTGCTGCAGCAGCATTTTCATGACTTGACAGATACTCAAAACTTGACTTCTAGTTATGTGTTTTCTACTGTGCTGCTTCAGTTTCACTTTACTCTTGATGCGACTTTTGAGTTTTCAGGTAAAGGAGTTGAAGGAGATGAGCCTGTCAGCAAACCAGGAGAAGTCTGAGATGAAGAGACTGACATGGAAAGTGGAGGGAGAGGATGGAACCTTACCCTCCCCAGTTAGAGGTGGTCCAGTTGATACCTCCGTTCTTGTAGTAGAGCTAGGTCCCATGGAAATCCGCACTTTCTTGCTCAAATTTTGATGTCTTGGTTCACAAAAGTTGTCAGTTCATTATTTAAATACTTGAAATGTCGATTCCAATAAGTTGTCTACCTTCAACTAATAAAAGTATTGGTGAACTAATAAGGAACTCATATATATTCACGAACCTTTGCCTCCATGAATTGCTCTTGCTCCAACATGAAGAAGAACATATTTAAGTCATAAGCCTTAATATATTGAATATGAAGATGAGCTTTAGTGATTGTTGTAACGGAAGATGTTGGATTTTTAGTTTTGTACGCTTTAACGGGAGATGTTGAAACGACAAGTGGTCCCCTTTGAAGTTTGGACAGTAAAACAAATAAGGTTAACCGGTAAAAGCGCGGGAAGCTTGGTCCTAAAGGCACTTATACTGGTGCATGTCGCGCAATCCTTCGCTCGTGAGTTTCACTCCCGAATCCCAATCATCATTTCAAATGTTCATAACTTCCCCTCCAATTTAAAGCTTCAAATCTCTTTAAACACACCTAAACATGGCTTCTCCCACAAATTCTCTCTACCCACAAGTAGACCAATCAAACCCCAATTCCTCATCTTCTGTGTACTCTAAACCTAACCCCGATGCTTCCTCGTCAAATCTCTACCCTACGATCGACATGAAAGACCTCGTCGAGAATCTCTTACCGGAACCGGAAAATGTCCATCCTAGCGGTTCTTCCACCCCTCCATCGGCCCCGCCAGAGGCCTTCGAGGAAGTGCTGATCAGAATCCCCGGCACGATTCTCAATCTTATTGATAAAAACTACAGCGTCGAGCTCGCCTGCGGTGAGTTCTCGATTGTTCGTCTCCGCCAAGGGGAAAACGTCGTTGCTGTTCTCGCTCGTGTCGCTGATGAAATCCAGTGGCCGTTGGCCAAAGACGAAGCTGCCGTCAGGCTCGATAATTCGCATTACTTCTTTTCCCTCCACCTGCCCGATGATCATAACGGGTCAGATTCGAGCGATGAGGATGAGAAGAAGAGCAGTAAGAAGAAGAGTAATAAGAATGGTGATAAGTCAGAGAATCTGTTGAATTATGGATTGACGATTGCGTCCAAAGGGCAGGAGGGGATGTTGAAAAGATTGGATGAGATTTTGCAGAATCACAGTTGTTTTTCGGTTCATGAAGTTTCAAAGAAAGCGAAGCAAGAAGGGAAGGAAATGTTTGGTGAATCGGTGGCCAAGGGGATTTCAGTGGCGGATTTGTCATCGGGGAAGAAGGAAGAAATTGAGGGGAATTGTGCGGCTTACTGGACTACTTTGGCTCCTAACGTGGAGGATTATAGTAGCACTGCTGCAAAGTTGATCGCGGCAGGTTCAGGACAGTTGATTAAGGGGATTTTGTGGTGTGGGGATGTTACCGTTGATAGGTTGAAGTGGGGAAATGAGGTCATGAAGAAGAGGATGAATCCAAAAGAGAAATCTGAGATTAGTCCTGAGACCTTGAAGAGGATTAAAAGGTTTGGAATACGTATTCTTGTTGTTTTTATACTTGCATTCTCCTTTTCTGTTCGTAGTTTATTTCTGCAAATGGTTCGTTTTACTTTGGTTTTAATTTGTTTTTTTCTTGGGCATTTTCATTCTGTTGATTGGTGAGTCCATTTTCCTTGATACCAAATCTAGATTAAAGAACTGACTTTCAATATTTATTATTGGCATTGGTTTCTTCTTTAATCTAGATTTGGCATCAAGGAAAATGCCAATAATAAATATTGAAAGTCAGTTCTTTAATCTAGATTTGGCGTCAAGGAAAATGGACTCACCAATCAACAGAATGAAAATGCCCAAAAAAAAAATTAAAACCAAAGTAAAACGAACCATTTGCAGATATAAACTAAGAAGAAACAAACATGCACCAACGGATCAGTTTGATAATGCTTACAGGGTTAAGAGGGTGACAAAAATGACGGAGAAAGTGGCGAATGGGGTTCTCTCTGGTGTTGTGAAAGTGTCTGGATTTTTCACGAGTTCTGTTGCAAACTCAAAAGTTGGCAAGAAGCTTTTTGGCCTCCTGCCTGGGGAAATGGTCCTTGCATCTCTGGATGGATTTAGTATGTCCATCATTCTAAGCTCTTCAATTTACAAGCTATCTGACTATAAATTGTCAACATTGCCATCTAACTTTATAGTACAGTTGTTTGTATTTTCATACTGATTTTTAAAACTTCAAAAACTTCCTTTGATTGTTGGTAATGTTACTCCTCGCCTTTTCTGTTTTAATGCATGACTTCTTAAGACATTCTGTCTTTATTCTTTTCTTCTGTGTTATAGTTGTTGAAACTCAGTTTCTTTTTGTCACCGAATAATGTAGGCAAATATAGTTCCTTATCTCTTCCATTTTCCATCCATTAACAGTTATAATTTCTAAACATGTATTCCTTTAGTCAAATATTTTACAACTTTGATATTATTCCATCATATTCAAGTTCTTTTTGTTCTCCTTTATTCAACTTTTATTGTCCATTTTCCAAAAATATGTTATAACCCATTCTATTCATCACTGTCTCATATTTTTTGTTTTTTGTCAACAGGCAAGGTCTGTGATGCTGTTGAGGTGGCTGGAAAGAGTGTCATGTCAACCTCATCCACTGTGACCACCGAACTTGTCTCACACAGGTGATGTTGTCAAAATGCTTGTGCAGTTGGGTACTGTTGTTCCATGTAATTTTCTAAACAATAAGAGAATTTAATGTAAAATTTCTCCCTTTTCTCCGAGGATAACTGAGAAAAATGAAAAGAAAATTTTAGAAATAAAGTAGGAAGAGTGATTGCCACAGTATGTTGTTTTATGTCCTAGATAACAAATAATTTTACTAAGAAGGACCAGAATATAATAGCCATGCATATCAGTGAAAAAAGGTTTGGATCTGGTTAGAGCGGCTCTTTATTTTTTATAGGATGCTGGCAGCCACCTGACCTCAACTTTCATCTCGTGTCAGTAGTTATCTGTTATTGAAGGTCTTTACCTTAGCAAAGTAACTAATTCATCATTAATGGTTAGTTATTTTCTGCCACATCATCCTCCCTGATTTTATTAGTTTCTCCTAGTTATCATTCTAAATGTCTACCTGATGCATCTTTAGAATGATTCTGTTTCTATAATGATGGGTTCCAAATTTATCCACGTAGTGCATTTTAACAAGATCCAATTAATATATCTGAAAGATGGTTAGTTTTTGGATCTTAGGTATAGAACCGATTATGCTACACTAAAAGCAGCAGACTTGTGTTACGAAATTGGATATAAACATAATATTTTCAGTGGACAATGAATTGAGACAGAGAGAAATAAGCACAAATAGTAGCGGCAACGCTTTTTGCATTCAGTGTTCGTACGAGAAAACAAAACATCCACTAACCAAGGAGACTAGGGCCTATCCTATCCTTCTCACACACTATTACAATGAATCCCAAAAGATGCCCCTCGACAGACACCTTCACGTGCCTTTTATTGCTGCTGTAATAACTAACTGCCTCCTCAATTGTTGCCATCTGTCCCTTCATGGTGATGCTGGTGTCGTGCTGTTCTTATTCTTTTTGGATTTCCTTGTATAGACTTGCTTAATTGGGCGTTTATCAATTCTCCCGGCCAGAAGTTTCACCTTGTCCTCAAGGTGGAAATCAAGGAAATGATCTTCGATATACTGGAACTTCTCCCAAGAGCTCTCATAAGTTGGTAGTTCATTCCATTCGATGAGACCCTCCCTTGAATCATCGGGTGCAATGCGAATATCCAAGACCGACTTTGGAGAAACATGCAACTCCATATCATCAGTGAGGCAAGTCGGTAATGGTTGATGCTGGAATTGTTTTCCTACAGTTTTCTTTAGTTGGGATACATGAAAAATAGAATGGATTTTAGCATCAGTTGGTAATTGCAATCTATACGCAACAGCTCCGATCTTCTCAACCACTTGAAAGGGTCCGTAAAATCTGGGAGAAAGCTTCTGATTAACTCTTTGTACCAAGCTATGTTGTTTATATGGTTGAAGACGTACATAAACCATATCTCCAATGTTGAAATGAACTTCTCTTTTCTTTGCATCAACCCATTGTTTTGTTTTGTTTTGAGCAGCAATCAAATTAGTTTTCAATGTATCAAGTATAGCATTTCGTTTCTTCACCAGTTGATTCACATCCTCTACCAATGAAGGCTCATCTCTAAACCTTAGAAGAGTTGGTGGGGATCTACCGTACAAGGCCTGGAACAGAGTCATTTTTGTTGACTCGTGATAGGTTGTGTTAAACCAATATTCAGCCCAATGCAGCCATTTAGCCCACTGTTTTTGTTTATCACCACAGAAACAACGTAAATAAGTCTCGAGACACCGGTTTATGACCTTAGTTTGGCCGTCCGTTTGAGGATGATAGGCTGAACTCATCCGCAATTTTGTACCTGCTAACTTGAATATTTCCTTCCAAAAGTTGCTCATAAAAATCTGATCTCTATCTGACACAATAGAAATAGGATATCCATGCAAACGAACAATCTCCTTGATAAATACAGCAGCTATATCTTTAGCATTATAAGGATGTTTGAGAGGGATAAAGTGCACATACTTGGTGAGGCGATCGACTACCACCAAAACAGAATCTAATCCTTTTGATTTAGGTAATCCACCCACGAAATCCATAGAAATGTCATCCCAACTTTGTTGCGGAATCGGTAACGGTTGCAACAGCCCTGCTGGAGACAAAGTGGAGTATTTGTATTGTTGACAAATCTGACATTGTGCCACAAAATCCTTCACATCTTGTTTCAGCCCTTCCCAGTAAAAGATTGTTGTGAGTCTTTTGTATGTACGAAAGAAGCCTGAGTGACCACCCAAAAGTGAAGCATGAAATTCATGTAGTAAGGTAGGGATCAATGTGGATCCTTTCGGAATGACTAGCTTGCCTTTGTAGAAGAGTTGCCCACACCTAATGGTATAATGAGGATGAGAAGAAGGTTGCAACGCTACCTCTTGTAGAATATTTCTGAGCTTGTCATCTTTTCAAAGCTCCTCTTCCAATTCTTCTAACCCCATGACTTGGCTCACTGAAATTGCTGCTAATAATTTCCTTTCACCTATTCGTGACAAAGCATCAGCTACATTGTTACTAGGCCCAGGTTTATACCGTATTTCGAATTGGAGTCCCAATAACTTAGATACCTATTTTTGTTGCTCCTCGCCCATAGTTTTCTGCTCCAAAAGGAACTTCAAACTTCTCTGATCTATCTGAATGATAAATGGCTTCCCAGGGAGATAGTGTCTCCATTTGGTCACAACAAACATGATAGTCATCAATTCACGTTTATAGACAGATTTATGGCGTGCAGTTGGAGAGAAGGCTTGGCTGATATATGCTATTGGTCTTCCTTCCTGCATAAGGACAGCACCAATCCCCACTCCGGATGCATCAGTCTCAACCAAGAATTGCTTTGAAAAATCAGGCACAACCAAAACTGGTACCACATTCATTACTACCTTTAAAGCTTCAAAAACCTTCATAGCTTCTGAATTCCAATAAAAATTGTCTTTCTTGAGAAGTTGAGTTAATGGTCTAGCAATCAATCCATACCCTCTAATAAACCTCCGATAATAACCCATGAGACCCAAGAATCGTCTAAGGCTCTTAACATCCTTTGGTACAGGATATTTTGACATTGCTTCAATTTTTTGTGGATCTGCCTTGACACCCTCACATGAAATAATATGCTTAAGATACTCCAATTGAGATTGGCCGAAAGCACACTTTTTCCTATTAACACACAAGGTGTTTTCTAGCAGGATATTAAATGCCACTCGTAGATGTTGTACATGAGTCTGAGTGTCTGGGCTGTACACTAAGATGTCGTCGAAGAATACCAAGACGAACCTCCTAAGCTGTTGCCGAAATATGTTATTCATCAAGGATTGGAATGTCGAGGGTGCATTTGATAATCCGAAAGGCATTACCAAGAACTCGTAATGTCCCTCATGTGTTTGAAATGCTGTTTTTTTTTTTTTTTTTCTGTATCGTCAGCTCGTACCCAAATTTGATGATAACCTGACTTTAAATCCAGCTTTGTAAACACCTTAGCACCCGCTAACTCATCTAATAACTCATCAATTGTCGGTATCGGAAACTTATTGGGAATCGTTGCCTTGTTAAGTTCCCTATAATCCACACACAATCTCCAACCTCCATCTTTCTTCTTGACTAAGAGGACTGGGCTGGAAAATGGACTACTACTCAATTTAATAATTCCTGCTGCTAGTAACTCACTCACAATCTTCTCAATTTCTAGTTTAATAATTCCTACTGCTAATAACTCACTCTCAATCTTCTCAATTTCTGTTTTCTGGTAGTGTGGATATCTATAAGGCCTTATATTCAGTGGTTGAACCCCATCCTTTAATCTGATTGCGTGATCTTCAACCCTCGACGGAGGCAACTTGTTTGGTGACTCAAACAAGTTCCCAAAAGACTCCAATAAAGCTGAAATCTGCGGTGCTATCACTTGCTTACGCCCCCCAACAGTAGTATCAGTAAGCTCCACCCAGTATCCTTCTTTCTCTACCATGAGTTCCTTGACTAATTGCTTCAACGAGATTACCGACTTGGATAAAGCTGGACTGCCCGTAAGTGTTATAAGCTTCCCCTCTTGGTGATATTGTAAGATCAAGGTCTTGAAATTGATGTTGATATCACCTAATTTCTCCAACTAGTCAACCCCTAGAATAATGTCGACAACCTTCAAGTCAAACGGGTAAAATTCTTCACAAACGTCAGTCTCCTGCACCTTTACGACTAACTCTCTGCAAACCCCTGCTCTTAAAACTCTATAACCATCTCCCACTTGAACAGCAAACTTCTTAGTTTTGTCCACAGTTAACATCAATTCCAGAACAATATCATCAGATATAAAATTGTGAGAAGCACCAAAATCTATCAGTATGGTTACTTCTCTTCCATGGAGTTTACCAGCAAGCTTCATTGTCTTTTTAGAAGTAAGCCCAGCCATTGAAAAATTGGACAACTCCGTTTCCGTGACCTCTTCGTTATCCGGCTCTAACGATAAGACGACCTCGTTATTCTCTACTACCTCTTCATCTTTCCCTTCTTCATCATCACTTTTCTCCCCCGAAGCCATCAACAAGATATTCAATTGACGATTTGTGCATTTATGCAGTGGTCCCCAATGTTCACCGCATCTGAAACACAGCCCCTTTTCCCTCCGACGTTGGGATTCCGCCTCTATCATTCGACGGAAAGTCTCTTGACGCTTCTCAGGTGGTCGGATTTGATGATTTGGGGTTGTAATATTGGGTTTAACGTGAGGATTTGGTGGCTGCTGTTTAGGGTTAACTATCGCAGATGGCTTGTTGACATAGGCTGAAAACGTTGACGTATAACGTGAGTTGCTACTTCCCACAGCACCTTTAAATTGGGCTAGCATAATGTTTTTCTCTTTAATTTTCTGGGCTAGCGTCATCAGCCCCTCTAAATCATTTATGGTAGCTAACCCCAGTTCAGCTTTAATGTCTCCTTTAAGGCCATTGACAAAAGCTCCAACTAGGCAAGCTTCCTCAACATTCCTCAATGGAGCTGAAATCATTTCAAAGGCTGCCCTATATTCAGCCACGCTTTTTTCTTGCTTCAATGCCATCAATGCCTCGTACGGGTTTCTTTGTCCATGACCTCTAAATCGCTTTAGAACCTCCTCCTCAAACTCCTTCCATGTTGAATTAGGATGCCTTCCTTCGTACCATTGAAACCAATTAAGTGCTTCCTCATCCAAATATACAGCGACAACTCCTAGTCTGTCTTTCAGGGCTATCCTGTTGTAACGGAAGTACCTCTCAATACGAAACGGCCACCCGTATGGGTCTTTGCCCGTAAAGGTTGGTAACTCCAATTTCCTCATTTGTCTTTCTCCCCACTCATCTTCTTTTTCACCTAGTTTACCCACATGTTCTCCATTTTTTCAGCTCTCCCACTGCATTCTCCCTCAGACAACCCAATAACACCATTAGTGATAGTCACCTTTGGAGATTTTTGACTATGTTCTTTCAAAGTCTCACGTTCTTCTCTTTTTTGAATAATCTCACACATTTGTATCTTCTCTTTTAGAACACTCACGTCATCCACTAAACTACCCACAATGTTTTCTAATGTTTTGACTTTCTTCTCCATTCTCATTTTAACCATACGCTGCCAGGACTTGAGGCTCTGATACATTTATTACGAAACTGGATATAAACACAATATTTTCAGTGGACAATGAATTGAGACAGAGAGAAATAAGCACAAATAGTAGCGGCAACACTTTTTGCATTCAGTGTTCATACGAGAAAACAAAACATCCACTAGCCAAGGAGACTAGGGCCTATCCTATCCCTCTCACATACTATTACAATGAATCCCAAAAGATGCCCCTCGACAGACACCTTCACGTGCCTTTTATTGCTGCTGTAATAACTAACTGCCTCCTCAATTGTTGCCATCTGTCCCTTCATGGTGATGCTGGTGTCGTGCTGTTCTTATTCTTTTTGGATTTCCTTGTCTAGACTTGCTTAATTGGGTGTTTATCAACTTGTCAGTCTAGCTGTCTCTATAGACGATTCACTGTTGCTTTATTGGTCCAATAAGTTTCCTCTCTTTTGCCTTTTAATGCATATTAGTGTAGCAATTAGTCGATTAGTTAATTTGGTTGTGGACTTGGGTAAAATTTCGGACTAATCTAGATATGGATTTGATACACGTTTGTTGTTTTTTGCTCCAGTTAGGTGGATACATTTTGTTTGAATCTTCCAAGTTTTTCTCCAAATGTGTTTCTTCTAATGGTTTGTTTAGCTTTCTGGTTTTCACTTTGACAAGCTCATTTCTACTCATACAAATGATTTGGTTTTGTTCCTCTTCCTTTTGTGCAATGAGAACCTTCATGTGGTTTAAATACCTTGCTCCTTGTGAAGCTTCCGAAGAGCTGGGGGGATTCTGTTGCCTACTTGAATAAACTAGACACAAAACAGTGAAGTTGGTTAAACAGATAGGCCATGGTATATTTTGTTAGAGTTAAGAGCCAGAGAAGGAATTGAAGGACAAAAAAAAAAAACCTGATTGTTAATGAATCAGTGTTTCTCAATTACTACTGTTCTTGCTAAAGCAAAACAGCCCAAAATCTGGAAAGTACAATGCTCTGTTCTTTTCTAGCCAACAAAAGTAAAACCGTTCATACAAAAGTGTCGTCCCTTCATTAAAAACAATCATTACATATATTTTTTCCTCCCACGTGATTATTCTCTAAAAAAAAATAACTCTGACATTCTCTTCACAATTAATCATCCATCACGTAACTATTTGAGACCCAATTATAGGCTCAGCTCAACACTCTGATTAAGCCCAGCTGGTCTTTTACGCTTGCTTCTCCTGGTATAGATTAATCATTGGTGATCAGGATTTTGATTTACCTTCTCAGCTGCTACTTCTGTAACATATGTTGACGGGGAAAAAGAGCATATTGGAAGCATACTGCTGTAAATGTTGGGGTTGCTGAAGCATTTGTTTTTTGTTCCAGAAGTACGGTTATGTTTACTGATATGGCAGTTATTTAAATTTGGTTTTTGCGCTATTACCATTTGTTTTCGGTAATTGTTGATCTATTGATACGCCGATCTACTTAATCTTCAACCTCTTTCTTTATGTCCAAGAGAAGCTTTCACATTAGGATGGGAGAGTTGGGTTTATATGCTCATTTATTGATAGAAAAATTACAGAATTTTGTTTGTCCAAGTATATATGGATCTTAAAAAAGTGTTTGGACCCATAGGTATGGCGAAGAAGCAGCCAAGGCAACAAATGAAGGTCTTGATGCTGCAGGGCACGCTATTGGAACTGCATGGGCAGCATTTAAGATACGAAAGGCACTTAACCCAAAAAGTGCATTTAAACCAAGCAAGCTGGCCAAGTCTGCTGTTAAAGCAGCAACTGAGAAGTCAAAGAAATCCAAATAAAACTGCACCATTGAAGCTTCGTATCATTCTCCACCTTGTTCTCAATGCATAACTTGGCTTGTTTTCATACCGTTTTTGTATAAGGTATGGTGTTGTTTGCATTGCAATGTTTGGTGTAATTATTTGGATTTGGATGGAAGCAAGTGTAAAGGAATGTGATGCAATTGGTCCTTATTAATCTGGATTTTTTCATCGGCCAGCAGAAAGGCAACCTTTTGAATTAGCCTTATATTTAATTTCGTTCTGTTGTACGCTAGTCACTACTCACTAGACATCACCTTGAAAACTTTCACCGTACTTTAAGATGATATTTTGTGAGAATTAGTGGAAATTGACATGAATATCAGTCAGATAAATACACTAAGAAGACTTATAAAAATATCCTTCCTAGTTCCTCCCAATCCCAAACGGTCATTTTGCTTTGCACTCACCAGGAAATGGCAATTGGCATGGCATACCCACGTCGTCCACCACTTCCTCCAAAACAAATACTAACATAACATGCCTAACCAGCAACTAGCAAAAGCAAGCAGGATGCAGCTCAAGCTTATTGTTTTTATGGTGGACCCTAAAAGCAACAGGAGGTTGCCATGCGTACACCACCTTTGGACTCATTTCAATTTTCATTGCCCTTTACGTCAGGTCCATTTAGCTTTGTTAACATTTGTTATGGAGCACCGACGGGTAAGGCATGGATGCGATTTCTTCAATTAATTGTTGCTTTAAACTACCACCATTAGACCCTTCTTTTCGAGGCTCGTAGAGTGATTGTGAAACCACTCAACGCAAACCAGTCATTTGATTCGTCCTCCTGTGACTTGTTTTTGTTATCGCATCTCTTGGTTGATTTGTTGTCTGATTCTGATAAGGATTAAGTTCCGTCGTTATTATGTAGTCAATATATATCGGATTAGTTGAAGACAATTCTTGTAGAATCCTTTATTTTAAATATTGAAAAACTTAATAAGTTTATTATGATTTCAATTCTAAGAAAAAGGGGGAGCTTAATTATATACATTTCCTAGATATATCATTTGTGTACCTTGAACTACCAAAGCACAAAGAAAATGTTAGTGAATATATAAAGCCAATTAAGTTGGCCTCACATAACAGCTTATTAAGTTATTGTGGTGAAACGGCCACTTAACATGATATTATAGCATTTGTAATCAAGTGGTTGTGAGTTTAAATCATACCACCCATCTATTATTTAGCATAAGGTATAACGAGCCTGCGCAAGTTTCAAGTCCCAAAAGCTTTCACTTGAGGAGATGTATTAGTGAATATATAAAACTAATTAAGTTAGCCTCACACAACAGTTTAAACTATTGTAGTGAAATGGTTACTTAATAGAAAGAGTATTTCGACTATCACTTGAATTAATTATACATACTCTTTGAACCTTATGATATGATGAACTTTATATATATATATAAAAAGTTGTATAAATTTTCTATTTCTAATAGTAACTTATTAACTTCATAATTTGTTTGATGAAAATTAGTTTTAAGAAGAGCTAAAGGACTAATTTCAAAAATGTTGCTAATAACAATGAAATAGCTTATTTGGTTATAATTGATCCTTTTGAATAGTTTTGTAGAAAAAATAAATTTAGTGAGTGTTTAAGGAAGAAAGAGTAAAAGATGCCATATCATAAGGTTCTGTTATTTGGAAGACATGGGGTTGTAAGTTGTGAGAACAAAGAGCAAGTTTATATGCCAAATGAGCTGACAGGATTTAACATTTGAAGATATGTGAGATTGTCAAGAAGATATTCTTTGTTATTGTTTCACACCTTTTTTTTAACCATGCGATGGGAACAGGCTTAGCTAGTGATGGTTTTACTTTATTTGTTATGCTTAGGAAGGTAGTGATGTGATGTGTTGCTTAAGATGTCGCTGTTAGTTTTAAAGAATACACAAGCAGCCGTGCAGCTGAAAATGGTGGATTAGTGAAGTGGATTCATAAAACAAGCACCCTTGAGTCAAGTCGAACTAGTGCATGCCCACGATCTGTCTTCTAAGTTACTATTAAATTAAAACGTCCTTCTCTCGGGTGTTACTTGTTAGCAGCCAACCCCCACTTGCTGAAAACTATATGCTCATCAGCTTCTTCCCTTTTCCTTTCTTTTGATTCCAAGGTACTTAACTTTGGTCAAGTTCAAGATGTGGACAAGATCAGTATAGGATTCTCATTTTGTTACTCGGACACAACTTTTTGTGATATACTAATTCCAAATGCTAAATTTACCCTTTTATCTATAATTCCAAAAGAAAAGTTGATACAGGCGGAAGAGAGGTCCCATGGAAAATGGTGGGGTTTGGAAGAGGATCATTTTTTTCCACTTGCCAGAATTGCCAAGAACTCGAAGATGTCTTTTGCCATCAAAAAGTGGGGAATGACACATGAACCAGCGTACGCGTATTGGACCATCCACTCTACACACTCACATAGTCTTTCACTCTTACTCCATCTTTCATTCTGTCTCTTGTGCAGTGACCAGGTGCGGGCTACTTGTTACATGCATTCTTCCCAAACATCAAAAGAACGCTCATACAACCTATTATGGAGGTTCTGAATGTCATTTTCCAGCTTTAGAGATGGCAATTTCTTCTGTTTGGAGAAAGGTGGTTGATCAAATTCTAGGGGACAGAGCTCCTCGTGGCCGAAGAATTTTTCATAGAGATGTTGAAAGGGACGAGTTTCAGTATGGTAGCACTCACTGCCTCTCATCATATTACAGCGTTTTCGTGGTTCGCCTCGCTATCATGGTTTGTCAAATCTTCCTCTTAACTGTTGTATCGGTTAGAAAGTTGCATGCATTGTTGCGATCATTCCATAACCAAAGTCAGTAATTGGCAAGTGCTAACCATTTTTGTCCAACATTCGGTTTTTCATAGTTTCTGCAATTGTCATCTCACACTGTATGATTTGTGACGATGGATTCCCTACCCTAAATCAGGAAGTTCTTGACGGAATTGTGCAGGTAATGTTAGCAATTTTGATCGGTCTTCTAACAATTCTAACATGGCATTTCACAAAGAGCTATACTAGCCAATCATTAGACGCCTTAGCTTCTGGCCTCAGATATGAGCTTCTACAACGTCCCATATTGAGGATGTGGAACATTTTGAACTCCACTTCCGAGATAACGACAGCTCAAGTTAAGCTGTCAGAGTATGTCATCAGAACGCACAGCAAGCCATCTACTCAAGCGGAACAAGTGGAGGTTTGTTTTGTTCTGTTTGTCTTTCACATACTTTCTGATAAAGCATCTACGGAGGTTTATACGTTTAATTCATCCCTTCTTTTTTCTTCAAATGTTTCAGCTCTATGAAGCGATGAGGGCTGTGACATGGGCATTGTTTGCAAGTCGTAAGGCTCTAAATGCCATAACCATAAACTACCGAAATGGTTTTGTCCAAGCTTTTCATAGAGATCACAGGAGTAACAGCACATTCTACATCTACTCTGATCTTGTGAACTATTCAATCAGTGCCAATGGACCTTATGATGCCAATATGTTCTCATCACGTCAAAGTTGGGATGATCAATCCATTCAAGGCAATAAGTCTGCAATTTGGTATCGTGAGCCACTTGATCCAGTGACAGGTGATAAGATGGGGAAATCACAGCCTATTGCACCAGATGATCTTATCAATATTGCAGGTCTTTCACAAGTACCGGATGGTGTAGCTTCATGGCATGTAGCAGTGAGCAAGTATAGCGATTCACCATTGCTGTCAGCAGCATTACCTGTCTGGGATGCCTCCAATAATAGCATTGTAGCTGTTGTGGGTGTCACCACTGCACTTTACAGTGTAGGCCAGTTGATGAGAGAACTGGTTGAAGTGCATAGTGGGCACATATATCTTACCTCTCAAGAAGGTTATTTGCTGGCTACTTCCACGAATGCTCCTCTCTTAAGAAATTCAACAACAGGACCCAAGCTTATGATGGCTACTGACTCTGAGGATCACACAATACGAATGGGAGCTCAATGGTTAGATAGAGTCTATGGAAACAATTTGACTCCAGGACACGTTGTTCATGTAGAAAACGCCAAGTTTGGCCATGATCAATATTACATAGATTCATTTTTCCTGAATCTAAAAAGGCTACCAATAGTATGTACAAACCATATTGCAGCTTTTCTTTCTGTAGAGATAAATATGAATTAGCAGAGTGAAAGATCTCTCAATTCTTTGTTTGGTTATTATGAACATTTATTTAAGCAATTATCATGATCAGAGTTATGTTGCAGGTAGGCGTAATCATCATCCCGAGAAAGTACATAATGGGGAAGGTAGATGAAAGAGCTTTCAAAACATTGGTGATACTGATCTCTGCATCCGTATGCATCTTAATCATCGGATGTGTCTGTATTCTAATACTAACGAATGGAGTATCAAAGGAAATGAAACTAAGAGCGGAACTGATTAGCCATCTTGATGCAAGAAGAAGGGCAGAGGCATCAAACAACTACAAAACCCAATTTCTTGCAAACATGAGGTAAGTGTCAGAATAGTCACAGCGGAACTTTTGAGCTTAACAAAAAAATTTCATATGAACAGCGGAACAGTTCATATGAAAGGCCAGAATGTCCAAGAATGTGTGCCTTGGACTTGAGTGTGACTTGGAATAAGTATTCTGAATGATATCATGAATTTCTTCTCTCTTTTTTGACTCTCTGCTAGTTTACTTGCTTTCCTCAATAAAGTAACTGAAGTTAGAAGCAGAAAAAATTTAAGAGCATAACTCGAACATATCACTGTCAATCATATAGGATATAGGAATTTGGTACACTGACTGAGAGATGCAAAACTTATGATATAGTTGTGTGCAAAAGGGAATGAACTTGGAAACAAGCTATGATTAGAAAGAAATGTGAATCATAGGTGGTTTAATCTCGAGATTGTTCCTAAGCAATAACAGGAACTCAATGGCTATATTGCAGTCATGAATTGAGGACTCCTATGGCTGCTGTAATTGGGCTGCTGGACATTCTTATTAGTGATGATTGTCTCACGAATGAACAATATGCAACTGTTACACAGATCAGAAAATGCTCCACAGCACTTCTCCGGCTTCTTAACAACATTTTGGATCTGAGCAAGGTAAGGTATTAGCGAAACCCAAGTCCTGAATTTGCGTCAGTTTCATAGTAGCTTCAATATTTCAGCGAGGTATTCCAACTGCTGCAAGTATCATGAAGAGTATCACTTTCTTACATTCCCTTTTCTAAAATTGCCCTAGGTTGAATCTGGAAAACTTGTGTTGGAAGATGCCGAGTTTGATTTAGGTAGAGAACTAGAAGGACTTATTGACATGTTCTCTGTGCAATGCATTAACCACAATGTGGAGGCTGTCTTAGATCTTTCTGGTATGACTTCAATGTTTCAGTGTGAAGATTAACTTCTACTAGCAACCAATTAGATTGTTATTCTCCATTTATGTGCTCTTGGCATATATTATTCTTTATAATTCCTTTTTATGTAGATGATATGCCCAAATTAGTTCGGGGGGACTCCGCAAGAGTTGTACAAATATTTGCAAATCTGATAAGCAATTCTATCAAGTTTACAACATGTGAGTGCAACATTTTTGGCCAGTTTTTTATCTCTTAGTATGGACATCTATGATTAGAAGAATAATCATTCATATGTTAGAGAAAAGGAGCTTAAAATTCTACAATGTTTTCTTTTTTGTATTTCTACATGGTGAATATTTGTTACGTCTTTCAGCTGGTCACATAATTCTGCGTGGCTGGTGTGAGAACTTGAGTACTTTCGGTGATACCACAAAGTTTCATCTGGATCAGAAGAAAAATCGCTGCACACTTAGAACAAAACTGAAGCAGCAGGAGAATCATGTTAAGAAGATGTGTAGAAAAGAAAACAACATGATTCTATGGTTCGAAATTGACGACACAGGATGTGGTAAGAGCCTGAATAAATAAATATCTGAAGGCGTAACAAGATCTTATGTTTTGTTTATGGAATATAAGATTATGTGTAATACCTTTTTCAGGAATTGATCCAAGCAAATGGGAGTCTGTATTTGAAAGCTTTGAGCAAGCTGATCCCTCAACAACTCGACTGTGAGTTGTTAGAACATGTTTAACTTTGGACATCATATATAAATTATAGTGACATATATGTGTTAAATCAAGAAACATGAATTCCCAGCAGTTCTGAATGGATATTTCTCCATTTTCAGGCATGGCGGCACTGGTCTTGGGCTATGTATTGTTCGAACATTGGTGAGTAGACTTCACAAGTATATGAGGCTCTATGACATTACGTTACACAACAAATAGAACTCTAGATACATGAGCACACAAAACACATCCCCTTAATTGTGTAAATTCTGCATAGTGTGTGACCTGTACATTGCCTCATACCCAGAGATCTAATCCTGAATGGTTATTGATGAAATATTAAAGGGATTTTTGTGAAAGATGCTCCTTATGATTAAAGGTCTATGAAACTCTCCATGATTGTCCTCTTAACTTTTTCCTTGTTCGTTGCTTATACAGGTTAACAAGATGGGTGGAGAGATAAAGGTTGTAAAGAAGGATGGTCCAGGAACTCTAATGCGATTATACCTGCTTCTCAAAACACCTGTAGAGGGTGCAGAACTGCATTGCCAAGCAGACTTTACAAGACACAATGTTGTGGTAAGCAGCGCTCATAACTGAAAATCTTTCCCAGAGATCATCTTGACCAAGTTACCATCTTGAACTTAAGCATGAGTAAAACAGAAAGAAACTAACTAGGATTAGAAAACTTGCGGTATAAGAGATGATAGAATTTGGAAGACTGATAGATGCGTTTTAATTGTAGACAGTATGAAGCAATAATCAGGTTACTGCGTTATGTCTTGTAATTTAGGTGCTGCTAGCACTATGTGGAAGCATGGGAAGAGTTATCATGTCCCAGTGGTTGCATAAAATTGGACTGTCCACTTTGGGGATTTCTGAGTGGAATGAACTGACTCAAATTCTTGGCGAACTCTTCTTTGGAAGAAGACCTAACAACGGTTTTGATGCTCAGCATTCTCTTGCTGCAAAGCTGAAGTCAGAAGTTATTAACATACAGGAAATGAAGGATCCTACGCTCATCATAGTTGTTGATATAGGGTTGCTGGACTTGAGTACAGAAATATGGAAGGAACAAATTAAATTCCTTGAAAGATTCTCTGGGAAAGCTAAATTTGCTTGGATGCTAAATCATGATACTTGCAACGCAATCAAAATGGAACTCCGCCGAAAAGGGCACGTGTTGATGGTTAATAAACCACTTTACAAGGCGAAAATGATTGAGATTTTGGAAACTGCCTTGAAGGAGAAATACCTCGAGAAGCAAAAGAAAAGTTTGAATGCTGCAAGAGCTACATCTAAGGATGATGACCAGCACGAATGTCTGGAGATTGATTCTTCTCACTTTGACATTGCCAGTTCTGAAGATTCTGACGTCGTTGAGCTTAGTAATGATGCAATATTTCACCTTGAACAGAACCAAAAGGAAAGTGAAAGGATCACAACTGCGTCACAGTGTGAGACCTTTAAGAAATGTCTGGTTGAGTTGACAGATGTGCATCCAGACGGAAATAATTCAAGGGAAGATCTACGTCCTATCAGGCCTCAGGTACCAGGAACTGGAGATCAAAATGCTGTGCTTGCACGCAACGAGCAATTATCGATTGGTAGAGTGCCCCAAACTGGCAGTCCCACATACTGTGAACAACAATCAGAAAGTAGATGTCCTAAAGAGCGAAACAGTACACATTCAAGCAAAGCCGTAAATAGAAAGGACGCCCTTGAGGGTGTGAGAATTCTTCTTGCAGAAGATACTCCAGTTCTCCAAAGGGTTGCTACAATTATGTTAGAAAAGATGGGGGCTACAGTGGTTGCAGTGGGGGATGGACTTCAAGCCGTGGATGCTCTAAATTGCATGCTTGGCGTAAAAGAGGTTAGAAAGGAAGCTCCTTTGCAGGAAGACAAAAGTTCAGACACTGAAATAGGAAGTTCCCCGTGCAAAAGTTCATTTGACTTGGTCCTGATGGATTGTCAGGTGAGAAAACCAGAAACTCAAATGAACATATACTTTCTACTAATCCATTCTAATTGTTGAAGTCATGAAAAGATTTTAAGTTTTGATAAGCCAAGATTCTAGGTTCCAATCTTAATGTCTTTAATTGAAATAAAACAGATGCCAAAGATGGATGGCTATGAAGCAACAAAAGAAATCAGGAAATCGGAAGCAGGAACAGGTTTGCACATTCCAATTGTTGCATTAACAGCTCATGCAATGTCATCAGATGAAGCCAAGTGCTTAGAGGTGGGCATGGATGCTTACCTGACCAAGCCAATCGACTACAAGCTCATGGTATCCACCATTCTGTCACTTACAAAGAAAGCATAACATTTCTGGTCACCCGCAGAACATGCCAGGGATTATCTACATAGAATCTTGGTCAGTCTTTGGGATGTAAAGTTTATACTTGTATCTTACCACTTCAAATAGCAACGTAACATGCAAGTCATTAGAAATGAAAAAGGAGTAAAAAAAAATGAAATTATGATACCCAAATTTCCCCGTAGTTCTAGTGGAGTAGAATTAAGTGATTCATCCATAAAAGAAGGGAACCAAATTACTTGTTCCTGTTACTCTGTGCCTATTCTGTTCCATAAAAATTTATCCATTTAATAAATGAGATCCTCAGAAATTGGATGACATGGATGTCTTGGAAATAGGTGGAACATAATAGGGGGAGCTGACAATTTATTCCCGAAAAAGATTAGAGTAGCAAAAGATTAGATATATAATTTTATTTATTTTTTAAATAAAAAGTTTACGAAGTAATTTTAAATAATAAGAGCATTTTTCAAATGAATAAAATTATAAGAAATTTCATTTTTAAATAATAAAGAATATATTATATAATTTGTCCATTCATAAATATTTTTCTTAAAAATAAAAACATGATTATATATTGACTTTAAATCTTTTTCATAATGAACTTTATTCCTCGTAAATAATTATTACGATATGATCTAAAAAACAAAAATATAATCAAAAGTAAATTATAATAAAATGTTTAAATTTTATTCGATTTTGTAATACTAATTAAAACTGTTAATTATGATAATAAAATATTTACAATTTTAGTTTATATATAATATAATAAATTATTGTTAAAATACATCACATCAATATTTATTTAATAAATTTATTTAAAAATTAACATTGATGAGCTAAGTATTGATAATTAAATTTTATTTTTAGTTGTATCAAGAACTCATGTTATGCATTAGAGTCTGGTTTACAATCAACTCGTGACGGGTTTTACATAAATGTCAACTTTAACCCTTCATCACATATAGGAGGAGATACATAGTATTTTTTTATAGATGTTGAGTTATACCAAGACTACTCTTTGAGCCCCTTTCTGTTTACAGTAGTGATTGATGAGCTCATGAAGAATATTCAAGAGGATGTGTCTTAGTGTATATTATTTGCGAATGACATTGTTTTGGTAGATGAGATTAAAAAAAGGGTTAATGTTAAGCTTGAACTTTGGAGGGATGTGTTAGAATCGAAAAGCTTTAAACTGAGTAGGACTAAGAGTGAGTACGTGGAGGTTAAATTGTCTCAATTCCCGATATCCTAATCCCCCATGAATTTTTGGAATTGCCATCTGCTTCCACCGCAGCCATCTTATACCATTATTCTCCCTTCCTCCATTATGCCAAAAGAATCCATTCATTAAAGTTTCCAGATCCTTGCAAGTATCTAAGGGTAGCAAGAAAAGGGACATGATGTAGTTTGGCACAGCTTGTGCCACAGTTCTCAATAACACATCTTTACTCGCTTTTGATAATACTTTAGACTTCTAACCATGCAATCTCTTCGTTAATTTCTCCACCACATAATGAAACACATGCCTCTTGCCTCGGCCAATAACAGAAGGCATCCCCAAGCAGTTACTATGACTAGCAATCTCCTCAACCCCCAAAATTTGACAAACAGACTGCCTTATTGTATTCTCAGTATTAGGAGTAAAAGAAACTCCTGATTTAGAGAGGTTGATTTGTTGCCCTGATGCTGTCTCATAGAGGCTTAAAACGTTCTTCAATTGTAAAGCCTCTCCCCGTGTAGCTCGAGTGAAGAAAATCGCATCATCTGCGAAGAACAGATGAGACATTGAGATGGCCCCCTTGCAATGGTTATTTAACCTTGCTTTATTGGCAAATCAAGGATGGCGGTTGATTAAATATCCTAATTCTATTGCTGTAAAGATTTTGAAAGCCAAATATTTCCCCAATTTTGACTTCTTTACAACAGACATAGGTAACAATCCAAGCCAAATATGGAGAAGTATATGTCAGGCAAGATCTATCTTAATTCAAGGACGTCAAAGACGTGTTGGAGACAGGTAGACCATTAATATATGGTGGAATCCTTGGTTAATAGATGATACGGATCCACATATTCAGACAGAGTTCATGGAGCATTTAAACCTAAATAAAGTAAATGATCTCATATTGAATCATCGATGGAATGAATCTTTGATCCGAAATTCCTTCATTCCACGAGATGCAGAACTTATTCTACAGATTCCTTTAGGTTTTTTGAGGGTCAAGGATGATTGGATATGGACCATAAACAGAAAAGGAGAATACCAAGTAAAAGAAGGTTATAGACTTGGGACGGAGAGTGTTAATGCAGAGTTCATTGTGACAGGATTTTCATGGGAAAAACTTTGGCTGGTTCATGTTCTGGATAAAGTGAAAATCCTTCTCTGGTGTATTTTAAGGAATACTCTTTCATGTCGAGCAAACTTGAAAAGAAGACATATCGATTTAGTTGACACTTGTCCTATCTGTGGTACATCAACGGAAACTACACAACATGCATTTTATCACTGTGAGTTTGCTTAATCCGTTTGGTTATTATCTTCTATGAACTAGAATGTATCTTTTGTGAACTGGAATTCTAGTACATCCTTACATGAATGGCTTGCTTTGGTTATGGTGTTGGGTCCCGTTTTCGGAACTCAACTCTTTAGAAAACCATAACTATCATCGCTTCATTTTCTTGCGGGAAAACATAAGACTCTTAATTGTTTTTTCATTCCTCACTATTTAATACAATACTAACAACTAATTTCATCATTCCCATTTCCATACCCTCAAACAAGAGTTTTACAAAGCTATAATGGCCTCTCAAGCCACAATACAACACAATCCTAAATCTCAAATTTCAAAAGTTGCAAGAAATACAAGATAGCAAAAGAAACAATTCCTTTATGCTCTTGATCACTTGATCTTTTAGCTATAACCTGAGGATGGGACAGAGAGGGGGGTGAGCTTGACAACTCGTGGGTAACAGTTTATAACAAATGAATAAGCAAAAGCCTTGAAAACAATTTACTTGTCTCAGAAAATATCTTATTGCATCGTAAAAATATTAGTTTTTCAAAATTCTTGTCATGCAGTCAAAATTCACAACTTACAAAACATGAACGCATCAACTTGACAATTCACAAATGCAATGCACAACAAATGGCTCGAGGGTTCCATGAAACAGAATGAGGAAACCGAAGTTTAACCCATGAACAGAATGAGTCCAAATCGGAGCTCATATGCCACAAGCGGGCAACCGGGAGAAGGCTCTTGTCAATGTGCATGTGACGAACAGAATGGTTCCACTCTCACCCAAGTAGAAGCACATAATCATGCTCAAATCATTTTATCAAATGCTCATACTTTCTCTTGATCACTTATGCAAAATGCCATGACAATTTTCAAGGCATACATACAATGTTTCAATGTATTTCCATCTTTATTCCGAAATTCATCAAAAAGTTCATATATCGAATCAAAAGATTTCTCAAATCATTCATAACAGTAGATGCAACACTTATGATGCAATTGAAATCAAAAAACTTCTTTGATTTAATGAAAACAGTAGTGGCTTATTGATTCTATTATAAACGTGTACCCACCTTGATTTCCTTGCTTAAAGACTTGACTTGCTTAAAATGCCTCTTTTCTTTGCAAACAACCTGAGGTATCAAAGGTTCTTT
>JAOTAX010000196.1:22207561-22225258 GCA_025629825.1 Erythroxylum guanchezii | reverse complement strand
ATTATTATTATTATTATTATTATTATTATTATTATTATTATTATTATTATTATTATTATTATTATTATTATTCCTTCCACTAATATTTACATTATTATTTTATTTTTATTATTGCTATTTTTCTCTCTTTATTTCTCTCTCTAGCTCTCTATCTCTCTATTTTTATTTCTCTCTCTCCCTCTCCCTTTTGTTTTCTTTCTTTTCATGTGGGTCAATTAGAAATTGCCTCTGATATGAACAAGGCCAAGATAAGGCAACGGGACCCTCTGCATGTGCCAGTTGGACCAATAACCTGAGCTCATGCTAAAAGAATTAAGGAGTCGATGGTGGGGTTGATTTGAAAGATTCAAATGAAGAGTTCGAGTATCAAACCAGACAAGGAAGTGTCCCATTACGTCAGTTGGGCCATTATAGCAAGTATGGACTAAGCGCGGGAATAAATTTGGCAGAGAATCTAGCTTTAAAGGAAATTGTCCCAAATATTGCTCTTTGAATTAATTTTCCTATTTAGTCTTTAGACCATGTTCTTAATTAATTAGATATTTTACCTTATGTGGCTAGGCATACTCCTATACTATAAATACCTTTTTCCATTGTAAGGAAGACACTTCTCTTTGATTAATTGAAAACAATTCTCTTGTGAATTTGTGAGTTTATCACTCTCAAGTCCTACTTTCAATTTTCGAACACTTCCGAACTTATTGAAGGCGTGATCATCCTTCGTGGCGTTCAACTCTCAAAGGTTCTTCAAACTGCATCTTTCCGAGTCTAAGGTTTCATATACCTTAGGTTCTCAAGTCGTGTTTGCTGGGTCTTGGAGATTTTTGATTTATCTACTAGATGTTAGCTTTCTTAGGGATATTATCCGTTTATTTTTTCCACGTCAGTTGGTATTAGAGTCAATTTCTAACCTCTGGTAAGCAATCTTTTTATTTCGTTGATTTTAAAAAAACAAAAATATAAACAAAACCATCCTTTGTTCTCTTGATTCATGTCTACTCCTCCTTTGTTCTCTTGATTCACATCTACTCCTCCTCTATTATCTCAATAGTTTTAATAACAATTACTTCTTTCTTTTAACCTTTGCAATCACCATAGTTAATATTCCCTTGTGAATTGATCCTTCTTATCCTTTCCTACAATATTACCCCGATTGTTGAACTAGATGAGTGCGGTAGTCATTACTTGATTAAGTTTGTTGAGTTCGAAGATCAAACTAAGAAGTGACGACACTGAGAGGTAAAAGGCAAAGCGTGTGAGACTAGTATCGGGTAACAGTCGTTGAGTATAAACACGGATGAAATTCTTTTTTTCATGAGAGGACACTAGAACACTTGCATATATGGCTGATAACACATGTAATAATACCAGACTATTGAGCAAAACCAAGCTCTATTCACTCAAATACAATAGTTGCAGGAGATGGTAAGAGGATTGGTTGTGACGTTGACAAAACAGGATAATCGATTGGCTAGGACTGAAGGTGGAAGGGTAGCACCCTAAGGTGGGGGAAACAATGAGAGAAATAACATGGGAGTTAGGGGTGTGAGGGTGAATGCACATGGGGAAGGAGATGGGGATAATGATGATGAGTGGGGAAGAGAGTACAACTGGTTTACATAAGATGCTGGGAGAGCTCGATGGGGAAATAGGCGATCTAGGGGTGTATGTAGAGGTCGAAAAAAATTGGACGGTGATCTAGGGAACATAAAGTTAAATTTACCCACATTCTTGGGTAACAGTGATCTAGAGGCTTACTTAGAGTGGGAAAAGAGGGTGGAGCTGATGCTCGACTATCATAGGTTCTCGGAGGAGAAAAAGGTGAAGTTGGTAGTTACTGAATTTATGAACTATGTGTTAATTTGGTGGAATGAATTAATTAATGGTAGGAAGAGAAATCAGGAGAGGTCGATAGAGATGAGGGAAGAATTAACGGTTGTCATGAGAAGGAGATATGTACCAAGTTACTACTATAGGGAGATTTATCGCAAGTTGTAGACTTTGACTCAAGTAAATCGAAGTATGGATGACTATTTTAAGGAGATGGAGATGGCTATGATTCGAGCTAAGATTGAGGAGGACTGGAAGGCCACTATGGCACGATTTTAAGTGGTTTAAATAGGAAAATAGCTAACGTGGTTGAACTATACCATTATGTGGAGTTGGAAGAATTGGTGCACATGGTAATGAAAGTGGAGAAGCAGTTGAAGTGGAGAGTGATTTCCAGACTCACAGCTGGAGTTAGTAGTTTCTCAAAACCCAAGTAGGGCGAGGAAGGGTCAGATAAGTTGGGTTGGAAAAGTGAAGGGGAATCGTCAAGAGGGAAAGAAAAACTGACACAAAAATACAAGGATAAAGGAGAGACCACACAAAAGCACAAGGGAAAGATAGGGACCACATCTTCTAAGGATCGGGTCATTAAGTGCTTCAAATGTTAAAAGGTGGGGCACACAGCTTCTCAATGCCCCAACAAAAGGACAACGGTGAACAGGAATGAGGTTATTGAGATAGAAGATGAGCAAAGTGATGAAGACGAGATGGTAGAAGCAGATGATGAGGCATATGAGGTTTATGAAGATTCAGGTCTAATGGCTGTCTCGATAACTTTGGTGTCTAGGAGAGCTCTTAATACTCGGGCGCAGGTGAATGAGGCAAACTTGTAGCTTGAAAATATTTTTCATACTAGGTGTCTTGTGGGAGGAAAGCCCAGAGTATGATTATTGATGGGTGTAGTTGCACTAATATGGCCACTGTAGCTTTTGTGGAGAAGATGGAGTTACCTTTGATCAAACACCCCAAACCTTATAAGTTGCAATAGCTCAATGACAGTGGCAAGGTCAAGGTGAACAAACAGGTGCTAGTAGAATTCACTATTGAGACTTATACCGATAAGGTGTTATGTGAGTAGTTCCAATGCAAGCAACCCATATTTTATTAGGAAGGCCTTGGCAGTTTGACAGATATGCCATGCATGATGGTTATAAGAATCGGTATAGCTTCAAAATGGACAAAAAGCTGATTATATTGGGGCCTTTAACACCTCAGCAAGTTTATGAGAACTAAGTTAAGTTGAAATAGGAGGCCGAAGAGCGATTCCAAAGAAAAAATATTGAGAAAGTGAGTGTAAAAGAGGAAGAAAGTTTGATTGGCAAAACGAGAGGGAAAAAAAGAAAAAGAGAAAAAGGAGAGTACGAAAGGAAAGAGTTTCTTTGCAAGGAAGGGTGAGATTATGAAGGCCCTATGGGAAAACCAACAATTAATTTTGTTGGTATACAAGAAATCTCTCATTGCTCTTAATTTGAATAACAAAGGGTACGTGAGGGAAAGCATGAGCCCATGTGTTGTACCTGTCTTGCTCGTGCCCAAGGAAGATAGAAATTGGAGGATGTGCGTTGATTGCAAAGCCATTAATAGCATAATGGTAAAATATCGCCATCCTATTCCAAGGTTAGATGATATACTAGACGAGCTTCATGGGGTTAAAATTTTTAGCAAAATACATTTAAAAAGTGACTATCATTAAATTAGGATAAAAGAAGGGGATGAATGGAAAACGACATTCAAAACAAAATTTATCTTATATGAGTGGTTAGTTATGCCGTTTGGTTTATCAAATGCACTTAGTACTTTCATACAGTTAATGAATCATGTCTTGCGTAACTTCATTGGTAAATTTGTGGTGGTATATTTTGACAACATTCTTATTTATAGTACATTTTTTGAGGTTCACGTTGGATATTTGAGAGAGGTGCTGAATGTACTTAGAGACGAAAAACTTTACGCTAATATTCAAAAATTTCATTTTTGCATGGATAAAGTTGTTTTCCTTGGATTTGTTGTGAGTCATAATGGAGTGGAGGTTGATGAGGAAAAGGTAAGAGCGATTAAGAAATGGCCCACACCTAAAAGCATCACAGAAGTAAGAAGTTTTCATGGGATGACTAGTTTTTATCGCAGGTTTGTTAAAGATTTTAGCACACTAGCTACTCCCATAACTGAATTAATTAAGAAAAATGTAAGATTTAAGTGGGACAAGGTGCATGAAATAGGTTTTAATTTGATTAAAGAAAAATTGTGCTCTGCGCCTGTTTTAGCTTTAGCTGATTTTCTAAGACTTTTGAAATTGAATGTGATGCGTCGGGAATAGGTATTGGTGCTGTTTTAATACAGGATAGGTGAAACATTTTTTACTTTAGTAAGAAATTCAACGAGGCACCACTCAATTATTTTTACCTACAATAAAGAGCTCTATGCCCTCGTTAGAGCATTGGAGACATGAAAACACTATTTATGGCCAAAGGAGTTCGTGATTCACACTGATCATGAGACATTAAAGAACCTAAAGGGACAAGGCAAGCTAAATAAAAGACATGACAAATGGATTGAATTCATCGAGTCCTTTCCATATGTGATCAAATATAAACAAGGTAAGGAGAATGTGGTAGCAAATGCCCTATCTCGTAGGTATGCTTTAATTACCACTTTAAGTGCCAAATTGTTGGGATTTGAATTTGTTAAAGAATCGTATAAGAAGGATCCTGATTTTTCTGATATATTTATCGCATGTGAGAAGGGGACAATCAAATGATTTTATAGTATGGATGGCTACTTGTTTAGAGAAAATAAGTTGTGTATACTCGTTTGTTTGATTAGGGAATTGTTGGTTAAGGAAGCCCATAGGGTGGTTTAATGGGACATTTTGGGGTATAAAAGACTTTAGGTGTGCTTATAGAACATTTTTATTAGCCTAGGATGAGATGTGATGTGGAAAAATTTTGTGTAAATTATGTCACTTGTAAGAAGGCTAAGTCTAAAGTGTTGGCCCAGGGTTTGAACATACCTTTACCTGTACCCAATGAACCTTGGATAGATATTTCTATGGACTTTTTACTAGATTTACCTAAAACAAGCAAGGGGAAATATTCTATTTTTGTGATAGTCGATCGGTTTAGTAAAATGAAGCATTTTATTCCTTGTAGTAAAACTAATGATGTAACCCACGTAGCAGATATGTTCTTTAGGGAAGTAGTACGTCTTCATGGGATTCCTAAGACTATCGTGTCAAATCGAGACGATAAATTTCTTAGTCATTTTTGTAAGGTCTTATGGGGGAAGTTGGAAACTAAATTACTATTTTCTACCACATGTCACCCCCAAACTGACGGTCAAAGTGAGGTAGTTAACCAGACTCTATCTCAATTACTTCGTTCCATTATAAAGAAAAATCTTGAGAGTTGGGAAGAGTGTTTACCTCTTGCTGAATTTGCATATAAACTATACATTCGTCTACTGGTCATTCACCTTTTGAAATTATGTATAGTTTTAATCCTTTGTCCCCATTGGACTTAATGCCTTTGCCTGTTGATGAAAGGACTAGTTTAGATGGCAGGAGGAAGGCAGAATTAGTAAGGTCACTTCATGGGAAAGTGAAAGCCCAAATTGAGAAGAAGAATGAACAATATACCAGCCAGGCCAACAAGGGATGATGTAAAGTTATCTTTGAACTAGGTGATTGGGTGTGGCTCTATATGCGTAAAGAGAGGTTCCCAAAGCAGAGGCAAAATAAACTACAACCACCAGGGAATGGACCATTTCAATTCATTGAAAAGATCAATGACAACGCATACAAAATAGAGCTCCCAGGTAAGTACAATGTAATCAGCCACTTTCAATGTTA
This sequence comes from Erythroxylum guanchezii, assembly GCA_025629825.1. Taxonomy (NCBI): domain Eukaryota; kingdom Viridiplantae; phylum Streptophyta; class Magnoliopsida; order Malpighiales; family Erythroxylaceae; genus Erythroxylum; species Erythroxylum guanchezii. The sequence goes on along the minus strand of JAOTAX010000196.1, from coordinate 22,219,581 downwards.
GTGATTTATCTCCTTTTGACACAAGTGTTGATTCATGGACGAATTCTCTTGATGAAGGAGGGGATGATACGAATAAGGCCAAGATAAGGTAATGGGACCCTCTGCATGTGCTAGTCGGACCAATAACTTGAGCTCATGCTAAGAGAATTAAGGAGTCGATGGTGGGATTGATTCAAGAGATTCAAATGAAGAGTTCGAGTATCGAACCGGAGGAGGAGGTGTCCCATTACATCATTTGGACCATTATAGCAACCATGGACTAAGCGTGGGAATAAATTTGGCACAAAGTTGAGTTTCATAGGAAATTATCCCAAATACTGCTCTTTGAATTAATTTTCCTATTTAGTCTTTAGACCATGTTCTTAATTAATTTAGATATTTTACCTTGTATGGCTAGGCATACTCCTATACTATAAATAACTTTTTCCATTGTAAGGAAGACACTTCTCTTTTGATTAATTGAAAACAATTCTCTTATGAGTTTGTGAGTTCATCGCTCTCAAGTCTTACATTCAATTTTCGAACACTTCCAAACTTATCGAAGGCATGACCATCCTTTATGGTGTTCAACTCTTGAGGGCTCTTCAAATCGCATCTTTCCAGGTCTAAGGTTTCATATACCTTAGGTTCTCAAGATGTGTTTGTTAGGTCTTAGAGATTTCTAATCTATCTACTGGACGTTAGCTTTTTTGGGGATATTATCTATTTATTTTTTCCGTGTCAACCTCTCTACTAGTTAAAGATAAGACTGCATACTACTAGATCTCCCCAGACCCTAAGTATCGGCAAGATTCATACCGAGTGTTGTTGTTACTTGATAATACTATTGGGGTCAAATAATATTAGTGGGTTCGAAAAGGGGTTTATATCTTCTTATTATTAGTGTTACCTTACGCTTCTTCATTATTGCAAACACAGTTTCTGAATTTGTTGGACATTATTGGAAAAGAATAGATCTTTTTCTGGGTCTTAATTTTAGGATCTCATTTCTGTTAGTAGCTTAGATTTGGTCAGGTTTGGTCAATTTTCAATCCTCTTCCAGATGTTTCCTCATATGGCTTTTGGAAATCTTTGTGCTTTGATTTCTTCTTTTGTAGATTCGAAGTGCGCCCCACAATGAAGGAATTTCTGGTGAACGGCGCTAACTATAACGAGAATATACAAAGTTGGTGTGTGGCATCTTAATAGATCAAATCAATTTTCTTGTTTCCCTTCTCTTGTTATTTGGTTTCTCATAAAATTTTCTTCTTTATTTGATATACATGTGATTGGTTCCAGATTGTGTTTGCTCATGGTTGATTCGTTACTCAGTCTTTATCGATCCGTTAAAAGTTTTAACTTCTTTTTTGTTTATAGTTTTCAATATTTTGTTTATTCTTTTATAATTATACAATACTGTGTTCTAGCAATATGTAGAAAACTAGTTGCTTGGACCATCTAATTTTGATTCGCTTATGGTCATGTATACTTGTGATTTTTACATTTATTTATTGCAGTGCCCATTTTGGGATTTAATAATAATCATTGTTCCCTTTTCTTGAGGAATATTGGATTCATTTAGGGACTTATTAGGCTTGTGTTTTATAGTTTGAGTTAGGTATTAAGGTAGGAGTGGTGGCTTTAACTACTAATGATAGAGCAAAGGCTAATCATTTGGTAAGTTTTAGGTAGAGAAGAGAAGATGTTGCCAGATTATGAATATGTTTTTTGAACATCAAGACTCTTACATGGAAGTCTTTGGAATTAGTGTAGATTTTAGACAAATATAAGATTCATATAGCCTGCATCTAGGAGATAAAGTGGACGAGGGCTAAAGCAAAAGAGATTAATGGGTTCTTTGGTAATCATGGTGTTTAGGTCAATAGAATAGGGTAGGTATTTTGGTTGTCAAGGAACTTATACATCATGTTAGGAAGGGTAAAGAGGACTAATAATAGGATTATGTCCTTAAAGATTATGGTGAAAGGTGATGTTTTTAATGTAGTGTGTGCTTATACACCTCAAGTAGGGTTAGACGAATAACTGAAGTGTTAATTTTGAAAAGAGCTAGATGAGACGATTCAGCAAATCTCCGTTGACGAGAGATTTATTCTAGAAAGAGACTTTAATGGTCATATAAGGGCAATCTCAGATAGGTATCCGTGGCCTCATGGAGGTTTCAGGTATGGTGATAAGAATGATGTTAGAACTACTTTGTTGGATCTCATTGTAACATTTGAGTTAGTGACAATCAACTCTTTTTTCAAGAAAAACGAGGAACAACTGGTGGGTTTTAATAACAGAATCATGAAAACTCAAATTAACTACTTCCTTGTGAGGTAGAGCAATCGACCTAGTTGCAAGGATTGCAAGATAATACCTAACACATGCTTATTAAATCAGTATAAAGTGTAAGTTTTAGATCTTATAATTAAGGGTTGAAGGAAGAAAAGAAGTTATAGGAGGTGTAAGAGTTAAATGATGGAATCTAAAAGGGGATACGGTGGAATAACTTAAGGATAAAGTCATATATAAAGAAGAATGGAAAATGGAAGGAGATGTTAACCAAATGTGGAAGAGAGTAGCAACTCTTTTAAGGAATACAACTAAATAGATCTTAGGTGTTTCTAAAGGGCCTAGGGGCCCAAAGATGGAGTCTTTGTAGTTGAATGAAGATGTACAAGAAAAGGCTAAGATTAAGAAGGGTGCATATACAGCTCTATTGGATAGCACCACAAAGATAAAGAGAGTAGTTAATAAAGAAAGTTACAAACTAATAAAGAAAGAGGCAAAAAAGATAATCTCATAAGCTAAAAACAAAGCTTACAAGAAATTATACCAATGATTAGAAACTAAAGATGGAGAAAAGGATATTTTTAAGTCGGTGAGGGCTAGGAAACAAAAAGCAAGAGAATTAGGTGAAATTCATTATATAAAAGATGAAGCAGGGGGGATACTCATGGATGGAAATGATATCAATAGAAGATGGCTGAGGTGCTTTTATAATCTTTTTAATAAAGATATAGAGGACAACAATACTTTAGATGATCTTAGCATGTCTGGGAGATATCATAACTTTAATTGTTACCAACAGATTAAAAGGGAAGGAGATGAAGAGTGGAAGAGTAGTAGGGCCTGATGAGATACCTACAGAGGTATAGAAGAGCCTAGGCAAAGAGGGTCTTACTTGGCTAGCCAAACTTTTAATGTGATCCTTAAGTCCATCAAAATGTCGGATGAGTAGAGACATAGTCTGTTAATTACTCTATACAAGAACAAAGAGGACATTCAAAGTTGTAACAATTATGGAGACATCGAACTATTTAGTGCACCATGAAGTTATGAGAAAAGGTGATTGAGAAGATAGTGTGGAAGGGTGCTCCTATCTCGGAGAACTATTTTGGCTTCATGTCAAGAAAGTCCAAGATAGAAACTTTACATCTCCTTAGAAGATTAATGGAATATTACAGAGAAAGATAATGCAACCTACATATGATTTTTACTGATTTAAAGAAGACATATGACAAGGTACCAAGGGAAATCATGTGGAGGTATTTAGAAGTTAAGGAAGTTCTTATGACCTATATACGAGATATTAAGAATATATCTCTTATTCCTAATACTAGAGTAAGGAAGATAAGAGGAGATACAAAGCATTTTTCTATCAATATTGGGCTACACTAAGGCTCCTCATTGAGCCCCTTTTTTGTTTATAGTAGTGATGGATGAGCTCACCAAGAATATTCAAAAAGATGTGCCTTAGCATATGTTGTTGCTGATAACATTATTTTAGATGACGAAGCAAAAGAAGGTGTCAATGTTAAGCTAGAACTTTGAAAGGATACGTTACAATCAAAAGGCTCTAAATTGAGCAAGACTAAAACTAAGTGCTTAAAGTGTAACTTGGGCCATAGTGTGGCTTCCGATGTGGAAGTAATTATCGGTTTAGAAGTTATATCACAGAAAGAGTGTTTTAAGTATTTAGGATCTATCATCCAAAGCAATGGAGAGATCGATAAGAACATAGTTCATTGTATCAGATTAGGGTACTTAAAATGGAGAAGTGTATTAGGAGTTTTATGTGACAAGAAAATACCACTCAAGCTAAAAGAGAAATTATATCATTCGATCTCTTACCACATTTAATTTGTCTCTTACCATTATATTTTTGACCTTAGCTTTTCTGTTACAGTTACACATTCAGCGAAGCATTCTCATCTTTTCCATCATTAGCTTATGATTATACACCTATTCTCATCTTCGCCATCATTAGCTTATGATTATACACCTGTAGCTAATGATGACGAAGATGAGAATGCTTCGCTGAATGTGTAACCTTAACAGAAGAGCTGAGGTCAAGAATATAATGGTAGGAAACAAATTAAATGTGGCTAATATTAATTAAAAATTAAGAGAGTCAAGATTTAGGTAATTTAGACATATTAAGAGAAGATATTCTGACGCTCTAGTGAGAAGATGCGAGAATAATGAACTTAGAGATAGTAAGAAGAAAAAAGGAAGGCCTAGGAAGAACTGGGAGGATTAATAATGATATAACTTTGCTGGAGCTTACCGATGACTTGACCCTTAATAAAAACTTTGGTGTACTAGGATAAGAATAAATGATCTCACATAAAGAGGTATCTCTCATTCTCTTAGGTCTTTTAAGCATTTTCTTTTAAGTCTTATGTTTTGTATTTAGCCAAAATTTTTAATACGTAATATTTTTTTCCTAGTTATTTAACCTAAATATTTTCTTACTTAGCTTAAATATTTGCTTGTAATAACTTTGTTTGATTTATTTTTGTATTTTTCTTTTTTCTTATTTATATATTTATTTACATATTTTATTTTTTATTTTTACTTTTTACCTTTAGAAACATCCTCTTCACTAATTAAAGATAAGAATATATACTACTAAACCTCTTGAAATCATACGTATGAGTGGAACTTTTACTAAATAGTTATTATTGTACTGTGATTTTATTGTTCGATTTGATATAATTCGTCGAATTCCCTTATAAATAGACAACGATGCGATGAGATGAAAAGACTTGACAAGCAAAAGGTTTAGATTAAATCTAAGTTTAATGAATTTGATTAATTTTCAAAAACGACTTTTCTTTATTAATTTCTTCTATTTCAATGGAATAATATCGAAAAATAAAGTTTGTTTTTAAATTTTAAAATAATCATTTAATATATGTATTATTTGATCTGCAACTTTTATTTGTTAAATAATTTTGTCGATATGAGGTGTAAAAGTAATTATGTTCTCTATAAATTAAAAATTTTAAAATTAAATAAAAAAATTATTATTAATCTACCCTTTAATTAAAACCAATCCATTCTCACTATATCCGACATAACTTAAACAGTGTCACATTGACCCGACCCGACATCTGCTCTTTCTCGACTGTGAATCTGTGATTGGTAATTGCTTTGGTGTGACTTGTTGCCTAAGTTGATTTCACAGGAGGACAAAAAGAGACGCAGACTGGGTATTGCTTAGCTTACAGTCACATAGAAAGACCGAAGAAGAAGAAGAAGGAATCATCAGACATGGCGAGATACGATAGAGCAATTACGGTATTTTCACCAGATGGGCATCTCTTTCAAGTTGAATACGCCCTTGAAGCTGTTCGCAAAGGTAACGCCGCCGTCGGCGTCCGTGGCTCCGACACCATTGTACTTGGTGTCGAGAAGAAATCCACTCCCAAACTCCAAGATTCCCGGTTCGACTAAATAATTTTAACTTTTCCTTTTTTCTCTTTGGTGGGTATATTGAAAATCAGGCTGAAGTTTATTGTATGCTTGTGAACATCAGTATATCTTAAACTATCGAACTTGATGTTGATCTGTTGCTTTTCGATTGTAAAATTTGACATAGACTCACCCTGATTTTGAGAGTAGGTTGAATTATTACAAAATCCGTAAATCTCCATCTTTTCTCAAAAGCTACATTTTTTTTAGACCAATACAACTGGTCTATCTACACTATTTGGTTTCAATAATTTCCAAGCGTGTTCTTTTCCCTGAGGAAGTTTGAACTTGAAATAGATCGTAGACTCCCAGGTTCCACTTGGTCATTTAAATTGTAATGATTGTACAGACTATTATGCCCATTTTTGGAGGCAAAATTACAAGAGATAAAAAGGATATGTGTAAGTTATCACAGGTTTTGTTCCTAGGAAACTGTATAAGTATAAGAAAACATGAGTCTGAGATGTTGTTTCATGGATTTGTATGCAAAAATTCAACCACATGAGCCTTAAAATAGTCAAGAGCGTAAAGAAATGGGTTATATTCAAATTCAATGTCTGTACCTTAGGCCATACATTGGCTGTTTCTGAGAATAAATTGATTATATTTGAGCATGAACCTGTGTTTATATGAATGTCTATAATGGTTCTTGAGTTCATATCTCTTCTCTCTATTTGTTGGCACCAATCTTGCAGATCAGTTAGGAAGATTGTGAACCTGGATGACCATATTGCATTAGCATGTGCTGGCCTTAAAGCAGATGCACGAGTCCTGATAAACAGGGCGCGCATTGAGTGTCAAAGTCACAGGCTTACTGTTGAGGATCGAGTTACTGTTGAGTACATCACTCGATACATTGCAGGGCTTCAGCAAAAGTACACCCAAAGTGGTGGGGTGAGACCATTTGGCCTTTCAACTTTAATCATTGGCTTTGATCCATACACTGGGGCACCATCTTTGTATCAGACAGATCCATCTGGAACGTTTTCAGCTTGGAAAGCTAATGCAACTGGTAGAAACTCAAATTCCATTAGAGAATTCCTGGAGAAAAACTATAAGGAAACTTCTGGGCAAGAAACCATCAAGCTTGCAATTCGTGCATTATTAGAGGTAGCTCTCTGCCTCTTGTATTATTTAAGACTTAAATTGGCTCACACTACGCAACCACCTGCTTCAATAGGTATTGTGCAGCTGGATCAGTGGCTATATTGGTGACAAAGTATTGCCTTCTTTTTGTTTTGGATTTCTTTTTTCACTTGAAAAGCTTAAAGGTCTACATGCCACCTGTGCTTGGAAAGCTCAGCTGTCTACATGCTAGCTGTGCTTGAAAAGCCCTTCCATCAAAATATTGAACTTAGATGCTAACGCATGCAGGGCTGTTGCAACAGATTAAAACTGCTGTATGGTCTGATTTCCTGCATATGCAGTGTAGTTAATTTGTGTGATGAATACCAATCTTTATCTTTGATTCAGAGCATTAATGCGTTGTATCATGACACAGGGATAGTTAAAACTGTCTTTTAAAGGCATGCAGCTGTGTACATATTAGGCACTGCAGTGTTCTTTAGGTGTAAAGGATAGATTTGTACAATTTTTTTGCTCACGGGTTTGGATCATGTGTATATTTGTTGTAGGTTGTAGAAAGTGGGGGAAAGAACATAGAAGTGGCTGTGATGACGAGAGAACATGGCCTTAGGCAACTTGAAGAAGCTGAAATTGACGACATTGTTGCTGAGATAGAAGCAGAAAAGGCAGCTGCTGAGGCAGCTAAGAAAGCCCCTACAAAGGAAACATGATGATTTGTCTTCATTTCTCATAGCTTTGAACTTTTACTCCCTAGTGAATGCACTCAAGAAGTTCTCCTTTCCAAGATTGTACTTTTGTGGTTGCTACTTTTGTTTTATTTTTCTCTTTCATATTTTAGATTGTCTGGAACTGATGTTACATAGAATGAATCTCTGATGGTGGTTGTACTTAATTCATGATACAACGAGTTTAAACGCCTCATGTTTTCTACATAATCTTCTTTTAAGCGTAATAAATTAAATTTTAGTTGTTTTGACAATTTACATTAAACTTGTTATAGTTAGGCCTTTTTAACTTAAAATTGGACTACAAATCCCTCCGTGCTGTTACAAAGGTCCACTGAACTTATATTGCAAGTTGTGCCTATTTTTAACAGGCCAATATCATTTAGGTCTACTTAAGTGAGAATTAGTCTTTCCATGTAATTGTTGATCAACAAAATCTTGTTTTCGATCATTTCCTACTCTCGCAATGTTTATCTCACATCAAATAAGAATACTATGTAAGTATTAAATAAATAATTGTAGGCAACAATAAACACACAAAAGTTGTAGTAAAAATTAACCTTTATTATTTTTCTAAAAGTATACAAAAAAAGTGTTTTTTTTTTCAATGTGTTCATTTTTCCTCTATCTTTGTTTTGTGGCAAGACTTAAGTAACTCTATTTATAGGCACATTTGGATTTACAATTTAGATTTTTAATTAAACTGAACTAATTAGATTACCTTTAATCTTATTAGATTATACCACACTAACTAATTAAATAATATCCCCATCTAAAAGGACTTTATCTAATAGGATTTATTTACATCACAACTAACAAGATAAGACATTACATTTAATTAGGAAAGATACATCTATATCTATGAAGAACTTCACTATCTTCAGATGATCATCCCATGTAGTCTTTATCTTTTAGAGTTGTTGTCTATTAACTATGATCGTACTTGTCACTTCATTTAAGATCTCTCCTCGATCTTTATATCTTGGTGATGAGTCATCAAATTCCAAAGCTTTTCGTAGTACAATGATCTGATTCAATGCTTACCTATGTTAAGTTTATTAGTTACGATTCATCTATTTGAATACACATTAAGTTCTTAGAGCTCTCACATATCTCCTTCATGCATGTGATTAGCTAACATTCAACCCAAGGGCTATCTCAAGCCATTTTTTGGTCTCACACTTGAATTTTACATCTCGTTGTAGGTTTCTGCCAATGTGCACCAATGTATGCAGCTCATCGACAATATCTAGTTTCCTTCCCTACTCGCAAGTCTTTGCATTGTTTGATTGCCGCGAGTGTTAAACATTGGTTAAAGCTCGCCAATATTTACACGATTTTACTATTATGACTTAAGCGTCTAACAAATTACCTCCACCAGAAGAACTCGACGCCCTTATCGAAATAATCTGTGGGCACTCCTCTGAATGTGGTTCCCTGGAAGACTCTTTAGTCATTAACATATCTCTAACGTACCATTGTTCCTCTTCTTCGAGTTTGTCCTTGCTTTTGTTCAAATGTACCTTCACAAAGCCCATTATGTCCAACATAACATAATTTTTTTGGTTCCTTCTCCTTGATCCTTCACGACAATGAAATTCATTTGCTCCTCACCCACCTTTTGTCTTAGACATTCAAAAGCAAAATGTGTCCCTTCACAAATGAAACAAGCAATATTCTCTTGTACATGTTTCTTGGACTTATATTGAGAGGATTCACATGCCTTCTCTTTGTCTTCCTCCAACCCATTATGTGTCCCACCTTTCTTTTTGCCCTTATTGCTAGATCGAATTAATGGTGACATTTGGGGATCTACTAAGACATTTGCAACCATTAATACTCTTGAGAGGTCTTCCACATTTTGGCTCCAAAACTCTATTTGTGTCCAACCTTGCAAGTCACTAATGAAATTGAACAATTTGTCTTCCTCAAACATGTTCTGCACGCCTAATATAAAAAATGTGAATTTCTTTACATACTCCGACACTGAACCATCTTACTTCAAATGCTTCAAAACTTCCCTCATGAGTCATGAAGTGTTGTTAGGGAGGAACTAAACTATTACTCCTTCTTCATTTTCTCCCAAAGGTCTACTCGCACTGATGTCATTAGAGATTCTCATTCTATACCACAACTTTGCATCTTCCATGTAACATCCCGTTACCCATGTTAAAGTTAGAATAGTAAATTATGAGAAATTTATGTGGAATTAGGAAAAAAAAAAAAAACACGTCATGCATAAGTTAATTGTGACATACGCATTTATTTTACACATTCATATGATTGTACATGGATTCATTGACATTTTAGGGTAAATTTAATTTTTAAGTTCAAATTGTGGATTTATTAGAGTGTATTAAATGTGATTTGGCAATTTTTTTTATACATTTTGGATATTTTGAAATTTTGGTGAATTATTTTTGAGCCGAAAAATTATTTGGAGAGTCATATTATTATTTCGAAATTTTTGGTGAAATTTGAGAAAAATATTGATTTTATGGACCAATGATAGAGTGACACGTGGAAATGATATATATAAGACATGTGGCTTACATATATGGTAACAAGTGGCTGATTTTTTTGGGTGATAAGTGGGAGTCATGCAAGAATACTTGTGTTTTGGTTAGGAAGAGTTGACAGTAACTTTTGTTTTGCACCGAGACACTCAACTTTGCAGCTCTGTTCCCTGTTCTTCATAACCGAGCAGCTAAATGTGATTCTCTTTGTGTTAGTGATTTCATTCTCATTGCTGGAAGAGTTAAATCAAGTAAGTGATTTAATGATGTTTTATCGTGTAAAGAAATATATGCATGTGTGGTTAAGAAATGCACTTTCGGTGGTGATGAACGATTTAAATGAAAGAATAGGGATATGTTGTTTTTGCATGTTTGAGGAACAATGGGTTTTAAGATAGTGATGAAGTGAGTTTTGGAGCTAGAAAAAAAACAAAAACAAAACATGCAGAAGTTGGAAAAAAACACAGTAAAGAGAGAGAAAATTTATGAAGCTTCGGATGTTAAATGTTTAAAGTGTATTTGAGTCTAACTTGTTGCCAAGATTTTTTTTAAGATATGGAAATGTAGAATGGAGGGTTTAGAAGTAAGAAGCTTAAACAAAAAAAAGAAGAAAAAAAGAGAGGAAGTGCAGTTCGGTGAAGATGATGAATAGTGTTTTAAAAAATCTGGTTTTGGCATTTGTAACTCATGTTGTATATTGAGTTGTTTTAGCATAAGATAAGTTGCATGAGTGTAAAAATAGAGTAAATGTAAGGGTATAAATTTGTGATGAGAAATTAAGTAGAAGAGAGGAAGAAGATGGAGGAGAGTTGCTGCAAAAGTGAGGAGAATCATGAGCAAAAACGTGATTCTACAGTAAAAGAGTGGTTATTGCTTGTATAAGGTTCTGAACAGAGTATTTCATTGAATAGCCCTTAGTCTTTTGCCTATAACTTTTTCATCCGAACTCCAAATAACTTGAAACTTAGACCAATAGATTCCTAAGGCATTTTTCTTTCTCTCCATAAAAATCTAGAGCTATGTGAATTAATTTGAAATTGATTGATAGGATGAAAGTGTGGAAGTCTGCTGGATGTTATGAATTGGAAAATTTCCATGACCATGCTTCGGTTTTCAAATTATAACTTGAGATTTAGATTTCTGAATGAGTTTGTTTTTTATTTATATTAAACTAGAGACATAATTCTACATTTTTTGGGAAGAAGTCGAATTCTAATTCTGTCTCTTTGATTTTCAAAATTGGCATGGAACTGAGTTTTAGCTTAGGTTGTAGCTCCACCAGGGACAGAAATCATGTCCTGTGGCTATTAATTAAACTGTATTGATGTGGCCCGAATTAGGCTGAGTTGTCTTCACCAAAGTTGTAGCTCATTCTCTTATCTTTAAATTGGTATAAAGTTTGTAATTTTTTGATATCTGAGCTGAAAGATATTAGTTGTGCAAATAGAGGGTATGAACATATACTAGCTAAAAGTTCAAATGTGTATAGTCTGTGGTATTTTAGGCATAACTCATTGAATATTTAATCAAATTGAATGATCTTGGAGGCGTTAGAAACTTAAGACACTGTAGAACAACTTTCTAGAAGGAAGTGTTGCCTAATTTTGTCATTTACTCTATCCGATTAATTATGCAAAGTTGACCCGAAATTACATGGGTAGAAAATCTGAAGTGGCCAATTAAGTTTGTAATGGATTTCACATTTACTTTATTATGGTCCAATTTATAAATACAAATGGCGTTAATGAGGGCTTTGATATCTGATCGATTCGATGATGAGAATTTCAATAAGATACCCATAATTGTCATTGAACACACATTGGGCATACTTTCTATACATTGATGTGAATAAAAGAACACTTGTACATTTGTGGAAAATTGTGATATTTGTGAATGTGTTGTGTATGTTTTAGAGGAGCACATCGGATGTCAGTCGGACATTGCCGAACCA
>JAOTAX010000196.1:22181548-22205856 GCA_025629825.1 Erythroxylum guanchezii | reverse complement strand
TTGAAGTATACAAAAATTACTAAAATTATAGTAGTACAGTCCGAATCGATCCGAAGTTTCATTAAACCACTTTACCCGGAGAATGCCATGAATGCATGCCAAGATCCATATAGAAATTATAAAACGTACCGAATTTCTTTACTATTCTAACCCCTAAAATGGGGCGTTACACAACAATCACGCAAAATAGAGTTTTTCACTTCCCAAGCATTTCCCACAATCGTAGATACCTTTCCACAATCGTGGAAAGACAAAACATAAACTTTTCTTCCCTAGGGCATTTCCCATGATCGTGGGAAGGAGCTCACGCTGCTTCCACAATCGTGGAATGGGTGAACAGACGATCCCCCATCCTTTTCCTTCAATCTTTTTTCCAAATTTTAACACCATCATACTAATCCATTGATCATACCTCAATTACACCTAAATTATACTTTATTTCCTCATCAATTTCATAACCAATTCCAACTCAAAATCATTCAATTAATAACTCATAAATCATAGTCTTTCATGCATCATAATCAAAACAGAACTATCATTCACCTTCATATATATAACCCTAACTTATCAATTTCTGGAACACTCCCAATATACCCATTTTTCTATATAGTTACATCATCATTTACACTTCAACTCTCAACCTAAACCATCCATATAATCCACTTATTTTAAGCATAAAAAACAAAACAGAAACCATACATTCATTCATCAAATTCTAGCACAACTTTACATCAACCCTACATATCACTAATCTCAATTTAATCATCATGAATGTTTCTATTTTAACATGCCATAGAGATCAAAAATCACTTACTTGATTAGCCCTAATTCCACCTCAATCTTTAAGTTAACTTAATCTTCCAACAAGCAAGGATACTCCAAGAACAAGATGGAAATAGAAAGGCATTTCAATCCTAAAATGAAGGTTGCAGAAATTTTGGAGTAAAAAAGTGTAGAAATTTGGGCAAAACTCAAAGTGTAAGGGTTATAGGTGTGGGTCGATGGCAAGAAGAAAAAGAAAGAAGAAGAAGAAAGCATATGCCCAAAACAAGACAAAACAATGGTCTTTCAAAAGTAAAATCATGGGTTAGGAGTGTGGTGAGGGTTTGGACACTTGTCAAACAAAGACCCATGCTACATGTCTCCTTTTATAAGTTACCAACTGTCACTCCATAATTAGTCCATTTGTCTCATAATCACTAGAACATTTGTCACCCAATTAAGCCACCATTTGTCATTCTTAATATGATCTCTATTATCTTCTTATGCAAAAGTATAAGTTAAAAAGAAATAGAAAGGAAAATCAAATAAAGAACAAAGAATTTGACAATGTTTATGAGTTATAGAGGTAAATTTGCTTTTGTAATAAGTGGAAGCTATAAGTATGGATCATAGAAGAATCTTTAGCCATAATATAATGCACCACCATCTTTCTTTTACAATTCTTGTAATATTGTACTAATCGTTTCCTATTTGAATTTTTATGAATTCTCTCAACTCTTTCTTTAAACTTTCAATTCTTTCCATCAATTCTATTAAAAGCATACATTATGCACCTTTTTAAGCTTAGAATGTGGATTCTTTTTGCAATAGTTCTAGTTTTGGGTTAATAAGAAATTGTTAAGACACTTGGTTTTGGTTTGATAATTAGTGCAATGTAAGGCGTCTTCACATCACAACTGATTAGTAATCAATGAAGCTAAAGGATATTTAAATAGGTAAAAGTTAAAAAATATATATTAATGAAAAGGAGTGGAGATATAACAGATGGGGAATGTCTCAACTTAAAGATAACTTACCTAATTCCTCTTTAGATTCCATAATCTAGAAAAGGGATAATCAAATAAATTTGTTAACAAGCCATGTCTGGAGATATTCAAGCAGCAAAATCTCAAGATAAATTGGTTTAATTTGGTCTGATCTAAGCATATCACTAGGAAAGTCTCTTTTTTCTTCTAGTTTGTAGTCAAATAAAGAGTTAAAACTCTATATAGATTTAAATATTGCTTACATCTTACTTTTCACTCTTGCAAGATACTCATTAAATTTGTAAATCATTTGTTCTTTCAATACCGATTCTTATTAGCAATGTTGAGTTCTATTTTTCAACTGCATGGTCACTCTTACTTTAAGAATGAATTGATAATTGTAGTGGATTGCAAATCAACTGAAACATATAGGATGTGACTCTAGTTTATTTAAAATTGCATTAAAGTAACATATATGCAATATGGCAAGGAAGGAATAAAAAAATCACCAAGGAAAGTCTCTCAATTGCTTGACTTTATTTCCAATACTTTATGACGAATAAGAAATAATGCTGACCTCTACAGATTTTTATAAAGCAAATACTCGGTTAAGTTCCAACTAGAAATTACTTAATTCCCCAACTAAAGTAGTTGACTATATTATCTGGTTTTCTTTGCAAGTGTAGCTTAATCTTCCTATTTTAATATTCTCTAGTTGTTGTTTTAGTTAATGAGATCTTTGCTTCTCACTCTATATTTGTTTCCATTTATAAAGCCTCAGGCTTCCTTTGTTATTTCTTAATTCAATTTTCAACTTCTAAAAAAATCCCTTTTCCACCTTGAAACTCTCTTTTATAAGCTTGACATGATCAAGTTAGGGTGTCTTGTTGAGAAGAGCATCCATATATGTTACATTTTTAAAAAACATTTCTTATGTTTTTCAACATTTTATTAGCATCTATGTTATTTTTATGGCATCCAAGAGCATGAATAAGATGCTTGTGAGGACAAAAGGTGGCCAAAGAAAAAGGCCTACTTACGTAGAAGGTGAGCCATAATGATAAGGTCACTATAATTAAGTCGTTACTCCTTTCTTGCTCCAATCATATGTCTTAACCTCTTCATTCCCCTCCTCTTTAATTGTCCTAACTAGTAAAAAAAGTTGTTTATCTCCTTATCCTACCTAGTATTACTAGCAAATATTAGCATTTTGTTGCAACTTTAACCTATAAAGGACTAAAATTGTCTTAGTAAGGTTAGAGTGCGTTTGGATTATTCGTGAGATAGTGACTACCG
Source organism: Erythroxylum guanchezii (assembly GCA_025629825.1). Taxonomy (NCBI): domain Eukaryota; kingdom Viridiplantae; phylum Streptophyta; class Magnoliopsida; order Malpighiales; family Erythroxylaceae; genus Erythroxylum; species Erythroxylum guanchezii. The sequence continues at coordinate 22,202,812 of JAOTAX010000196.1, read as the reverse complement.
TGGATAAGTAGAGCTTGGAATAGATGGATGTTGACTTCATTCATTTATTCTTAAAAATATTTTGCTAGGGTAAGATTACTTAGCCTTTCAAACTTTCTCATTCTCTATTTAGGTTATCACTTTCGTATTCTTAGGTTACAACAAGTTTTGTAGAGAACTTAGAAGGTTTGTTAATGAGACGGAATAGGATAAGATGTCACCCTAAAGGCCTATAGCAACCTTAAAATTTTCAAAAAGGAAAGGAGGTTGCTAGAGAGTAATTGTTTAAGCATTTCAATGAGCTAAAGAAAGAGAAAACATTGTTAAAGAATAAGGTGGTAGGCTTGAGGGTTGAAAGGGATGACATATAGTCCAAAAGTGTTCGAGGGTGATGACTTCAAATTTGACATCATCTATCTTTCCTATAAATCTAAGTCTTTCGAGAATTGAAATTACCAAAACCTCATTAATGCAACAATGATAAGGATTGAGGGCTATAGAAAGGTGGTGCAAAAGAAGTATTCAAATATGTCCTTCACAAATATAGTCATTTTTTATGCTTGAAAATTTTTTTGAAGATAAAATTTTAATGAACTTGATAGGCTTACAGTATGAATAAGTTGTTGTACTAAGCTTTTAAAAGATTTAAATAAAAATTAACAGACTTATGAAGTCTAACTCCTCTACTTTATCAAATTTCTAAAAGACTTAATCGAGAGCTTAATTTCTTCACCCTGTTGTTTCTTTATGTTAGGCTTATAAATGAGGAATCCTATTTTTCATATAAGACTTTTTAATCTGTATGTTTTATTTTCTAGTTAAAAAGGATGCTTCTCTTGAACTTGAGTTGCTTTAGCATACATATTTTTTTAAGCTAGAGAGAATAAAGAGCCTTATCTTAGACTAGAGATTTTTTTAACCTATACTTTTTTATTTTGAACTGGGGAGTTTAAGAGTTTTCCTAAAGCTAAGCTATTCGGACATGCAAGCTCTTTTTTAAGGTTAGAGAGCTAACGAGACTTCTCTTAGATTTGATACTTTTTAGATCTGTAGGTTTTCATTTTGAGCTAAGTAGCTAAAGTGACTTCTCTAAAATATAGTTAACTACCATATTTTAGCAACATATTAAACATGGAAAGGTCATCCTCAACATATCCTTTATTTTTTTCTTTAGTTCATTATGTCTATCCTTCTTCTTCTCAACTTAGTTGATCAAAGATGCATCCTTTTTTATATTCTTATTGTTATTATTATTAGTTGTGTTTACTTTTTTTTTTTCTTAGCATCCTCTAAATCTAAATATTTCTATATCATAATCTATACCTCAAAATTTTGTGATCCTTTTTTATAGAGTTCCATAAAGTTGGATAATGTTTGAATTTATTTATGAAGGATATTGTTATCAACCCTTTTTCAAGACTAGGAATTTGTGTTGCCTCAAAGGTAAAGTGTTGTAGGTAACCCCTTCACCTTTCTTCTTCATTTTAGGTTTCAAATATTAAGTAGATGGAGTCTCTAGGCCTAAGCCTATTGTTAGAAAATTATAATATCAACCTAATAGTTAATTATCGAAAAGTGACTAATGAAGTTAAAGGTAAATTCCAAACTACAATTGTGTCACACTATTCAGTATAAAGGAGAAGACCTTACATTTATGACATTAAATGCATCATACAGATCTATGAGTTTCATATATCGACGAAAATAATTACCAAGGTCATGCATACTGTCATAAGTGTATTGGGTTGACATCTTAAATATGAGTGGTAATGGAATCCACTAAGACATTAGGTATCAATGGGCTATCGACTATCATAATTGCATTTTATGTGTCATATTATAATGGCACTGATTGTAAAACTGTGAATGGGGCCCATTTTGATGATTGTTGTGGATTGTGAGTATATTATCTTTCTTGCATCAATTGCTTTACTTATTATAGCAACATATTAATTTCATCAGCTTGGTCTCTAAGTTGGTCATTGGCTCGAAGAGTTTCAAGGGTGTTGGTTGCTCTAATTAGGTTAGAGGAAGGATCACTTCCTTAGGTATCCATCGTTCTTCCTGTGGATGGTATCATAGCTAGTTTAAAATTTTCCAAAATGGGAATATTCAAATTTTCAAAAAGTTCATATAGACAACGCTAAATGGTTCTAAATAATTATAAGACTTATTATATGATCATTGAAGGATTGAATATATACCATTAAAAAAGGCAAGTATGGATTTCTTTAAATGGTTCTAAATATTTCATCCATCAAGCTTTAAAATATTGAGGAACTTTAGTGAAATGAAAAAGTATCGCTAAGAATTCGCAGTAACCAAATTACCTTATGAAGCTTATCCAATAACTCTTTAATGATGGGACCAAAAATTTATCTTTCGTTGTGTTTCTATTCAGTTTACTATAATTTATACAAAATCTCCCTAAAATATCCTTCTTTTTAATCAAGGCTATAGGAAATGAAAAAGGGCTTGTGTTATATTGAATTACACATTATTTAACTATTAAACTATACTCTATGATATTCTTCTCATAACGTAACAGATCTATAAGGTTATATATTGATTCCTTATATTCCATCCTTTAACTAAATCTTATGATCATAATTTCTGTGAGGTGGCAATATAGTGAGTTCATCAAATATGGAGTTGAATTCAAATGTTAGGAACTCTAGCTCCAAGTGTTGAGCTTCGATTAAAGAAGAGTTTATTCATTGTCAATGCATATGTATTTGACTACCTAGTTAGGCCTAGTTAATATTTTCTCTCTTTTAGATACACTTAGAATTGTTCACTACACCCTTTAAGCGTCATTTGTTGGCCTAGCCAGATGAATATAATGGTTTGCTTCTCAAATTTACACAATGCCTCATCTAATGTAAGACACTAAATCGAACACCTAAAACCAATTTACAAAGCTTCCAAAGCTTGTGGAAGCTGTATGAGATTGTAATTCTGGAGAAATCGTTTCATCCGTTGTCTTCCTCTGTAGCAGTAGGAGTTTGTGGTTGGTATTGGGGCTTATGTGAGAAAATACATTATTGAAACATCTCCCTCAATTCTCTCATCTCCACACTCTATTTCACTTGATTTTCTTGTACTTTGATATGAGTTCCATGCATTTCTTTGTGCATTTCCTTCATCTGGTTCTGTAAGGAAGGGATTCCTTTATTCTATGGATGTGATTGTCTCCAATATCGTCCGCCATCTGCGTGGTTTGGTATGCTGAGAAGCGAATTAGATCCAAGTGCCAAGAACGCTACCATAAAAGTATCTCAAAGAACGAGTAGAGGAATAATATTCGTTGCACAACAACCATAATTAACAGGGCTGATACTCCTCCCGTTATAACCAACTGCTTATTTACATGCTATAACGTCATAATTGCTTTGCTAACGTATTACGTATTAAAACATCATAGTCTCATAGTTATTATGTTGCTTCTTCCATGTCTTTTCAACAATCACAGGACCATATCACAAACTTTGCAAGAGAAATCGGTGTCTGAGCACTACTTCAAAGCTATTTTCTATACTTTGTCATGATCGCAAGTTGGCCTTTTTCTACAGAAATTGCAGTTTTGTAGCATTTTTCAATCAACCTGATCATGAATCTTGAATATCTTCAGTCTCTTAATGAATTTCCATATTGTCTAGAGCAGACAGACTAGCGGCTTATTGTATTTGATCGAATTACTGGATCACTTTTGGAAGGGAATTGCCAGGGTGCACTAACATAGATTCATATATCAAAGACGAGAGTAGTAATTATAAACACAATTGACATGTGAGAAAGACAAAATGCAGAATGCAAAGTTTTATATTAGAATAATCTTTTCTCTTGATTCGCATTTACATTACATGACAAATTCAATAGAAATATCAAAGAAAGCAGAATGCAGAACTGGGGAAAACGAAAAAGAACTAAAAATTAGAAAACAATATTGAAGACCACTATACATAAAGGTGCTGAGTGCAGTCCAAGGAATAAGAGTTACTAAAGATGATTTTATTTCAAATCTTTCATTCCATTTTACTGAACTACAAATTATACTCTGCTTTTCAAGCAAAAATATCACTGATCCAATAACATTTTCCTTTCTACCGTAATAAATCTCATGCCAATGTCCTCAACCATCCGAGCAAACGTAGATGAGCAGCATCCAAAACAGGAGACTTTTTCTCAAGGCCTATCATTCAGATAAAGACAGAGACTAAAGAATGAAGCAAAAACCACAAATAATTTGACTGTGGAGAAACCCCATTAAATACCATATTTATTTCTTTTATCATTTTTCCATTCCATGCACCTAAGGAAAGTAACTCTTTTGACATAAGTTTGTCAAGAAACAATTTGGAAAGGTTTAACAATAGATTTTAACAATGAAATTGATGCTCAATTCTGTGACAAGGTGGGCTCATATTTTGTGCTTCTAGCATGATTTAAACCATGTTTTGGAGAATAAACCTCAAAATCATTGTGGCCAATATCACTAAAGTGTAAAATTGGAAAAAGCTCATTAGCTTACCAATGTCTGCTGCAACTCGATGAGCACACATAACTCCAGAAAAGGCTACCGCTATAACACCCTGTCCAGGAAAGCAGCTGTCCCCAACGCAGTAAAGGCCATCTATGCCCTGCAAGTACAATCATTATTTTTCCCAAGCAAAATGCAAGCTTAAAATATTTCAAAAACTAAAATTACCACTGTATTCATCAGAAGTTATGAATAGACTTACTGTTGTGTTGAATGGCATTCCCAATAAACCCTTCGGAATATTACGAGGCATTGGTCCATAGGTACCCTTATCCCTAGCCAGATACCGCCTATGTGTCTTAGGTGATCCCACCTGTTCAGCAGCTAAAAAACTTTTAAGAGGACAAACATGATTTGAAGTAGCTGTGGCTGCATCTCTAAATTAGAGCATTTCATTGACTGACAATTTGTAATTACTAGCCCTTTTTCTCAGAAAGAAACATGTAATCATTCTGAATCAATTCGCATCCATTACAGCAAAAGAGGGAAGTTGCTAAAATAGTTCTTATTAGACTAGCAAGCAGACTTTTGTGTCAGAAGAATAAAGAATAATAAGAAAAAGGATTTTCCAAAAACTTTTTTTTCTGATTGAAGGTTTGTAAAACTAGATCCATTAGCATACAATAGTTGCTATATCTCCATTCAAGAATCCAGAGAATCCACCAACCAATGAAAACCTTTCGGGACTGAGTTCACGAGGCTTGACAATTCTTATATCCTTCCTACCTTGTCAATAACTACCTTAAAATCGCCGTAAGATATTATAAGACACTACCTCCATAAAATCAATTGATGATCTTAGCCCTGGAAAAAGCTTCTTTTCCAATCTGTTAATAAGCTTATCTGCCACAAGCTTCTTCTTGGCCTCATACTCCTTTTGAGGGAGTCCCTAAACAGTATAAACCAGAAATTAAGACTTCAGGTCAAAGAAAGATGGTATCAAACCAACTATAATGTCAATTTTGATATTAAAGTTAGCGAGATTTCAAATTACCTCCCAATCTTCAATGAAAGAAGTAGTGAAGATATGAAGAATATGATGCCCCTCAGGAGCTAATGACGAATCAAGAACAGTTGGAATGCTTAAAAATATACTTCCATAAGGCTCCTCTAATCTTGCCCAATCATCCTAAAATATTAATATAAGTCATAAAAGATACCAGGCAATAACTAATATCAAGTAAAAATTAATATAATCCTAACTTACAAAATCATCTGATAAAACGTTCAAAAACAATAGAAACATAAATACCTCCAGAACGAAATGATGGCAATCAGTGTCTTCTGGAATAACTTCAGCTTGGACACCCATGTGAATGGAAAGAAAAGATGGAGCCTTGACATAAATTTTTTGGAAATTTTCTTCTTCTTTTGGAAGGTTTTCTCCTTTCAATAACTTCCCTACATCACATTGAATTACTAACGAGAAAACCAATTGTAGCAAAAACACAAAAGATACGGTTAAATCCAGTCACCAAATTTAAAAACATTTGTGCCAAAAACTAACCAAAGGTATCCCATCTCGTAGCATTTGATATTATTTTCTTGGCAAAAAACTTCCTCCCATCAGACAGCCTTACTCCCACCTGCAAGAATTCAGCATATAAAACAACTGGATCATCTCCTTTAACCTCCAAAACAACCAAGATAGAAAGTATAGCATCACATATCCTTGAACACCAAACTCACAGCCTTTCCATTTTCAAGTATGATGTTAGTTGCATTCGCCTTGTAAAGCATCTCACTACCCTGGTCAATGAGACCCTTTGCCAAACTCTTTGCTATTCCGCCAACACCACCAGCAGGGTAGTTAATTCCACCAAAATGCCTATCACATAGAACCTGATGTGTATAACATACTTTAGTACGGTAAAGGATAGATGGGAAAGATCAAAGCTTATGCTTACAGCTTACCAGGCCTGCATTAATCATTGGGGTATGTACAGCATTTACCGTGCTTACTATAAAACACTGCACATGCAAAATTTGTTCATTTGTGAGATTAATGTATAGATTCACAGTGGTGCTCACAACTGAAATTTCAAACAACTATCAAGTTATCAAATCCATCACACCTCAGCATCAATAAACGATAATAACTCAGGATCCTTTATGAACTTTCGAGCTATGTCTCCAGCATTTTGTGGTAAATAATAAGCTGCACAGTTAGAAGCTAATATCATATAGGTTCAGAAGCAGGAAAAAGAAAGAGACAAGTTGTGGTTTGCATTCAGTAATTTCAAAGAGAAATAGAAGACACAAAAATATAATTGGAAAAGGCAAAAAGGAGATAAACAAATTTAAGTTTTTATCATCTATGTAGCAGGCTTAACAAGAAATACAAACATATTTTGAAATAAAATTTGATTGCAGTGAAAAACAGGAGTGATGTTTTAGTATTACCACAGTATTCAAGGAGCCTGGCCTTCCATTTTCTACATGGGACATTATTTTCTTAACCATTAGAGCTAGATTGATATCAAGATAGTGGTATGTTGGGTGAATTTGCCAGGGACTATAGACATACGATTGCTTTTTTTTCATTCAACTGGCTTTAACTCATGACCTAGATATTCACCTTTTTAGCTGCCAGTTAAAAAACAATGCATGCAGCCTGCCAAAGAGATGACGAAGATCAGAGCATCTAAGTTGTATCAATCATAGCCCTTGCATGTGGAATACATTTCTCAATAACTTGAATCGGAATGGAAGTTGACGGTTATTTTCCTTGTCATTCAAAAGTAGTTTCACATACTAGCAAAACAAAATGCATACAACAGGAAAAATGCCCTCAATCCACACTTGAATAAGATCAAAATCTTTTCTGCTACATACCAAGCTCACTTGATCAAGTAAAAAAGAAAGGTAGATAATCATACCTAGTGTCAAGCACTCAAGAGGCTTCTGAAAGAACTGTCCAAAAAGGTAGATAGGCTCCTCAAGAGACTTCAGTTCCAGTGAGTTCAAGGAATTGAATATCTACGCAGCAACACTTTGTTAGTAAGTTATAAAACAGAAATTTAGACCTTTATTTTCATGGGAAATTGGAGTTTACTAATTGAAAACTGACCTTCCAACATTCGCCATAAAATTTACGTATGCCCTCCTCCTCATGTGGAAATCTAGTGGAAAGTTCTGAGACAAAATCACTGTACTCTCTGTGAACGCGTACAGAAAGGTTATTAGGTAGATGAAAATGGACTGTAGTTGGATCTGGTATAACCTCCATCGTACAACCCACAGCTGCCAGCGCCTGGGTTATCAAATTCAGATTGCCCTGTCCAAATAGCAAATTTACATAAATTATGACACTAAACTCTAGAAGGATACACCATTAACAAGCATATAACTAAAGAGAAGTTAAATGGCGATACAAGAGAAGTTACATAGTCAGCAGAGGAAAGTAATAGAATGGTCATCAAGTCCTCTTAGTTGAAAAAAGAGGTAAAATCCAGTGGATTTAGTTGCAATGAAATAGTATCATATTCCTAAAGTTATATCCAGGAATTTTTACTATGAACTGTCTTTGTTCCAATTCACTCCTTTATTCTCATTTCGAAGTTAAAACCGACCATAGGAGCACTCAACAGAAATTAAAATCTCAAGCATGATGCAGAGAAACATAGAAATCATACTTAAATTCAATCTGGTGATATCAAAGGCACTACTTTTTAAGAAGCAACAAATAAACCGCAGCATACATAAGAAAGAAGTATATATATAATAGCAGAAGCAACTAACCTTGTCACTGAAACCAAACATAACAGAAGACCCAACGTCAAAAGTATATCCATCCCTCTGGTAGTACCCAGAGCTCCCACCAGGAATCACATACTTCTCCAACACCAAAACCTTAGCTCCCTTCACTGCCAGCTGCGTAGCAGCAACCAACCCGCCAATCCCAGACCCTATAACAATTGCATCATAGTAGGTCTTCTCTCCGCTGATTCCTTCATTTCCCACCATATCCACCTCTTTATCCACACTCAACGCCGACTTAGGCCTCAGAATCAATCCTCTTTTAAACTTGCAAACTCTCATATTTGCTTGACCAAACTTTTTGTCACGGTTGAAACTTGAGATTCTTGATTCAGAACTGGACACAGTTTTGAAATTTCTCGTTCTAGGCACCGGAGTTGAAGACCCATATGCCGTGTTATTGAGATTGACAACGTTCAGGCCCGAGGTTTTGGCAGGTTGCAAACCGAGAATTCCAGGTTTTAGTCTTCTGGGTCCTAAACTGCCCAACTGTACAGAATTGCATTGGCCAAAAAACTGAGAACCCATCACGTCTCTGAGCTAGTACTTTCTACAACGTAAATTCCTGAAGATTGCGCCCTTGCTAGTAGGTGTTTAAAAAATCGTTTACCCCAATAACCCTTTCAAACGTTCTGGGTCTGACAGAAAGCAGGAGATAAACCAAAATTCGGGCTTGTTTTGGGAATTCTACTAATATTGATAGCCTAAAATGATGAACTTGGAAGAAGCGTAAAGAGCTAATAATGATTCCAATCCCATGATTCTCCCAGTCCAGTTCAGAGTCAGGACAAGACAATAAGAGTGGACATGCATCGTGGTGACAACCAACAATGTCTTTTGGCGTCATAAAAGCTGCAGGAGGTTCGACCGTGCACGCGATTGCAAGTAACAAACAGTGTAAGGTAGTTGGGTCAGGGTGCAGTGCGTGGAATCTAGTTAATTTATGTAATACTCGAGCATAAGTAATTTAAGCAGGCAAATCTATCATAAAGATTAGTGTAGTCGGGAGTGGAAATCCACCGAACACTTGTAGAACGCAGTTTCATATGAACTCGTGGAAATCTACTGATCCATTTGGTAATAAAACTTAAAAGTTTTCATTAAGTTTCAATCAACTATTTTGTAATATTAGTTTTAGTTCTTCGAATTTGGATGTAATTAAAAAATTACTTTTTTTAAGCGATTAAAAAATTACGTTTGAAACATATAATGAAATACATCATTTTTTATTTAGACAATAAATAAATCGTCTAATCAGGAGTTTTGAGTCTGAAAAGTAAATGAAATTGTTCCTGGACATGTGGTGGATCCGAGGAGGCTTGAACTTGAGCTGAATATTTTCGACTAGATCTGAGCATCATTCGGCCCACTCTATCAACTCCAGAAGTGTAGATTCAAATAAAGTATGAAGTTCCGGTCTAAAATTTGGCACATTTTCAATAAACTTGGTTATTCAAAATCAATTTAACATTCTTAAATATTTGAATAGTCATGATGTATTATTAGACCTTAATTTTGATCTATAATTATAAATTATTTAATTAAAAAATTAAAAATAAATTAAAAGAATTTTTAATTTGGCTAATTCTTATTATGAATTAGAATTATAATTTATAATCACTGCCAATATATTTGAGAACCTAATGAATCTTACATAAAAAATAAGTTAAAGGGAGCAAAGATATTTTAATCAAGTTGAACGTGATTGTAAAATTTGAGAAACTTTATAATTAAGTATGAGATATCGAATAAATAAGGATCAATATGATATATTAGATCTTATTTAGGCATAACTGATATTTAATTAGAATTATTTGTAATTTTAATTATAGTTTAATTAAAATTAGAATTTAATTTCAATTAAATTACTAAAACATCCAAAATCTACCATAACTAGGTTAAGCTCTAATAAAGCTAGCTCTTCTTGCTTAACCCTCTCTATAAGAGTTACAGAGTTCTTTCAACCTGTTCTGTAGATATCGTTAGAGGTCGAAAACTTGTGCGGTTATAGTGGTTGAGATAGATCGATTTTAGAAATGGTTTAAGGGATACATAAAATTATGATCAAGCTTTAGAATAAGGTTTAAAATAAAATTCATAATTTATTATAATTTATGTGCTAAACTGTTTTATAAAATTAAAGAGATTTTAGTTTTTGAAAAATCAAAATACGAAAAAAGTTTTATAACTATTCTGCTGAGGTCGGGATCTAATCCTGTACCGACTTTCCATCAACGTTCACCTGCCAATCTTTGTCGTCGTCTCTCCTTCCTCTCTCGTTGTCCTCCTCCCTCTATGCCTCTCAATTCTCACTCATCTATCACTGGCAGGCACTCTCCAACTCATCACTTATCGTCAAGTGCTCTCTAGACTCTAACTTGTCACTGTAGCTCTCCATAGTCCTCTAGCTTGTCCCTGTCACTCCTCAATCCTCACTCACCGCATTTGGATTGAAAATTTAGTGAATAATTAGTGATTAATTAAGTATAACATGAAACCCATATCGATAGAGAGAGAGCAAGATGGGTTCCAAAGATGTTGTTTAACTTGTTTCATGTTTGAAAATTGAATAGATAGTTGCTACATTTTTAGTAGAAATTTTCTCTCTCTATCGATATAGGTTCAAATAGTTGCTACATTTTTATTGGAAAATTTCTCTCTCTACCGATATAGGTTCCTTCTTGTTTGAGAATTAGATAGTTGTTAGTTTCTTGTTGTTTGAGAATTAGATAATTATCACATTTTTATTAACAATTTGATATGGAAAAATGCTTATACAAATATGTTGAGACTTAAATTTGAGTTATACATTTTTTATTAAACTGGAAATTTGCTTTTTCAAACAAGTATTAATATTATAGATTATGTCCAAAGAATGTTTAATAATACTCCATAGTTTTATTTCAATATTCATGTTAGTAAAATTTACAAATCATCTTGTTAATTACGTGGATAACGATAATTTAGAGTTTATAGTTTATGATTAGGGATGACAACTAGGCCTAAGCCTGGCTCAGTCTGAAGTCAATGGGCTAGGCCCTAGTTGATCGAACCTCAGGCCTATTTTTTCTAAAAATTAAGCTTGGAGTTGTCCTTTGAGCTCAAGCTACCTAAGCTTACATTTTTAATTTATTAAAAAAATTCAGGCCAGATCGAGTCAGGATCGGAGTCGGGCCAAATTGCCTCGGGCTAGGTCTGGGCTTCCAAACCCGAGCTCTGCCCAACCTATTATCATCCTTACTTATGATTACTTAGGAGTTTCATCTTTAATTTCATAGAAAAATTTTAATTTCATCTTTGTCTTCAATTTTGGGCCACCGTCACTAATTAGGAGATGACATGCCATAATTATGTCTTCATTTGCTTGTGGAAATATTAATTATAAAATTTAGGGTAAATTATAAAAAAATATCAAACTTATCTCAATTTTGTAATACCAACCTGAACTTTAAAAAGTAGTATTAAAATACCCAAACTTTTAATTTGTTGCAAAAAAATTATTTCATTTCACTTCTTTTGTCAAGCTTTGTTCCATTTTATAAATCTCTTTAGTAATTATAAGTTTTGTTTGTGTTTTTTCTTTTAACTTCTCTGTATTTAGAGTTTCCTTATGATTGCATTTCCAACAAACTTGTAATGTAGATTTAGTTGGATTTAAGAATGTGGTGGACAACTATTTTTATCATACTATGTTTGCTTTAGCTTACAAGAAGAATCAAGAAAAAATGGGTTTATACTACTTTACCAATGAAGTTAGATTCTTGTAGTCCATATTTCTTCTATTGCAGTTACTTCCTTAAAGTTGTGGTTCGTGTGAAAATTATACAAGATTCCACTAATCACCATTATTAGTTATCGTTTTCTAAAGTGGAGATTTGATATGTAGGAACTGCGCAAGAAAAAAAAGAAGAGGATAATGGAGAGTTGGAAAAGAAGAAAAATGCCACATATGAGAGCAAGAGTGTAAAAAAGAAGGAAAGAGATGAAGGATTTCCAGGACCAGCCACATAGAGCTGATGGACATGGTGCAAAAGAAGCTGTGGAAATAGAAAAGGCAAAGGATGCTTTTATTGTTGACGTGAAAGAGCGGTTGAAGAAAGTGGTTTCTAAAAACAAGAAAGTGGTATAATTTAATAAAATAATAAATAATTTGGTGGAAAATTGTTGACACGTGGCAGTCACGTAGTCAGTATAAAAATCTAATGTTGACACGTGGTAGTCACGTAGTCAGTATAAAAATCTAACATAGTGAGCCATGTCAGCGACATTAACTGGAAATTTAATGTTGGGTTATTTTTGCAGCAAATTGAAAGTTGAGGTATTTTGACATCACTTTTTAAAGTTCAAGTTAGTATTGTTAAATTGAGATAAATTTGAGATTTTTTTAATAATTTGCCCTAAAACTCAATAAACTATTATTTGTTTGTTTAAATGATCCAAAAGGATTAGAGTTACTTAGTTAAGTTCTTATTTAAACTTATTTTTCTTAAGGTTAAACATATAATGATAGGAATGTTATTAAGAGAAAATTGCAAACTTAGAAAAAAGAGTTTAGAGTTCATACAATTTTACATATTCAATTCTAATGTAATGATCATTTCATATTTACAAGCAGTAAATGTACTTGCATTAGACATATTTTAATTGATTTTTGATATAAAGTTAATAATTTAATTTTAAATATTTATTTATTTTTAAAGATAAATGAAGGGAAATTCAAGTGCTCTTAGTAATTTAGCCTCTTTAGGTTCAAGAAGATTCAATAATCTAACTTATACTCATGCTAGATTGGTTCCTATTACGAAGAACCATACTTTTTATTTTTATTACTACAAACATATAAAAGGTGAGAGAATTACCAGAGTAAAGAAGCATGTAGCTAAGAGTAAAAGTGACGTGGAACCTTATAAGAAAGTTAGTCGTGAAATAAAATAACAGATGAAAACTTTGCTTAAAGAGTATCAATGAGAAAGACAGAAGATAAATACCGAACTACAAAATTGGTAGTAAAAGTTCTTTTTTGCAGTGGTAAGGATGATTGTTGCACTTAATGTGAGGAAGAAAAGAAGACAAGTGTCTAACTGTTTTTGCTCTATGAATAACTCCTAGAGTTCAACCTTCAATTCATCACTGACAATTTATGAATGAAGTTGGACCTAAAAATATTATACAATTTATCACTGACAATGATTATTCTTATAAAGCAATCCAAAAAAGGTTACAAAGTAGGTATAATTCTTTTTATTAGACTCTTTACATTGCTCATTGCATTGACCTAATGTTAGAAAATATAAGAGATGTTTGGTACTTTCCTATCATCAATAAAACTATGCAAAAAGTAAGAAAAAACATATGAGTATTTGTTAGAGAACAAATTCACAAAATTAACCTGATATGAGAATTTTATATGCATAATCACTTGTATTTATGAAAATAGTTATTGTGATAATTATCTAAGTAATTGTTTGACTTGAAATCTTCAAAGTATCTTATATAAGAATTACTAAGTTTTAAGACTACTTAGGACTATTCTAGTCATAGTTAGAGTAGTAGTCATTAGTTGTGACAATAATTATACGAATATAGTTGAGTAATCAACGTAGGATTCGTCACCTTACAATAATTAGGAAGAACGTTTCATTTTTTTTAATTAGTATTGATTTATGAAATCCTTAGACAAGGAGAAATGACAATTTGAAATATTTTTAATTTTATAAGAACTTGTTACTAATGATGAGGAATAATATGACTGAATTCAAACAGAGTAAACATTAATTTCATACTAGATGTTTAATTAAAACATTATATGATATCATAATTGAGGTATGTAAAAAATTATGTACATAAAGATTAGTCAAAACATTATTAATATTTGGATAGTAATAATGTGTTACTGGATATGAATTTTGACTTATAGATATAAATTATTTAATTATAGAATAAAAGATAACATAAAGTAGTTTAATTTATCTAACTAATATTTAATATTATAATTTAAAAATATTTTTAACATATTTAAAAAGTTAATAGATCACACACAAATAATAATTAAATAGATAAAAGGTAATTTAATTAATTTAGATTTAATTATAAAGTTTGATAAATTTTATGATCAAATATAAGAAATTTAATAAATAAGAATTAATAGTAATATTGAATATTATTTAGATTTAATTGATATCTAATTATGATTAATTTTAATTAAATTAAATTATTAACAAATCCAAGCTATTATAAATAGGTATAGGCTTCATACGAGCTAACATTATTGGTTTACTCTTCTTTATATTACTTGTAGACTTCTCTCAATTTATTTGTTTAGATACTATTAAAACTCAGACACTTATATGATTACGATGATTGCTATTATTTTATTTTAGAAATTGATTTCTTAAAAGATTTGTTAAAATAAATAAGCTTCATAACAACTTGTAATTGATAATACATACTTCATTTTATTTACAAATTGATCATGTTACAAACTTGAGTGATTTAAGCTTCAAAAAAAAAAAAAACTTGAGTGATTTTGAATTTAAAAAGTTGTCTTCTTTTATTACGTACAAATAAGATCTCGTTCTAATTTCTAACATCTTACACCTACAACATACAATAAACCTCTATCCTTTTACTATTGTTTTGGTCATTAACGTCTTCTTTATTGAATTATGATTATTATATAGTTTTGAGAGTTTTTTGCATGCACTTTTGTATAAGTTTTATATGATATATTTTAGTGTGCCCTTTTACTTGTCTTTTAGAAGTTATTATTCTAATTAAAGTAAAATTTAAATTTAATAGTAATATTATTAATACAGTTGCAATTGTAACTGAATTTGTTAGAAAGAGCAAATTAGTAGAACTTCGAATAAAAAAGCTAATATTAACTATTAATTATGTGTTGCATAGATTTAGTTAATGATTTCTAATAATCCAATCAAATATATAAATTATTAATTAAAAAGGAATGGATAAATATAGGGAAAAAAAACATGCATTCCATCTATAAAGAATTTAATCACAATGTTCTCCTTGTTATTTTTAATTAAATAATTAAATTTTCTATGAAGAAAATTAGGATCCTTAATAATTTGATGTTTGTAAATTTGAGATACTTGTTACAAACATCAAATTAATGTTTTCTTTTAATAATTAATTAAGTACGTAAAAAGTAGGAACAGTAATAAGCTGGAGGTAAAGCAAAAGGATCATTCTTGACTAAATGTTTTTCACAAACCGACAAATTTGACCCAAACATTTTAGAATAAATAATTATAATTTTAACATTAAAAAATATTAAAATATAACTTCACCCTAATAAAATATTCAAATGATTATGTTAAGTGTCAAGTTAATACTGACCTGACACTTGAAAATTAGTTTTTTATTAAAATAAGTGGATGTTTTGTATCACATTAAAACTCACATGACAAAAATGAGATCTACTGTTTTTAAAACATTAATTTATTTATAAATGTAGACTTTCTTCTTTTATTTAATTTATTTATAAGTTTCTCTCTCCCCTTCTTTCGCTTACCTCTCTCTCTTTTTCTCTCAAACGCATGCGCGCGTACAGTTATGAACAAATATCAATTTGTTTCACTAACATTTTAGTACCAGTTTAATTTGACATAGAGATGTTAATGAGCCGAATTAGCCCAAGTCAGGACAAGCTGGGTGGCCTATGGTTTGACGGGTAGGAGGTGGCCGGCCTGACACGAGCGGGACGAGCCAATCGGCCCACCTTATATATCTTTTTTTTTAAGTTAAAAAATGACAATGTTTTTAAAATTACGATTAAACCATTAGTTGGGGTGAGCCGACCTGTGCTCGGCTCGTGGCTCTATCGAGCCGACCAATTTTAGCCCATAGCCAAGTCAATTCCGGCCAAAATTGGACCGAATCGGGTCAAAATTTACATCCCTAATTAGACATATAGACCTTATCATAATTCTGGATTTTTAATTTGTGCGACAAAGACTCCACTTTGATTGCCTCTTGAAGCCATATCTAATTAACCTTACATCTTAAATTCTTCCTGGTAACGAAGAAAAGAAAAAGAAATGTCAATGACAATGTCGTCTATGCTAATCCACATTTCAGGTAACTTAACACTTAATATAATGGTTTAAATTTTCCTATTACATTTTAATATTTTTCAAATAATAGGGTTAGAATTATTAAATATGTATTTAGACAAAAAACTTAATATTAAAAGTTACTTTTTTGGAAAAAAAAAAGTAATAGGCTCGAATTTTTTAGGGTGCAATTTGAGTTTGGTTTAAATTTGGTTAAATCTGATTAATGAAACTCGACTAAGTTTTAGCTCTTCTAAATCACCCACATTCTAACTCACTGTCCATTCCGTCGTAAGATGACGTCATTGCCAAGTCCTTAATAAGTCAGATCCATATCATACACAATAGGTGTCCATCACCACCCGGGGGTTAAATGGAAAGTGTAGGGAAATAGATTGATTTCCAGATTGTCAAATTATAAATGGTGACTAATCAATAATATATTCACAACAATATAAAGCTCATCTAGCATAAAAAATTAGAAGAAAAGGAAAGAGGGAAAAGATTGATTTTAATAAGTACAACATCGAAATCTATTTTGAAAAATTTAAATTTAATAAACTTAAGTTAATCTCTTTGATTTTAATCCGAATTAATTTGGGTCTCACACCAATTTATCATTTTTCATAAAACACTTTGTGTTAATGAGTGCTACAATTTAGAAATTGAGAACTTTCTTAGTTTTTAATTTCAAAAATTATTTATTTCCAAAATCAACCTATTGTTTAACTTACTTAGGGCATGTTCAAAGAGTTCTTTTAATCTTAGACAATAGGATAATAAGATACATGAGGTTGACTGGTACCCAAAAATAGTTAATAGAACTCATAAGCAAAGTTAAGTACAAGAAAAAAGTTAAGATGAATACCGACTATACCATAAGACATTATAATATATAAGCTCCAAGCGTAGAGGAGCCTACGTAAAAGCCATACGTCTCTTATATGAAAATACTAAATGAAGATCTTTTCCAAATGCTCTAAGGTGGTGCCGTTTTGGTACCTGTACGCAACTTCTATTTACCAGCCTTTTCGACTTTCGTCTTTCCAAAATAATAGGATTTCCTTCACTGCTTGCAACTCCTTATCCCAAAGCATAAAACTTATTCCAAAGAATACGGCAAGTTCTTCCATTTATCCACACACGTGTTTGTGCGGCTAATGACTTCTTTTGGTCCTCCATTGACAAAACACGAACCCCTTCACAAATAATCCGAAAGTCTATCGTCAAAGCCTTTTGGTTCATATCGTGATTTTCTAGGGTTTTGTCGTTTCGGAGAAAGCTGATATGAGAAATCGGTGGCAGTTGGAATTAGGGATTTGACGAAATAAAATTGGGAAACTTCTGGAGGATGGTCGTGAACTCCTTTTAATTGTAAAGGGGTTGGGTCATTAGTGGTTTAGAGATGGACTGGTTAATTGATGGGCTTGTAGTCCAGTATTAGTATTATTACTATTATGTAGTCAATAGAAGATAGTGTAGGCCTTAGTCCAGGCTGTTTATAGTTTGGCAGCGACAGGAGCTAACGAACTCCTTGATTCTCGCTAACTGCCTCTACCATATAAATATGAAAACGATGACCTGAAGGAATATACAGAAAATTGTTATGCAAATATTATGTGTTTTGTGTGTGACGTGTGAGTCTTCTTCTTCCTTACGAAATATTCATAAAACACCAGTAACCTACATAACTTCGCATCCAATTTGGAAACTTATATTCTTTGCTTACACCAAAAGCAGAGCAGAGCCGTCGCAAGTCAGAGGGGAAGAAGGGAAAGAAAGATCCGATGGTCACTCAAGGACTATGGACCCTGCCGTATTAGATGACATAATCAGACGGCTAACAGAGGTCCGATCAGCCAGAACTGGCAAGCAGGTTCAACCATCGGAGACTGAGATCAAGCAGCTTTGTCTCGCTTCTAAAGATATCTTCATTCAACAGCCTAATTAGCTCGAGCTCGAAGCCCCTATCAAGATTTGCGGTCAGCTATTTCTTTGCTCATATTTAGGGTTTTCTCTTCCTTTTTTTTGTTGATGTTCTTTCTTCTAGATTGATTGGCATACATTTTAATTAATTACTTACGTGATTTGGCTTCTTTTTTTTTATTCTGCAAACCATGGGTTGTGCAACTTGTATACTGTTTCATTGCGTAGAAATTTGCTGAAAAAGAAGTATTGATTGTTCAATTTTGCATGTACCCTTATCAGGAATGTATGTGAGCACGTGTATCTGATCTTAGAAACCATAAAAAGCCCGCAACTAGTACCGATCCTTTTGTATTGTTTAAGTTTGGAACAGTATGATCCCTCCTCTAATTGTAAGCTTAAATGGAACTTTGGGTTTTGTGTAGCTCGGTAGCTTTTTCTGATATCATTATGCTGATATTCTGCAAGATTTCTGTTAGTTATTTCTATCGTTAACTTTCTATATGTTTTCTTCTTTTTAGTTTAGAGCTTCATTCTATTTCTCTTAAGGCTTCTTCTCATATATTGCAGAAAGTGTTGTGACTCAAGAAGAAACAGTTGGTGATAAATTTCGGATGCACCGATCAAGAGAGGATAGATATTCATATGTAAGTTACTACTTATTGATGCTAGTTTTGGTCTTATTATGACCAAAGATGTAAATATAGGTAACCCTTACAAAATTATCTCTTTTTGGGAATCTAAGGTTGACAGTTTTGGATGTTCTACAAGCTTTTTTATCTGTATGAAACTCAATTGTCTAATTAATGCTTACTGTGGTGTTTTGGTTCTTCAAAGTGCCTTGGTTCTATATGGTTGATTTGGTCAATGTTTGCTTGAAGCAGAATCTAGGCTAAAAGAAGGGATTAGAATCAAAATAAGCAAATGATATCACCATTATGGTTATATGTTTATTGTGATACTGTTGTCTTTTTTATTTATAAGCTTACTTTAATTTGGAAAATTTTCAATCTCAAAAACATATGGTATGGATTGAAGGATCAAGCTGCTTCTGTTGGCAGTTCTCAGAGTGGAAGATCTAGGATTCCTAATGGTGAGAGGGATACCTACAGAAATGATAGAAGAGACTTTAAGGATGACACTTCAAGAGAGAATTGGAGAGGTAAACAGAGGCACAACAATGATCGGGAAGATCATTATCGTGGAAGGGAAGCCTATGATAAGTATGAGCGAAATAGTGGTGGAGATTATGCGAGGAAGCGAAGCAGATTTGGAAGTTCAAGGACACCAGGTATCTTCTATTCTCTTGTTCTAGGATTTTTGTTCAGTTAGATTCTGAACTTTCTAGGGATTTTTCAGTACTTCTTATAGAACTCATTTATGAACTACTCATTAAAGAGGAAGCATGGACCAACTCCGTGCAGCAAGGGAAGGAAGGGTGACAGAGAAAAATGGATTGGGGAAAATAACCTGACTTTTTTGACCTCACGTCTGCTCTGATCGCAAGATGTTGATTTTGCAGGCAGATCTGATTGGGATGATGGAAGATGGGATTGGGAAGAAACACCTCGCAGTGATAGTTACTATAACAGCAGTAGACGCCATCAACCTTCACCATCCCCAATGCTAATTGGAGCGTCACCTGATGCACGATTAGTTTCCCCATGGTTGGGTGGCCAAACACCTCATTCTTCTGGTATTTCAATTGTCTTTTATCTTTCTTGTCATTTCATGTTTTAGGTTATGCATCCTGTCTCATGTTTACAACTTTTACATTTAAAAAATGTAGGTTATGCTGCTTCTCCTTGGGATCACGTTGCTCCATCTCCTGTTGCTATTCGTGCATCTGGATCTTCTGCAAAGTCTTCTAGCTATGGAGTGGGTCAGAGGTCCAATCATCTTTCCGTTTCTACAGCAAGTTACCAAACAGTGGAGGTAAATTTTGGTTGACTAAAACCAATTTCCTTGTGTTTAATTATTCTCTCAGAAAATGAACTTTTAATCTTGTCTTGATTGTTGCCCTCAATCCTTGATCGATGGTGTTCGCAATATGATAACAGAGTTATATTCTGTTCTTATCTGATTTGTTGCACAGGATGAAGAAGCTGATAAAACTCATTCATCTGAGCAACAAAATTAGTGAAAGAATGCAGATTCAAATGGAATATGATTATGATCAAGCCTGGTAATTTTTCCACCGAAGACTTATCTGATATTTGATTTTTTATGTCGGCTGCCTTCATGATCATTGATCCTTGTGAGAATGCATGCCGTATCTTAACGCTAAATTTCATGATTGAATTCCATTTGATAGGTATGACAGAGAAGAAGGCAATACTTTGTTTGATGCTGATAGCTCGTCATTTTTTCTGGGTGATGAGGCTTCATTCCAAAAAAAAGAGGCAGAGTTGGCCAAAAGATTGGTATGTGAAATACTTGGCCTAATCCTTTCCCTGTCTCTTTTTGTGTCAGAATTTAGATGTTGTACGAGTATCTTGATTCGTAGGATATAATAAAAACAATGATTTACAACTCCTATGCACTTAGAGCTTGTTATTTGTATTCAATACAATGGAACCAAAGAGCCTCCATTTTCATGCTAATCTTTGCTAATACTAGTAATGAACTGATATAATACGGTTGGCATTAGGAATTGAGAAGTCATGATTTTGCCTCATGCATTTTGAAAATGTTCAATCCAGTGGAGAAAGTTTAGGATATAATAGGAAATACTTTGCAAGTTCATTATTGAATATAAACCAGACAAGTGCTGCTTGTGTAAATTGTTTTATTTTTCATTGTCTTGATTTACTTTCATTGGACATATTTGCTAATTTTCGAATTCATAACGCAGGTTCGAAGAGACGGCACCAGAATGTCACTTGCTCAAAGCAAAAAGTTGTCTCAACTTACTGCTGATAATGCACAATGGGAAGATAGGCAACTTCTGAGATCTGGAGCTGTTAGAGGTACTGAGGTCCAGAC
>JAOTAX010000196.1:22142959-22181448 GCA_025629825.1 Erythroxylum guanchezii | reverse complement strand
TATTGTGGGAATTATGTATAAAACATAAAGGTAAAAGGAACTAAAAAATAGGCTCATTAATTAATCTGAAAAGTCTATCTGAAAAAGTGCTTTTTTGAAAAGTTCCAAATTTGAGCTTCTCAAAAAGCTGTATTTCAGCTTCCAAAAAAGCCATTTCTATGAAAAAAAGTGCTTTTGGATTTTACAGCCAAACGCTCAGTTTTCTTAAAAACAGCTTTTGCTATGAAAAAAAGTGCTTATTCACCTTCCAAAAGCTGAATCAAACAGGCACTTATAGTGTAATTTATGCCTACTCCCTTGCACAACAATTTCACTTAGGTCCACTTAAGTAAGACTCATTATTCCTATGTAATCATTGACCAATAAAACTTTATTCTCGAACGCCTCATAACTCTTATAACTCTTGTAATGTTTATTTCTCACACTTGAGTAAGAATACTATGAAAATATTAAATAATTATATGCAACAATAAACACCAAAGGGTTACAGTAAAACTAACTTTTATTAATTCTCTAAAAGTATACAAATGAATATTCTCTTTTTTATAAATAGCTTATTCGAGATAAGGCTCAAATAAGCTACTTATAAATAACTCTACCTTTATAAAAAAGTGCTTATTCACCCTCCAAAAGCTGAATCAAACAGGCACTTATAGTACAATTTATGCCTACTCCCTTGCACAACAATTTCACTTAGGTCCACTTAAGTGAGACTCATTATTCCTATATAATCATTGACCAATAAAACTTTATTCTCGAACGCCTCATAACTCTTGTAATGTTTATTTCTCGCACCTGAGTAAGAATACTATGAAAATATTAAATAATTATATGCAACAATAAACACCCAAGGGTTACAGTAAAACTAACTTTTATTAATTCTCTAAAAATATACAAATAAATATTCTCTTTTTTATAAATAGCTTATTCGAGATAAGGCTCAAATAAGCTACTTATAAATAACTCCACCTTTATAATTCATAATACTAATTGAGATTATGAATTTTATTCGTATCATGTTACATCACGTGTAATTAGAAAAGATATATCCATTTCAAAATGGCCCATGCAGGTCTCGAACCTGCGACCTTCGCGTTATTAGCACGACGCTCTAACCAACTGAGCTAATAGGCCATGTTGTAAACCTAATGTAAATGTTTTTAAATTCCGCGGAATTTTCACTTTCCTTCAAGAACATAAGCTTTGGGATTCGATTCATCACGGAGGAGGAATCTCTGGAATGGTAGCTAGCGATGAAAGAAGATTACGAGGTACGCTAATCAGTCCCAAGCTCTTTGGGTCCTTGCGGTATCTTTCTTCTTCTCATTTTCTCCCTGTTTTCTTCCTGATTATTGCGCACAAAATTAACTACCGTTTCTGATCAGTTCTTACCATTTCGGTTGATTCTATGTCACTTTTCTCGTTTTTTAAATATAAATTTCATCAGCAGTTAGCTGTTTACTGCATCTTTTCCCAAGGGCTGTTTCTACTTCTCGCTTAAAGCTAAAATCTTTTTCGTTCTGCAAGAATGAATTTTGATACCAGAAAGTTCGCATGAAATTAATTCCCCAATTTTAATACAAAGGTAGTAGTTGAATCAAAATTTAACTTATTAGAGTTGATGGCATACTATTATAGCCGGTGCCCCCAATTTCATGTTGACTACGGTTGTGTGATGTATCGGCTTCTGGGTATGTGAGATCTGGCTATGCTCTTAAATTTCGTATCTTTAGATTTATTACCAAGTTGGCATCTTTTCCTATTGTGCTTCATTGTCAATTGGATCTTTTTTTTTTTTCTTGTTAACGGGCTAGAACTCAGTTTTTTAGAGTTTGGTTGGAAAAGCAGAGATAAGGGAAAACGATTTACGTTTGTTTACTGTCTTGAAGCAGATTTTTTTTTTATTCTTCAAATGTTTCTCAACTTTCATTCAAATAGAGGATCGATTTATTCCACCTAAGAAAGTTTGACATTGATTTTGGGAAGTGTTATGGCCGAGTCGTACAATTCATGTCTTGAGCACCCAGAATGAGATTTCAAGAAAAAGAAAAACTTTTTGACACACTGATGATTATATGGCATATCTTTGATTTCTGTTTCACTAAATCTCACAATCTTGCATTGCATACCAGTAGGAACTAACATATCTTGTGAGTTGTTTTGGGTGATTAATGTTATGAGCATTAAATTCCATGGGACTGTCTGGAATATGTTGGTTACTTGTTCTCAAAAGCAACAATTCCCCCTTTTGTGCTAGAAGTCAACACTTTTAATGACTAGTGGGGCTGTAATCAAGGCATAATTGAATTGTTTTATTACCAATTTTATTAGAAAGAAAGTTGTTTGTATCACCATCTGAAGTCCAATTGCTTGTTTATGTGGTTGTCTATAATATGCAGCAAGAAACTTGGTAATATTTGATATTACATCTTGTTATAAAATTATTCTTAGACTTGGAAGACTTGACTGAATGGACTAGTTTGTGCTTCTGAATCTTTGTCTTAACAATCTCTGGAGTTTTCCGCTATTTCGTGTTGATATGACCGTTATGATAGTGATATGAATAAGTATATAATGCCTGCAGATTGAAGAGAAAAAGCAAGCCGCTGCAGATGTGTTATATCAGTACTCAAAATTTGTGATGGCATGTATTGGAAATCAAGTTCGACCATGTGACCTGAGATTGCATCTTATGAAGGTAACATCAGTTCCCATTCATTCTTCCATCTGTAGATCATCTTCATATACTTGTAAAAAATGTTATTAAAAAGGTGTCCCATATATGTAATAATTTCTAAACCTGCAGAGTTCAAATGTATTGAACTGCAAGTGGCATGATAAGTTCGAATTTAAAAGGGTTTTATTCTGATGTTCTATTTCTATGTTCAGGAGATTTCAGGACTGCCAACTTCTCTGAAGAGGGAACCATCCCAAACAGCAGCTTCAGCTGATACAATGGGAGAATCATCAAGTTCAGGAACAGCTAGACTTGATAAAACAGACAGCTTTCGGGCGCAGTAGATTCTGGTGTTTGATGTTTTCAGTTTTTCTATATGTGTTTAGGAAATTCTTGTTTATGTGTTTACTCTTTTGGTGTTGTAGATAACTATGATTTAACCGCATGGTCCACTTCTCGCGATAAAAATGTCTAGGACTTCACGAAAGGACAAATATGCTTACCGTTTAAGTTCTGTAGTCTGGATAATTGTTGCTAGACATATGGAAGGAGGTCTGGATCATTATTATTAGAGATATGGAAGGTTGTCTTTAATTATGCATCACTGCGGTTTATAAACTACTTTTCTCTCAACTTCTTCTCTCTCCCTCTCTCTTATAGCAGCTTATTCATGAACCCCGCCAAGCAGACGATCATTTATCTTTTCCAGCAAAAGGTACGATGAAGAAAGAACTAAAACTGAGGGTAGCATCAAAGTATCTCCGGTAGGACTATGAATACCTTTGGATTCATAAGCATCAAAGTATCGCCGGGAGGACTATATATGCCTTTGGATTCATAAGCATGGTAAGAGGGCTTAGAGAAGCAGTAGCTTCCAATGCTGTGCTAAAAGTAACACTTCATTTTACTAGTACCAAAATCAAACATCCAATTCTCCGAGTTTATCTAACGCAAATTCCGTTATTCAAACACAAGGAGTTGGGTTACTGTGCAACTGCATGCATGCAGCAGTTTTGTGTTCTGCAATGCCAACTACACAACTTTCCTTCTCCTCTCTCACTCCTGTTTCTCTCCAGGGACTTAATCAAGCCCCACAGTTTCCTATACTTTCGATTTCATTTCTTTCAAGAACTCAAGAACATCACCGATAATAACGTATCTCAGTGCAGCTTTCATTGTTTCGACCATATCCTTGGCAACCTTGCTTTGTCCCAACCACCAATACCAAATCCCTCATGTCGCCGTCGCGCACACTGTTGAGCCAGCAAACACCCTGTTGCCAAAAGTTGTGATGACACCAATGCTGACTACAACTAATGTTGGTTTTGGGGAAATAAAGCGTCAAGAGCTGGAAACTTAAGAAGGCATTGCAGTTACTGGAATACCCATACTTGGTCGATGTTTAGGATCTCTGTAGCACGGACACGGCAAAATGGAGCCGTGTTTGTGTGTCGGACACGTATTCGTGTCGGACACCCACTGACACACAGTGGACACAGCTTGGACACGTCTGGAGACCGCTCGGACATTGCTTAATGGAATATATACTCCATAAAATATATGCTCCATATTTTTTTAGAGGGACTTATAAAGTATCAAATATGTATGAACTATTAAGATGTTGGAAGTCTTGAAATATATTAATCAATATATATCATAGTATGAATTCTTAATTTTTTCTTAATTTTAAATTTTGTAATACATATATATGTCGTGTCCATGTCCACCAAATTTTAAAAGTTGGTATGTTCCTGTATCCGTGTCCATGTCGTGTCTTGTGTCCGTATCCGTATCTATGCTTCTTAGTTTAGGATGCTTGATATGTCTCTTCTAAACGTGTTCGATGGTGATACAACGTTGGAAAATGCTTTTCTCTGCTGCAAAGCTGTGATTGTGGGGAGAGTTTCGAGGAGTAGAGCATGAATTCCAGCAATATTACAAAGCAATAAATAGTACTGTCACAGGGATTGCAGCAACTTCCACAAACTCACCACACGTTGAAAACACCCTCTCACGATCTCACCTTCAAAACCTGTTAGAAAATTCGTAATGGGTTTTATGGATATGTGTACGAGGACTCAAGAAAGCATGTGGGGACAAAGTAGGGAAGCAAAGGAACAAAACGGGCTTGGAGGGGGGAAAAAAGGGGTCAAGTTATCCGGTTTTTGGGTCATATTTTTAATTTACTAATAATGCGGCGTTTCTTATAAAAAATCAACGTATTCTAATATACAAAATTGTCGGAACAAGATTATCAACGTACGCAATTTTCTTTTTGTAATTTTTATAAAGACGATGTTTTTGTTATTCGGACATGTGACCTTGTAGTCGAATCAATTTTTATTGGTTCCTTCAAGACTTTGCCTCTTATAATTTTATGATATTTCCACTATTGTTTGGCGAAAATTAATAAAAAATGATAAATAAAATATGCAGAATTTTTTAATTAAGAATTTAAAAAATCAAATAAAATATTATTTTGTTTACCTTATTTATTATTAATCATCATATATCTTTAATAATAATAACATGCTACTAATCTTTTCAGCTCAAGGAGAACAAATTGAAATTTTATTTTCTGCACATGGGAAAAAATCTGCTTTATTTTGGGCAATCTGAGAAATATTTTACTCCATTGAATGAATAGGTTATAAAGAAAATAAGGAAATTACCCATAATCTTAAGGAGAAGGGTATAATAAAACTAAACTTAGGGGTGAAAGTGCAAACACATTCTCTACAATCCACCGAATCCCGTAAATTATTGGTTTAACGGCTAGTTCACAAAACGGTAACCTCAACGGTCGGAAAATTCAAACTTTTATTTCCCCTGGTGCTCATATCTCCTCCAACAGATAATCTCTCGACACCTCTCTTTTTCCCCTGCTCCGGTACCATCCTCCCACGCTGTCTCTCCGGAGGCTTCCTTCTAATATCTTCTCTGTCCCCGTTAGACAGTAGGGTGAGTTCCCAAAAGTAGAAAGAGACGTTGTTTTGTATCCAATATGCTTCAGGATATGTGGAATGCTCCTCCTGGTTTCAGACCTATCAAGTCTGCACCTTCTTCACCGGCCAAGCCTCTTGGCTTCTCAAGAACTCGATCTGAGTCGTTTCATGCCATCCACAAAGTCCCTCTGGGTGACACTCCGTATGTCAGAGCCAAGAATGTTCAAGTAAGTTTCTGAATTATGTTGTTCACACCTTAAAATTACAGGTTTTTGTTATTTGATTTATAAGATCTAAATTTGTTTTTTCATTAATCAGTTGGTGGATAAGGATCCAGAGAAGGCTATTCCGTTGTTTTGGGCAGCGATAAATGCAGGGGACAGAGTGGATAGTGCTTTGAAAGACATGGCAATTGTTATGAAGCAACAGAATCGGGCTGAAGAGGCCATTGAAGCAATCAAGTCACTGCGGAGCCGGTGTTCGGATCAAGCTCAAGAGTCCCTTGACAATATTCTTCTGGATCTTTATAAGGTTGATTGCTGATGCTCGTTATGTATACTAACATATCTTGCCACCTTTTCATTTTTTTTAGTAGTAAGGTTTTACTAACTTGTTTTGTATTCTGCAGAGGTGTGGAAGATTAGATGATCAAATATCATTGTTGAAACACAAGCTCTACTTGATCCAACAAGGTCTGGCATTCAATGGGAAACGAACCAAAACTGCCCGTTCTCAAGGGAAGAAATTTCAGGTCTCCGTGGAGCAAGAAGCAACTCGGTTACTGGTAAGATACTGAAACGATGATTCTTCATCTCAGTGTAACCACCGTAAGACTTTTGTAACTCACAGAATCGACAAAATTGTGTGTGGGACAGGGGAACTTGGGATGGGCACTTATGCAACAGGACAACTACATTGAAGCAGAGGATGCATATCGCCGGGCACTTACCATAGCTCCTGATAATAACAAGATGTGCAACTTGGGTATATGCCTGATGAAACAGGGTAGGATAACAAAGGCTAAAGAGACACTGAGGAGAGTGAAACCAGCAGTTGCAGACGGTCCGAGAGGTGTTGATTCCCATCTCAAAGCCTATGAAAGAGCACAGCAGATGCTTAAAGACCTTGAGTCCGATATGATGAACAAGGGAGGAGACCAGATTGAACAAAGCAGGCTCTTTGATGCCTTCCTTGGTTCTTCATCAATCTGGCAGCCCCAGCCTTGCAAGGATCATAGTATCTTGCCAACAGAAAAGCCAATCAAATCCCATGGCGATGATTTCGCAGATGAGAACATTAATGCTAACATATTAGCGAAGCAGATGGTCTTTCCTCAACCGAAAGGCGTCAAACAATTAGGACCTTTTGGAAACTCGCTGAATGTGGATGCACCCCCATTCTATTCCACAAAATTGGTAATGGAACCTGTGGTTAAGGAACCTACTGGGGATAATCTATGCCATGAGACTCTTAAGAGAACAAGATCAGGAAATGCTGCCAACTCAAACAGAAAGGCAAAAATGGGGTTCTTCACCAAGCCAGCTGTTGTTGACACAGACAAACCAGAAACCAAATCTAGAAGGTTGTCAGATGAAACGGAAGGCAGGTTTTCAGAGTTGTTGCCAGATACTAAGGACTTCGAAGATGCCATTCTAGCTGCTGTATTGGGTCCAACAATTGAAACAGTTGGGAGGAAGACAGTTGAATCTGGCAATCCTGGGATCCTTCAAAAGAAGATTGAAAAGAGGCTCAAAGTTTTTCAGGACATTACGCTCTCTCTGAGCCCAAGAGCCTGAAGTTGTCTAAGATATTCAACCTAACCTAATTGGTTATTTAATTCTAGTATGGAGATGAACTTGTTCTCCCCTGTAGCAGTGGATGTAGAAAAACATTCTACACACTATTTCTTCCCTTATTTATGTAAGCCCTTAACATATTTT
Source organism: Erythroxylum guanchezii (assembly GCA_025629825.1). Lineage (NCBI taxonomy): Eukaryota > Viridiplantae > Streptophyta > Magnoliopsida > Malpighiales > Erythroxylaceae > Erythroxylum > Erythroxylum guanchezii. The sequence goes on along the minus strand of JAOTAX010000196.1, from coordinate 22,173,886 downwards.
TTCGACCAAATAATGATCAAAGTTCCAGACTTTTACATGGTTAATGAAATCAAACAGTTCAATTTGCCAAAAAAAAGTTAAATGGGATCTTCAGACATTCCATCCTAAAGTCAATTTGTGAAGTGTTGACAAAGTCCACGACGTCTGATAGCAGATGAGGTTTATAGTTGACATTGGTTGTTGAAGTTAGAGACTGCCTAAATGCTCGTTCAATATGTTGGCTCTTCTCGGAACTTCTACCTAAGCAGCCAAGACTTATCAATTATTTCGGAATATCAAACTACATTGTTCAAACTTCTCTACTACATATTGAACGAGCCATATGAGGCAGATATTGTTTACAGTCATTTTTGTGGATATGGTTTAATTCCACTTGCAACATAAAGCTAGCCACTTGGAAATCATTGCTCTAAGTCCTGAAGAAACTGGAGTGAAGCCCAGCTCTGAAAGTTTCTTATGTGATGCTGCATAATCTGCAAAGAATGCATCCTCATCCTGCCATCATAACAGAAACAAATTGTCTAATTAACTAATTTAGTAAAGGGGCATAACATCAACATGTGAACACCTTTCCAAGCCTAGTAGTTAGTACCTTGGCATATAGCTCGACCAACGTGCAGAATTTCGGATCCTCGACAAGAACCTTGTCAGTGGGGAGTTTTAGAAGTCCCTTGGCACCACCTCTCAAAAGCTCCCTGATAACATCATCGCTTAAAAGTGCTTGAACAAATCCCATGTTTGATTGTACCGCATATACAACATACTATGTTGTTTAACAACCAGAAGAAAAAGAAATGTGCTGAAAAAGTTCTTAACTGAAAATATGAGCTATCGAACTTCCAAGGGTTTTGAGTCCAGGGACCATCAAAACCTGATCTCTCCTGGTGTGCCCTTCCCTAAAAAATCCAATCCTAAATTTAAGCTAAAACACCCTTGTATTATTCCAAATATTTCCATTAACAGTTACTTCTCTAGAAAAAGTACCAATGTGTGGCCTCCGGAGAGAGCGACAATGTCCTTGTCTGACAAACCCATGCGATGAAAGACATCCCTTAAATGTGAAGCATCTGCAACCAAACTAAATGGATTATAGCATTTGGCTCATATAGTATATTTTAAACTAACTCATTTTTTTCACATTACAGTCTTAAGAAAATTAGCTAAAACTGAGTTAGTTGCTTACCTTTGTGTGCATCAGGAAGACGTCCTTCTTCAGGCGATTCCGCTGAATCCTGATTGAGAATGGAGATGACTCCAAAGTTACCAAACATAAAATGTTACGTTAGGTGATCAAGAAGATTTTCTTAGAAAATACCTTTCTGCCAGGAACGAAATCAATTGTTGGGCCTCCGGTAATCTCTACTGCAACAACCCCAGCAAGCTAAAATTCCAATATCCTTAAGAACAAGTTAAAATGACATCCTGACGTTTTGAGGTTTCATTTCATTTTGCCTTCCAAGGACAAAGGTTTTTTGCGGGTGATACATGCCCAAGTTTTTTAGGCCTTCCAGGAATAAAATTTGTCTAAATAACTTGAACAGACAAGAAACCAATGACTTCAGAAAACCTTAAATTACCTGGTAGACATCAGCATATGTAACTTTGGGGTGTCTGGCCTTTATCTCTTCTGCAGACAGAACAAAGAGCCCATCAGGGAAACGAGAAATTGAACTCCTAAAGCCGAAAACTTTGAAGAAACAAATCATTATTTTTTAAAAAAGATTAAGGATGGGAACTGCAAAAAATGGAGGCAAAGAAGAAACGCTCACCACATAAATCAATGGCAATCTTTAGCCCATTGTTTGCATTGTGATTATACTCTTGCTCGTTCCTTATGGAACCGTTAGGTCCTCCTGTACTGGTCTTGGCATCATAAGTTCCTGCGTCATGCCAACTTCAATAACAAAAGAACCAAAATCACCGGTTTGCATTCAACTGAAAATATCAGAGAAACCAGCTAGCTCTGAGAAGAAAAAAGGGAGTGCTGCAGTAAGTAAGTTTACGCTAAACGAAGCATTAAAGGAGCGCAGTTTTTGCTGTATATGAGAGCACGAAGGTCCCGACGAGCCTTCTCTATCTCCTTCAAGTATTCTGCGTCTACTACAGGAGCTAAGCCCGAGGCCATTAGAGCGAGAAGTAGCTAACCAAGAACAGAAGCCTTTCTTGTTTCAATAGATGGATAGATGTTAGAAAAAGCTGGCAATTCTGTTTGGGAATATAAAAACTTTGGTGCATGGAGGTTTTCAGGGAACCATTGAAGTAAAGAAATGGCATTGAGTCAAATGTTGGGTTTGTCAGGGACAAAGTAAAGGATTGTGTATTGCTTTGTACGCAGGGAAGGTAGAACTCCTTGAATTGTTAGCCTGACTTTGTAGATCGGCTTAGTTACGTACTAATCCTGTGTTTTGGTTGTACTTATATAAGCAGAAATTTTGTTAACTGATAAATCAGTTAACTGTTTGGTTGTATTAAAAAAAAAATTAATAAGTTTTATACAGTGTTTAATGACATAAAAATAAAAAGTATTTTTAATATTAACTATATTTTATTTTACAATAAAAATTATTTGTATATATAACTATTATTTCAAGTACATTAAACAATATGCGAAGTACAATATATTAATTATTATATAATTTTAAATCATATAAAATATAAATGAAAATATATTTAACCAAATCTTTTATATGAATTATAACATAAATAAAACTAATATAAAAAATAAATATTAAAATATATAAAAAAAGTCAAATAATATTATAAAAATCTCAAAATAAACGTGAAGATAAGTTTGTGAGTATTGTGAGAATTATGTGTAAAACATAAGGACAAAAGAGACTAAAAAATAGACTATTAATTAATATGAAAATTTTACCCGAAAAAGTCATTTGAGAGACTTTTTTAAGAAACTCCAAAATGGATATTTGACTATAAAATAAAAAACACTTCTTTAATAAATATGACTTTTTGGGCAGCTAAAATACAACTTTTTAATAAGCTCCAAAATTTACCCGAAAAAGTTATTTGAGAGGTTTTTTTAAGAAGCTCCAGAATGGATGTTTGACTATAAAATAAAAAACACTTCTTTAATAGATATGACTTTTTGGGCAGCCAAAATACAATTTGAAACTTCTTAAAAAATTGTATTTTAACTACCCAAAAAGTCATATCTATTAAAGAAGTGTTTTTTATTTTATAATCAAACATCCATTTTTCTTAAAAAAAAGTTTTTATAGCGAAAAAAAAAGTTATTGATTTCATAAAAGCCTATCTAAATAGCCACTAATTATAGGTGTGTTTACTTTAGACTGCACAGGTTTATTTGAGCCACTGCTCCCAATAGGCCAGTAACCATTTTCTTGCACTGGTCTTTTCATGCCTCGTTTCATTCTTCTTTCTCAAGCGCAGTAGAAGTTAGAAGCGAAAAGTAAAGATAAATACCACTATGTATTTCCTTCTTGGAGTTGCCCTCTACTGTAGTATAATCCTTACGTATTTTAATTCCTAACAAGAAATAAAAATTACAAATGTAATTTTGATGACCGTTTATGGTTTGTGATGGATAGAAATAAAAATGAAAAATGAGAAATGAAGCAGATTGATGACATTGACATATTTTCATGTCATTTCTCGGAGCTCTGTTGGGATAGTATTGGCTTTAGGTCAATTTCGATCACAACTTCTAGCAATTCACACACCAAAAACTATTATACGAGAATTAAGTTGTTAATTAACTGATTCAGCAACAATGATTTGGGAGTCTTGAAGAGTTGAAACTTAACATATTTCAGGATTCACAGCATGTTTCAGACAAAAAAGGAAAAAGAGATGACAGACATTAAAAAGAGTGAGTTACTTAATAGGTACCATTTGTAATATGCATCACAAGACATTAATTAGTCTAACATGTTGCGTCTCGAAACTAATGTTATGAATAACGTACTTGTATTGATATAAAATTTGATTCTAGTATGATATTATATTGATACCGGTCAATATTAAGTTTTGTTTAAGGTCATTTTTAAAAATTACAAAATAGTCCTTAATTTTTTAAAATTACAAAATAATCTATCAATATATTGTACTAAATACTTTTTCTATTTTACATCAATCTTGTCTTTAAAAATCATAATAATAAAAACTTGAAATAGCAATAATATTTATTTCTATTAATATTGCTTTTCACTTATTTCACTTATGAAAGAGGAGAAGAAATGAAAATATTTGATTTCATTCAGCTGAATATTTACTCAAATTGCATTGATCCTAATTCTCATTTGGTACAAAATTCTTATCATTGAGAGGAGTCTTATGATCATCATCACTCAAACTCATTATTCTACATGACAAATCAATAACTTCCCATCCAAGATTGTCCTTCAAAGTCTCATATATCAAACTCAATTCTTTAAAAACCCATTCTATTGAAAGATCCATATAAGCAAAGCAAATTGGATCCATATAACTACTTATTCTATTAAGAGTACTCTTAAAAAAATAGAATAAAATTATTAAGAAATTACAAGAAATCATATTCAACTTAATAATAATAAATGATGATAACATAATTTTATCAAAACTCTAATTGTATCGAACAAAGATCAAGTTGTTCAATTTTTTATGTTATAATCTATTCCTTTTCTCATAATTGATGAATTCAAATATGCTTCATTTTCTTTGACACCTTATCATACTCACCCATTGACTCATAATTCAAATTGCCAACTTTTACAATTTTGGAACATCACTTTCGAATTGGGCTCGCCAAGCAACTGTAAGACAACAAAAGTAACATTATAAACAAAATAAAGTAACGATTAATTTCCAACAAGCAACAAAAGCAAAAAAAAAACATATACTTATATTAAGTTTGTCTATTTCATGAATAGCAATGAGCATCGCAAAATCACCAGAAGTATCCCTATAAACTCCATTTTTGAGCTTATGAGATCTTGCATCATCTTATAGGCAACAATTATTGTAATAGTTAATATTATTTTCCAATTTACTATAGTTTTCTTTGTAAAACGTGTTCTAAAGTAGACATTAAGATTAAAAAATGCCCTAACTGCAAACAAAAGAGAGTAAAGTTATCTTTCCAATATCTCATTTATGACTGTAAAATAAGGTGTGTATAAAAAAGATCTATTTTCATATTAGCCTTGATTGCTTCTTTTGACCTCTCCATAACATCAAAAATATAATTCATTGTTGCCTTCTCATCACTATCAACTAGACGAGGTACTCTCACTAAAGGCTCATAAACTTGGATAGCAAATTGACATTGGGACCAAAATTCATAATCTTCAGTTATAATTCTAGAGACCTCTAATTTGGCATTAAACCTAGCATGTTGAGAAGTAATTCACTTATCACTTATAAATATTTGCATTAATTCCTTCTTTATTAAAAAAAACACTAAAGTGATAAAAAATTACTAACAAATCTTATTAAAGCAAGACGACATAATGTTTACCATTGTTGAAATTCTTTCTCATTAAATTCAGGACCTATACACAATTATAGATAAACTTGGTCACTTTTTTTTACTTTCTGCGCAGACTTATCAATGATATGAAAGTATCTATTATCTCCTATAATTTTCAACATAAGGTTAATGCAATGTGTAACACGAGGAGTCCAATAAAAATAATTATAACTGCATTGCAATCTTCTGCCAGCTGCATTGTAAGCATAACCATTGTCAGTAATAAACTGAATAATATTTTTTAGCCTAACTTCATTCACAACTTCGTCAAATATATAAAACAGAGTATTAACATTTCTAATAAGGCCAAATACATTAATATAATTAAAAATATTGTCCCATTTGCAGAATAAACTAAACATAATAATAATAGGTTCTTATTTCCTATTTATCCAACCATCACGCATGATTGAATACCCATAAGTAACTCAAGTCATTCTTCTTTCATCTAAATAACTATTTATTTCATAAATAGAGTTGCTCAGAAGTTTACCTCTATAATCATCAATTATATCCTGAACTGTAAGAGGTAATAACATTCACCATAGGCTAGTAATAATAAGATTAGGTAGTATTAAATGTTATACCTAAATCATACCACCATCTAGCTATTGCCATGTCTACATTACGAGTCACTTCTTTAGATTGTAAGGTATTACATATTGAAAGCTAAGCTATAAAAGTTGTTTATGATGCAAAAAAAGTTACATTTATCTTCTTCCTTTCCTAACATCAGGTGCAACATTCTCTTTTTGTGGAGTAGGAATACTACCACCTTTAACATCCTCACAATCATCTTGATCATGACAAAAGGAACTTTAACTACCAATTCTTTTATTCAGTCTTTGCCTTCTATCTTTCTCATACTGATACTCTTCAAACAAAGTCTTCATTTGTTATTTCATGTCATAACTCACTTTCTTACAAGGCTCCACATCACCTTTTATCCCAACTAAATGCTTCTTTAATCTTATGATTACCTTACCTTTCAAATGCTTGCTGTAATATAAGCAATGGTATGGTTCTTCATTCCAGTAACCAATCTAGCGTAAGCGTAAGCTTAAGCTGGATCATCGAATCTTCTTAAAGCCACTAAATTATCAGGAGTACTTGAACTTCTTTCTATTTATCTGCAAAAATAAATAAACTTATAACTTAATAACTTCATTTCAAAATAAAAGATTTGTAAAATAATAGAAAGAAATAAAGGAACTATGATTTTCAACAATCATATGATATAAACAAACAATTGAACTTCATAAACTTATATAAATGATTCCTTAACAAAAATTGATGCTTCAACCCATTCTATCCAAGAAATTCTAATGCTATGTTATTACATAAGCTCATAACTATAACTCATTTTATGTGAGTACAATTCAACCTTAAAGTTATAACTGTAACTCAATTTGTATGATTATATAATTTAATTATAAATTCACAACTCTAACTAATTTTATACAATTACCTAATTCAACCATAAATTCATAACTATAACTCGTTTTGTGTGATTATATAACTCAAACATAAACTCATTCTGTAACTCATTTTGTATGATTACGTAATTAAACCATAAGGTTATAACTATAACCCATTTTGTATAATTACAAAATTTAACCATAAACACAACTATAACTATTTTGTATGATTACATAATTCAATCATAAACTTATAACTATAACCCATTATATGTAATTACTTAACTCAAATATAGACTCGTAATTATAACTTATTTTGTATGATTACATAATATAACCATTAATTCAAAAATATAACCTATTTTATGTGATGGCATAATTCAACCATAGATTCACAACTATAAATTATTTTATGTGATAACATAATTCAACTATAAATTAATCCATTTTGTATGATTACATATTTCAATTTATAAATCATTTTATGACAAATACTTTATGGTAATATATAACTCAATTCAAACACAAAATAATTTCAATCTTTCATTCACTAATTCATCACTGAAATTTTGTCATTAATTTTAATATTTCATTCACTATTTTTTTTAATTATTCACTAACTTTCATTCTCTATTAGGATAATATTTTATTCACTAATTTAATTAACATAAACAAAAGTACAAAAGAGATAACACAATATTGTTTTTAAATAAGATCCACAACAACAATAATTCACTCCATAATCCATAATCCTCAAATCCCAAAAACAAAAATTCACTTTGTACTTGACTTCATGACGTGGTGAGACTTGAGAGTGTGAGACATAACACAAAACTTTGTATTTCAACAATCAACAGATTCACTCGTTCGAGTATTCAATAAAACAATAGTCACATGTCACAACACACGATTGACATTAGGCAACCTTGAGGCAACTGGGATGGTGGAGGACAATGATAAAGGACAAAGGCTAAGGAAGTAAACGAGCTGCACAGGTGGAGGTTTATGCGAGGTTGGGTTGGGGTGCTAGCAATAGGTCGTGCAAGCTGCTGAGGACTGGCTAAAATGTAAGAGACAAATGGTGTAGTTAGTAGTGACCGGAGTGGAGTGACAGAGTGAGGTTGAGGTCGATACGAGTGAGCAGAGCAGACTGTAGATGAGCAGAGAGTGAGCAATAGAGGCATATTAGATGGCGAAAAATGTTAAGGGAGATTGGAGAGTGATTGTGTTATGGTTAAGTTAGGGTTATTTGATTTTTTTTTCTTAAATTAGTCCTCCAATTTTCAAAAATTTTCAAATCTAATCGGTACTTAAATGATATTTTACATACCGACTGGTATTGCATAGTACCAATCGAAAAGTACAAATCTGGTACAGTACTATTCCATTCAATACCATGTTCTAGTCAGTATGGCACATACTAACCAGTACGATACAAAACTCGGACGTTTGCTTGAAACATCACTTCAAGTATAGCTATTATTTGCCACTTGAATTTACTTAATGAGGGTATATAATTACAAAATTAGACTATTTGTATGGAACCTTTAAAAGGGACATTTTTCAACAATTACACTGACATGCTTTTCTAATGTGTATAGGCTTCCACTATGACACTTTCCTGAGAACTTATAAGCGATTGTGCTAATAGAACATTATCATAAATTAATTGAAATCATGATAATAGAAAGATGCTAGTGTGGTTATGATTTTAGAGCTAGATTTTAAAAATTATATTTTTCCAACCTCTTTTCTTTTCAATAAACCTCTCTTCATGCATTCACCACCTTTTCCACAACTCAGTGGTTTGCCTACTACTGGTAACCGTCTTACACGCTTGGGAATATAAGAGGTCTATAACTATTAACAATTTAGAATATGATCAATAAAGATAAACTTATTTGATGCTATAGTTACTTGACCTCTTCATGTTTTTGCTACACCAACTTATTTAAGGAGATGAACTAGGGTAACTTTAATCATCCATTGGCTATGATTTTGGTATTTGAGTGGACATATATCCTTTTAATAAATCTATACAAGACATTTACATATCTCCTTTTAATAAATCTGACATTCTAGAATAATCCTTTCCTTAAAATGTTATAACTATCGAATAAAATAAACCAATTTAACATAAACGCTCAATTATAAAAAGGTAGTTATAATGAATAAAATATTTTAAACATCTTATTTTTAGGAAATTATCAAATAAATTTTATCTTATAGTTTTAATATTAAATATTATCACTTATGAAAATATATATTTATTGAAAATAAACTATTATTCAATCAATCTTTAAAATATATAATTATTATTGTAGCGCCCCACTCCCATCAGACATTTGTGCCTGTACGTCCTTCAAACATTCGAGCACATGCCAGGTGGAAGCAATGTCCTAGAGCAGTCACATTTACTTCCCATGACATCATCATTAAAACACAGATATCACAATCCTTAAAAAAAACCAAATTCCTCATTTTCATTTCATAAAATCGAATATATATTGTAGCATTACATACTTCATCCTTATATATAATATCAAAGAGCTATCAGAGTTTACAGCTCTATTACAAAAATATGCTACATGCTACATGAATGAGGAACTATACAAAATTCTATCTAAATCCTTTAGCCTCAGCTGACCGACATTTGAGCCATTTCTTCTATCCAAAAGCAATACTAGATCTCTTCTAAGTTGTCTTAGAAGCTAAATCCGCTCTCTCGCACCTGAAAAGTCAACGTTGCAATTTTGATGAACTTTGCAAACTCAGTGAGCTACCCTTCATCAATGACTCACTCATAACACATAACACATATAGTTCATGTTTCAAGTTCACAACAATTCATGTCATCATAAAATGCACATCTTTCACCTTTTACATTCATAAAGGTTCATACAATTCAATTCAATCATTCATATAATGCATATTAAAATGTATGTGCAATGTTCATAAGACTCACTTTCATGTATTACTTTGTTGTAACTGAGTGCCTTTTTCACTGTCCGGTATCCACAATGGATACCGGATTCATTAATAACTGTCCCTTATTTATTGAGGATACATGACTCATTATACGTACCAAGCGAGAAACCCTTACCACATTCTGAGCTTTAAGCTCTTTTTCACTGACGACTCCGATCACAATTGCCTTTATGTTATCCTGCATTCATGTAGTGAAATGCATCATATGTATTCAATCATTCACTTGTCCTCACTTTTCTTTCGCATTCACATTCATCATCGGACCTTGGTTCGACATTTAATAATTAAGTTAAGTATTACATATTTTATCAAATTCACATACAATGAGTACTTCCAATATATTATTCATGTATCAAATGCCTCGGAAATTCAATGTCCGGAATCAACACATTCACATCACATAATAATTCAATTCAGAATTTAAACAAAACAATAAATCAATATGAGACTATTTAGGTTACTCACAGTATGTACCAGCTAGCTATTACCTTGACGTCCCGGCAATATCAGGATTTTGTCGTTCTAATTGCTTTTCTATATCATGCAATACATACACATTTACACATTACTAATTTGCACATTTTCATGAATACTCAATCATATACATATGTATGTGTGATATGTATAATGCATGCTCAATGACAATCCCGGGTATATTACCTTAATTCACATCTTATGATCATCCATATATCATATCTTGTGAAACTTGATTATTCTCAGTTTGTCAATCATACATTTACCAATCCTTACCTAGGATTATACATCCACAAAATTTCCCAATTCTCATTCATTCATACTTAATTCATACTATTCATAAGAGCAAGTCAATTCGTTCTTCAATTCTAATGTCAATTGACATCCTAAACTCGCTAATCACTTACTTATGCAACCATATAGGTTCATTTCAAACCTCAATTAAGTCCAAAACATCAAGATAAGTAAGAAGACAGCAGTGCACGATCGTGCTTATGCATGATTGTGCAACTACCAAATAATCCTTCTCTGTCACGATCGTATTTGTGCACGATCGTGCTTGTAAGTTGGCGAACAACTTTCCCTATGTCTATTCTTTAAGACACTTCTTAGAATTTCCACTATCTCTTCTTTTAACAAAGTGAAAAGAAAAGTTCTTATAATAATTTTATTTTGTACAAGTAAAAAGCAACCCTTTTTACAATAATTTTCGAGGTGAAGACTAACTCCATTTACGGAAGAAATTATAACTTAAAAGACCTTGTTAGATCATTTTGACAACCTTAAAGGCTCAATCACTTCAAAATTTAATAATGAATGCTCAAAATACTTTGAAAAACTATTTAAAATGTGTATATAAGATACTCACATATTTTTCCAAGTCTAAACCTATGAAAAATCTTTTATTTATAGGGTCTGAAAGTTAACATAACTGTTAGAAATAAGAACTAGTTGTTGTTAATGGCTAGTCTTGGCCACCCATCATGCTAACCATTAGAATATCTATCAACCATTATGGTATATTAATCAACTAATATATTAACTAATGTTGTTAAAAACTCTCGATACATAAGTTTTGACAACTTTAACTTATGTTGGTTGACCACAAACTTATATAGGTCGACAAATATACCTAAAATCGTGTTTCTTATATCTTTAAATGCTCTAAAATAATTTTATTAATACAAATTTGATTTAAAAACTTCTTCAAATCTTCTCCAAAGTATGCTTTAAGGATCAAATAGTTTTTCTTTGAAATCAAAACTTTAATTCCTCTTGATGATTGAAAACAATCATGCAATATGTTAAAATGATGATGTGTTTATGCATAATGAATATCTAAATTTTAAAGTGACCAAGTAAGAAGTACAATAAATATTACATATTCATTTTTAACTTTGTGGTGCCTTATTCTTCTTTGATCTTAATTTTGTTCTTCACTTGAAAGAGTTGAACTCCAACTTTTCTCAAATGACTTCGTGAGATATATTTTAACTTGCGCACGATCACTTTTGATTGCATTCATAAAAAAATCATAAAAAACTCATTATTAGCATTTTATGAAAATATAAAATTAAAATCATTTTGGTTTAACAATCTCCCTCTTTTTTATGATAGCAAAATATTTTATGATATTAGATTAGATAATAGTAAAATCAAACACATACATTTATTATTCCAAGATAATATAAATAGTTTGCTCACTTTAAATTCATGCATCACAAAAAAACATACAAGTTAATATATTTTAAACACAAATCAACTTTTGTATAAAATTATCAAGATAAAATTGAAATTTAATCAATCCTCCATAGTCTAATATCACTAACCTTCTTTCCTCCTTTTTAGAAAAATAAAAAAAGAGTCAATTATCTAAAATTCTACCAAACTTATATCAAATTTAAGCACCTATGGAGATCCTTATCAAATGTAATTCCCATCAATCATGCCTACTTTTTTTTAGAATCATATAAAATATATCCTTGCTTAGTTGTTTAGTAAATATATCAATTAATTTATGTAATGTATAAAAAATTCTGGCTCAATATTCCCATTTTGCATATGATCTTTAATGAATGATATTTAATTTATATGTTCTTAGTTCTAAAGTATTGAATGGGGCTTGTGAGACAAATAAACCTAGTATTATCACACCTAATTGGTATCTTTGTAAGGTACATGTCACAGTCTTTAAATTTTTATCTAAGTCATAAAATTAGTGGACAACAACTATTAGACACTATAAATTTTAACTTTCACAATTAATAAGATAACCAAATTTTGTTTCTTCCTAAACTATGACACTAATGCATTGCCTAGAAATTAACAAGTTTTAAATGTGATTTTCCTATCTAAAAGACTACTATCATAATCCATATCTAGATATCCAACCAAATTAAATATTGTATCTTTAGGATACCAAAGTCCTAATGATATGGTTTCATATAAGGATCTAAGTATATGTTTAACGACTAACATATGGGACACTTTTAGATTTGATTAAAATGTGGCTTATAAACAAACATTGAACATAATGTCAGGCTTACTTCTAATAAGATAAAGTACACTACCAAGCACACCTCAATAAATTATAATAAATCTTAATTAATGTTAACAAAATATTGATATTAATTCCTAAATAAAAATAAAGGTTAACTATTAAAAAATGTCTAAACCTTCTTTAAATTTTTAATTATAGCCCGAACTTCAAAAAGAAGGCATAAAATGTCCAAACTTTCAAATTTTTTTTTAATTATAGCCTAACATTAATTTTACCGTTATCTTTGTTGACCTGACATTGCCACGTATCAATGGACCCTCATTAATTAGACACACCAATATCATTAGGAAAACTAAGTTTGATTGGTGAAATAATGTCGTTTCTTGATGATACTAAAACGACGACGTTTGAAGAAGATGAAATCTTATCTGTCGATCATCCTTGCTCCCAGACGCACAAAATCCTTGAGTTTTTCAAAATTGTTTCGTCCCTCCCTAAAATGTTTTGAGATTTCCTCTCAAATGTTTTAAGAATTCGAGAACTTGTTTACACTAATTTACAATTCTCGCAAGATTCTTAGATTTAGATTTAAACAACATAAAAGCAGTAACAAAAGGTTCTAGGAAAAGCCGATATCTTTTTTCTGAGAGTAACAAGAACAAACTAGTTGATCGTCCAATCTGAACTGATTACTTCTAAAACGAAATTCAACTGCAAACTTTTCCAATGTATTTCAGCTCTACCACTACAAGATTTTAACCCTTTCTCGATTCCATGCTAAAGTTTCTTTTCATGGCTTCTTTCCTGCTCTTAATGAATTCGTCTCAGAAGCCTCTCTCTGGGTTTCTCTAATGCTTTTGCTATAGCCAATCTTTCACTTGCTATGCTCTTACCTTTATCCTTAACCTTGTCTTCGTCTGTATCATGATCTCTTATACTGACAAACTTTTTACAGTCGCTTCCTAATGTTGTCAAATTTGGTTCTGCGACTTGTGGGGCTTTACCTCGACGAGCTGTTGACTCCTGTGAGGCTTTGCTTTGATTTGTTACGCCACCTTTCACTCACTCTACTTTTTCCTATTCATCGCAACCTTTCCATCCAACAATTGGCTCTCGTCTCCTTCTTTCAAAGGGGTTTTGTCAACATGAACCTAATGATCCAATTCTTCTTCATTATGGATGACATGAACCTGAATTTCATGGTTACAGTCTGAGAATGACGGAGTGAGGGTGATTTCTTACATGAGTGAGAGAAAAGTTAGGGATTTTAGAGAAAAGTTAGGGATTTTATGGGAAGTTAGTGATTTCATGCATGCGTGAGTGAGAGAGAGAAAACTTATAGATTGAGAACGACGAGGTGAGATTAAGACTTGAGAGTGATTTCTTGTGTGAGCGAGAGAAAAGTTAGGGAATTTAAAGAAAAGTTAGGGATTTCAGGACAAGTTAGTGATTTCATGCGTGCGTGAATGAGTGAAAGAAAAGTTACAGAATGAGAATGATTGGGCGAGATTGAGAACGACATTGTTTTACTAATAATTGATTAGTGAGGGTCTACTGAGATATGACAGTGCTACGTCAATAAAGATAATGATGTGATTAATGTAAGGCTAAAATTGAAAAAAATTAAAAGTTTGGATATGTTATAACTACCTTTTAAAATTTAGGTTATAATTGAAAAATTGAAGAAAGTTTGGACTTTTTTTGGTAATTAACTCTAAACTTAATTATACCTAAATAATTATAATTTAATATTTACCCTAATTTAGCTTAACTAATCCTAACTTCTAAAGAACCCAAACTTTCTTTAATATAAAATTCTTAATCTAACTACAACCCATGATAAGGTAATGCTAATTAGTAGCCTGGGCATATTGAAGAAGGAGGCAATGAGTAGTAAAACCCAATATTTAGAGGAAGCACAATGTTTTGTGGTGTTGGTGGTGGTGAAAGAAGACATTTAGACGAGATGTAGTGTATGGTAATAAAGGGGACTAAGTGGGTGGTAATGGGGAGACGATTAGATATAGTAGGGAGAAGATTGGTGGTGAGTGGATTAGTGGAGGTGGTGAGAGGTTTGATGTTGCTGGGAAGCTCGCCAAAGGTGGAGAAGGAGTGAACAAATGAAGGGAGGGAGTGGACTAGGGATGATAAGGAATGAGCTAGTGAAGGTGAAGGTATGTCGTTATCTAATGGTAGAGATTTAGGTGACAATTCAAGCTTTATTTTAAGTACAAATATAGGTATTAGTGATAGGTACCAACTAGTTAACTCTTGACTACTCTATCACTGAGCTACTAAGAAATAACAGGAGATTAAATCTCATAGAGTTTAATTCTTGTTCTCAATCCATAACTAATATGAGCTTGAAGTTTTCTTCGTAACTCCCAGAATTTCTTTGTAGTATTTTTGTTCTATGCCTTATTTTATAGGAAACCTCAAAGTGGCTTTATTTCATTAGATTCTATCTATAACCCACTTCCATTCATTTAGTATCCCCTTTGTTATCATTGACGTAAGCGTTTCTAGTTTATCTCTTTAGATTTTTATATTTTATTTGTCTCTCTCTCTATATTTGTGTGTTCTTGTGTGTGTGAAGTTTCAAAATCATCATATAATAATCTAAAGAATGAGTAATTTAGAAAATCCAATAGAAAAGAAAAAGAGAGGTTTGTGATGATTTTCCTTACCATATACATAGTTTGTTGATTTATTAGGATCTTCATATAGTCAAGTATTGGCAAAATTAGATGATGGTTATGATTATATAATTTAAAGAGTAAAATCAGTTGATTTTGGTTTAGGTTATAGTTTATGTGGTGGTGGTATTTAAGGAATCAATAGTGGTGTATCTAACTTTAATACAAGTATAAAAGGTGCATTGGTTGTGGGCTTTAATGGTATTTATGCAAATAAGAATTTTAGATTGGCAAAATGAGAATGTTAAAGTTATTTAGAAATTAAGATCAAATCAGTTAAATTAGGATACACTAAGATTAGATTTAATTTTATTTAGGGTTAATGTTAAATTAGAGTTGATTGATATTAATTAAGATTTATTATGATTTAAAATGGTTAGTTATGATTAATAGTATTAATAGGCTTGATTAAGATTAATAAGAAACTAATGATAATTAGCTTAATAATAATTTAAATTTAACTAAGGAGGTGTTTGGTTAAGGGGTATGAGAATAAATCAGTGAGAATGTAATGAATGGTATGAGAATAAATTCTCATTCTCATTGCCCTCAGTGAACCAAGCGCTCCCTAAGTGAGTGAATATTACATTATCATATGAAAGCTATGCGATAATATAGGACTCATATGAACAATAGAAAATATAAAATGAGTGCTCCATCAGCATTGATTTATACTTAAATGATAGGGACATAATCTTGATAAGAGTTTTGTATAATATTGTGAAATATACATAGATAATAAAAAATATAAAACGAATAGGGTTTTATCAATTTAGGAATAAATTTGAAGAGTTTTAAGATTTTAACATTTCAAAGTATTAGGGTTTAACAAATATTTTAGTGCAAATTAAAGTTAAGAATACATTTTTGTCTTATTAATTTTGATAAAAATTAAGGGAAGGAAGTTTCTGTTTCAAAATTCACTAACATAAGCTCTTATATTTCAAATTTAGCTTGTGAAAATCTCTCTAATCTCTCTTCTTTTTTTTTTTTTTGTCCACGAGGTGTCCTAGAAAGATCCCAGTTATGAGAAGACACTTTTAAATCATCTACACCTAAACTAATCCCCGCTTGAAGGAAGTAAAATTTTGATCCCAAATTTTAAACAGCTATACACATAAAATCAGGTTTGAACTAGGGATCTCACTTAAACCAAGAAAATCCTTTACCCTTACCAACTCACCTTGTGAGATTGTATCAAGGTGAGATCGTATCTCTCTAACCTCTTAAACCAGAAAGGGTATCATCCTAAATTGAGCACGCATAAGACTAAGGCCTCCCGTAAATCCGAGGACTAAGGGTGGCCCACATATTCATAATTTCGGTGTATGAACCGGACCTACACAGAGTCGGGTCGGATCAAGCAATGTCCATCACCAATCGCCTCTGCTCCACCTACCCCGCTACCACAACTACTACCCACCATTTTTTAACCTAAACGCTTACGAAGATGCTTCTCACACTCTATTCAAACTTTACTTTTATCCTCTCTTGCTCGATCATCAACTCGAAGCTAAGTCCATGGCTTCCACAGCCAACCGCTTCTCTCTTTCACTCCCCAGCGTCGGTCCCTCTACCTTGAAGCCAAAAGCTTTTCCGGGTTTCTTTCTGAAGTTCGAGAACTCCAACTCGTTGTCGCTGCGTGTGAATCGGGTCGCCGTTTCGGTCTCTAACGGTGTTATGAGGTCGGCAAGGATATGCGCGAGCGCTCCTGTTATAGATCAATCTGTTAGTGAAGCAAGTCCTAGAGCGCCTACTATTGTTGATGTTGACTTGGGTGACCGTAGCTACCCTATTTACATTGGATCCGGTCTCCTTGATCGACCCGAGCTATTGCAAAGGTGTTATGGCTGTTAGTGAGCTATAAAACTTTGATTTTTTTAACTTGATTTCCCGTTTTCCTTCTCTTTTGGGTTAGTTTATCTTTGTGATCAAATATATACGTGATAATGTCATCGGAAGATGTTGTGTGGCTTAATTCTTGTTAAAGTTTGAAATTTGGAGGTAATGGGGCAATGATTTTTTTTTAAACCAACCAAAATTACAGCACTATAGAACATTGAAAAGCATGATGCCATTTGTTTGATTATCGAGCAATTTATTTGTGAGAAAGAAGAGGATAAGGAAAAGACAAACTGGGAAAATTGGACCTTTGCATTTACATGTCGGGTTCAGAAAAGATCTTGCCTTTGGGTGTTTATATTTTTCCTCCATGTTACCCGTTCTTTATATTCTGAACTTTCTGGATTAACGGTTTGGTAATGACAGGCATGTACATGGGAAGAGAGTTCTTGTGGTCACTAATAGTACAGTGGCGCCACTTTACCTGGATAAAGTTGTTGACGCCTTAACAAGAGGGAATCCCAATGTTTCAGTTGAAAGTGTTATTCTCCCTGATGGTGAGAAATACAAGAATATGGTAAGTATTGGTAGGAATTCAATTTGCTGTATTAGTGTTTGATGCATAGCAGCACTCGTGGTAAATCTCTTCTATGCTTTTGGCGATAGGAAACTCTCATGAAAGTCTTCGACAAGGCCATTGAGTCACGATTGGATAGGCGGAGTACATTTGTTGCCCTTGGAGGTGGTGTGATTGGTGACATGTGTGGGTTTGCTGCTGCTGCATTTCTCCGTGGTGTTAATTTCATCCAGATTCCCACTACTGTTATGGCACAGGTGTTTTGGCTATTCTAATCCTTGCAACTGGTTTACATTTATCCTGATGGCCCTCATACTCTTAATTTGTGTAAACTGTTGACCATTTAGGTGGATTCTTCGGTTGGAGGCAAAACTGGAATAAACCACACCCTTGGGAAGAACTTGATTGGTGCTTTTTACCAGCCTCAGTGTGTATTGATTGATACCGACACATTAAATACACTGCCAGATAAGGAATTGGCATCAGGGCTTGCAGAGGTTATAAAATATGGACTTATCAGAGATGCCGAGTTTTTTGAGTGGCAGGAGAAGCATATGCCAGGATTATTGGCAAGGTATAATCGCATCAGCAAGCTTTGATAGGATTTTGAGGGCAAGCAAGTTGATATAGTGAGCTTTTTAATTGAACAGTTGGAATATAAATCATCTCATGAGATTTGAATACATCAAGAGAACAACTTAAAAGGAAATTCAAGTTTCAGATCTTATCCCAAGCCTTCACTAATCTTTAGATGGTTTACCTCTATTTCCTTTTAATGCAGGGATTTATCAAACATATTTTGGTTGATCCCCTTGTTATAATTGATTCACCATAGATTACCACTATAATGTATCATTTTTTTGTTCATTGGGCTGTGTTAATGTTTTTGTGTGAAACCAAGTCCGATTGTAAGTCTTGGATGGATGTACTATTTCTGTACTGTAAAGAATGTTGATCCTGGATCACCCCTGTGGTCTTTCTGCTGCAGGGATCCAAGTGCACTTGCTTATGCTATAAAGCGCTCATGTGAAAACAAGGCTGAGGTTGTGTCCTTGGATGAGAAGGAAAGTGGACTTAGAGCAACATTGAATTTAGGCCATACATTTGGACATGTAAGTTTTGTACTTTGGTCAATTGAATCAATTGTGGTTACTTGCACAGATACAGAATTTAATTATATTGGAAGCGGGATATGACATCAATCTTAGGTGATCTTGACACCACATTTTTAGTCATATGTTCATTTTGAGACCATGTATCTTAAATGTCATTCATGTTAGATCTAGTTGTCCTCCTATGCATATGAGAACACTCATCCTCTTGTTTGTAATCCTGTTATTACCTATTTCTCTTTTTTTGTCATCTGGTTTGTCATTTATTGACCAATAATTTTTATTTTCCTTTTTCTCCTGTGTTGCTGCAGGCAATAGAAACGGGGTTTGGATATGGGCAGTGGCTCCATGGAGAAGCTGTTGCAGCTGGCATGGTATTGTCTTTGATCTTTCATGATATCCCTCTGTATCTTGTTTATGGTGGTTTACATGCATGTTAATGTTCAGGTCATGGCTGTTGACATGTCATACCGCCTTGGTTGGATTGATGATTCAATTGTGAGAAGAGTCCACAGCATTTTGCAGCAAGCTAAGTTACCCACGACTCCACCACAAACTATGACAGTGGAAATGTTCAAGTCTGTGATGGCGGTAAGTGTAAATCTGCACCTCTTAAAATCAAGGACAATTTATCTTACATTCTCTTTAATGGGTGTACACCCACTCTTATGACAGGTTGATAAGAAGGTAGCAGATGGGTTACTAAGGCTTATTCTTCTGAAAGGTCCTTTGGGTAGTTGTGTATTCACTGGTGATTATGATAGAAAGGCACTTGATGACACACTGCATGCTTTTTGCAAGTCTTGATTCTTGTTCTGGCAGGTTTTAGTTTCCCACCTAAACAACAAGCTAATGTTGTATCTGATAATGATAATGTACACATCCTGGTATTAGTAGCCTTGGATTTTTTCATTACTTATTGATTTGTCCTGTGTAAACCCATTCCAAATAATGATGTAATCTGACTAAAATGTTGAGTTTGTTTCCTTTTTTCACTTCCCTCCAATGGCAGTCAAGAGACAACTTTCAATTTACAGAGCTAAGCTGGTGGATGACATGAAAGTATATCATGGCCCAGATAGAGAGCCATTTTCATAATCACCAAATACTTGTTGCATGGTGTAGTGTCAGCAGTCAGAACATCCATGTAGTCATGTACAAGAGTAACTCCACATGTACAGGTCAGTTGATTTAAGAAAAAAGTTGACCCTTACTGGAAACAAAGTAGAATCATAAAACTTCCAAACGACTACATAGATGGCACACACAATGCTATTTGAGTCATATCATCCCAGTTCAAAACAAGAAATCATTTTCTTCTATGCAACTTACGGAGTTTAATTGATCTCCTCTCGGAGTCGAGTTGTCTTATTAAAACATAAAATTATTAGGATGAATAAGAATAACACTCTTTGGGTCTTACCATTAATATCACCCATAAACATAGGCCTGTTTGGAAAATAGCTGAATGTGTTAGCTATTAGTTGATTTTATCAGTTATTAATTGATAGTTGATTTTATTAACTGATGTGACTAGCGGATTGTATTAGCTATTTATTAGATATGTTTGGTAAAATTGGCTGTTTAGTATTAACTATTTATGTGTTAAATGACTTATAAGGACATGACTTTAAAAAAAATTATGAATATGAATATTATATATTTTAGTATTTCGTTGAATATTCTTATAAGAATTTAAATTTTAGATATTTAAGTCTACAAAAATTAAGTTTATAACTTTAATAAAAAAATATATAACATTTAATAATAATAATAATAATAATAATAATAATAATAATAATGTTATAATTGATTCAATTAATTAAACTATTAAGTTTTTTTATATTTAATATGATTTGTTTTAATATTTATATTATAGATAAATTATCGTATCAAATTTTCTAAAATCAAAATAAGTGAACATTAAGTTTAGATTTGGAATATAATACATTCCAATTTAAGTTACTAGCCTTTTGCTTAAGAAATAAGAAGTATATATCACAAAATATTACATTATTTTTTATTTTTATATAGAACTAAAATTTTAAATATCAAAAATTGAAGGATCAATATTAAATTATCTAAAGGGCTTGAAGAAAAAAGGCAAAATCGACATTAAACAAACAAAATTTCAGTTGATTGCTTGAAAAGCTCTTGTAGAGGAGCTTATCTAATTAAGCTAGTTGGGTTGAATCAACCACTCAACTAGCTAATAACCAAACAATCCTAATAACTTTTTTACAGGGAGAGAATTCCTCTTCCACTACCAGAAATGCCGGCGTAGATTCTTCCCTTAGTCTTGGGAAAGAAAAGTTCTGCCTTTATTTTGGACCTTCTAAAAGCTTTGTAAACCAAGATATTTCAACCTTGCAATCAAGCTTGTGCAGGAAGTGCTCTCCTTCGTTGATGAAATTAAAAAATCTCGTTGAGGACTAGGTTCCACCTCAGATGCAGTGCGAGTATACTGATTTGGATGATCAGGAATGGTTTGTTGATACCGGGCTGGCACCTAAACAAAATTGCAGGTTGGAAGTATATGTAATGGCAATGTTGGTTTAGGTCATGGAGGCTTGAATCCTTGTCAATGCAATTGGCCCAATGTGGGTATATATGCTTTACCATACGCAGTGCCTTTCTGAGAGCTTATCTTGGATAACATACATATAAGCAGCGAAGCACCAAGTTGTCTTTTAATAACTTTTGGACGTGCAGTGTCAGTTGAAGCAGCACCCAATTTGAAACAACCAACTCCAATATTCAGGGTTTTCTTTTGTAGTCATGAATTTTGTACTGGAGATTGGTTAGATAGAAAGATAAGGATGAGAGTGCGTATCCATGTCCGTGGGGATGGGCCCTGGCAAGGGTCCAGTTTTCTTCACTTATTATATCTCAAAAATCCAGAGGATTCCCTTTCCTCGTTGTGTTTGGAGGTTGACTGATGACATATCACCCCTGAACTGGCAGAAAGAATCTTTCTTCTGCTGGTATTGCCTGCATACTTGTTTGGTCGAGGTTCTATTATAGACCAGTTTCAATTTAGAATAACAGAAAAAGCAATCGTAAAATTTAACAATAAATGGAAACAATCTAAAAGGCGTGCATTACTTCTCATTCGGAGTTACTTTAAAGGGCTTTATTTAGTGGTTTTAGTTTTATTTCTTAATTTTGGTTTTTTAAATAAAATAAATGTAAATTGTTAAATAAAAATTAGACATAAGTTAATTTCATGAACTTAAAGTGATTAATTCTATTTCAATTACTTATGTAATATTATCTACTAAATATTTAAAAAGAAATTTATCATATTTTATTAAAATCTATAAATATTTAATTTTTAAATATTAAAATTTAAGTTTATTTGCTTTAAAGATATTTTAGAACTAAAATTTAATTTTAATATAAATTAATTAAAATTTAAGTGGTGATGTATGAGCTTACCAAGAATATAAAAGGGGATATGCTTTAGTGTGTTTGTTGATGACATTATTTTAATGGATGAGACAAAAGAAGACTTCAATTTTAAGCAAAATTTTGGAGGGATACGTTAAAGTCAAATGATCTTAAATTAAGCAGAACTAAGACTAAATACTTAGAGTGTAACTTTTTGGGCCATAATGTGACTTCGAATGTGGAAGTAAAAATTAGTTCAGAAGTGAAACTATAAAAAGAATGTTTTAAGTATCTAAGATCTGTCATCCAAAGTAATGGAGAGATTGATGAAGATATAGTTTATTGTAACAGATTATGGTGACTTAAATAGATAGTGCATTAGGAGTCTTATATGAGTATTAGCTCATCAAATAAGTGATAAGTGCATAACGATAAGTTAATGCTAGCAGAGATGAGGATATTTTGTTTGCTGAGCCAATACTTTGCCTCATAGAACATGGACAACTTGATTGCTAAACGTAAAATTTACCTTTGAGCTTAAATGATATCTTCTTGTCAAACAGGTGTATAGCCATAAGTTATTGGTGACGAAGACGAGGATGTTTCGTTGAATGTGCAACTTTACTAGAAAATATAAGGTCATGAATATAATAATAAGAGAAAAAGTAGAGGTGGCTAATACTAATAAAAAATTAAGAGAGACAAGGCTTAGATAATTCAGACATGTTAAGGGGAGACACTCTAATGCTCTAGTAACAAGATCTAAGAAGATTGTAATTAAAAATTGTAAGAGGAAAAAAGGAAAGCTTAAGAGAAAAAAAGGAAAGCTTAAGAGGAATTGAGGGCAAGTGATAAAAAAATGATATAACTCTATAGGAACTTTCCTTCTTTCGAGTCTTATGTCTTATATTTAGCCTAGACTTTTAATATGTAGCACTTTTCTCTAAATTATTTAGCTTAAATATTTTCTTACTTAGCCAAAATATTTTCTCGTAATAACTTGTTATATATATATATATATATATATATATATATATATATATATATGCTGTTTGTATATTTATTTACTTATACTTATTTGTTTATTTTTATGTTTATTCTTTATCTTGTCCTATTATTATTGTATTATTTATTCCTGTTATGTTTTTATATATACGTACTTATTTATTTTTATTTATTATTACTATCTTTTATGTTGATTTTATTTTAATTATTATATATATGCATATTTTACATATATATCTATATATTTTTATGTGGGCCTATAATAAATAGTCTCTCTATCATTACTATTTTGGTTAATTTTTAAAATTACAAAATAGTCCCTAAATTTTATAAAATTGTAAAATAGTCCTTCAATATATTATGCTATATAATTTTTAATTTTATATCAATCATGTCTTAAAAAATCACAATAATAAAAATGTGAAATAACAATTATCTCTTTATTTCTATTAATATTGCTTTTCATATATTTCATAAATAAACAATAATTACAATTAATATAAGACAAAGATCTTTTCATTATCATATAGATATAAAAAGCTAAGAAAAGTACTTCAAATGTGATAACTACATCATATAGTAAAAAATAATTATATCAAAATATCATATAATAAGAATAATATAAGTCCACAAGCATTGTAACAAGAGTTTGTGTCGAGTAATATAGCAAGGTAAAAGCGAAACATGAAATAAAAACACTTATAGTTAAAGGTTTTATATTTACAATGCATATATAGAGTTTAACATATGGTCGAATATAAGTAAAATTAAAACAAAAGAGAAAAAGAATGAAAATTTTGAAACTTCATTCAGTGACATATTTCCTCAAATTATATTGACCCAAATTTTTATTTAGTACAAAATACTCATAATTGAGAGGTGTCTTATCATCACCATCATTCAAATTCATTGTACCAAATGATATATCAATACTTTCTCATCAAAGATTATCTTCCAAGTCACTTTAGTTTTTGAAACTAGATTTCACGGAAACTCAATCCATTAAAAGATCAATATGATTAAGATAAATTGGATCCATAGAACTACTTATTCTATTAAGTGTCCTAATAAAAATAAAAAATAAATATTAAAAAATTATATTCAACTTAATAGTGATAATAACATACCTTTTTTGAAGCTATCTTTAAATTATATCAAACAAAGACCAAATCCTTCAATTGCAATCTATTGTTTTTGAAATGAATGAATTTAAATGTATTCCAATTCCTTTCACACACAGTTGCACTCACATATTGACTTATAATTCGAATTGTAAACCTTTACAATTCTATAACACTCTTTTGAATTAGTCCCACTAAGCAACTGTAAGACAATTATCATTATAAACAAAATAAAGTGATGATTAAATTCAAACAAGCAACAAAAATGAAGAAATATATACTTGAATTAAGTTTGTTTCTTTGAAGAACTGCAATAGGCATCCCAAAATCGCTATATACATCCTTGTAGCATCCATTTGTGGGTTAAGGAGATCTTGTATCATCTCATATGAAGTAAATGTTGTGGTAGTTAATAACATTCCCCTATTAACATTTTTTTATAAAACTCAATTTAAAATAAACACTAGGATTTAAAAATATCCCGAAAATAGAAAGTAAAGTTACTTTTTCCATTTTTATTAATGACAGCAAGACAAGGTGTATATAAGGAAGGCCTATGTTTTAGATTGACCTTGATTTTTCCCTTCGTCTTTTTTATGACACATAAAAATAACTTATTGCTTCTTTCTCATCACTATTGACCAAACGAACTACACTCACTAAAGGCCCACAAACTCAAATCATAAATTAACATTGAGACCAAAATTCATGATCTTCAAGTATAATTTTGGAAACCTCCATTTTAGCATTAGACCTTGCATACTGAGATGCAACTCATTTATTACTTGTAAACATTTATATTATCTCTTTCTTTATTAGAACAAGATACTGAAGTGATAAAAAATTAGTCATAAATCTTGTAATGCTAAAACATCACAAATTCGTGCCATTATATATGAACTTAGTCACTTCTTTCACTGTCTGCACAATTTCATCAATGATACGAAAGTATCCAGCATCTTCTAAAATTTTCAATACTACATTAATGTAATGTGAAGAATAAGGAGTCTAATAAAAAGAAATATACCTACTTTGCAACCATTTTTTAGCTGCTTTATAAGTAGAATCATTGTCAATGATGAATTATACAGTGTTTTCAGGTGTCATTCCGTTCATAACTTGATCAAATATTTCAAATAAAGTATCAACATTTCTTACAAGGCCAGATGCATTGATGAGCTTTAAAAACATTGTCCCCTTAGTGGAATAAACCAAAAAATTGATAATAAGCTTATGTTTTTTATTTGTCTAACCATTATATAATTGAACACCCATAAGTTGCCTAAGTTATTCTCCTTTAATCTAAATAGCTTTTTATTTTACAAACAGAGTTATTATGAAGATTACCTCTATAGTGATTAATTGAAGGAGGTCTATATCCTAAACTATAAGAGGCAATAGTATCTCACATAAGCTCTTAATAATAAGAATGAGTAGGATTGAATTATACACCTGCACCTTACCACTATTTAGCCATTGTCATGTTCACATTATTAGCTGCTTCTTTAGATTATAAGGCACTAAGAATTGAAGGTTGAGCTCTAGCAATTATTCATACGGAAAAAAAAGTAAGACACCTACCTTCTTCTTTTTCTCACATCTGGAGTAATAATCCCTTCTTTTTAGGTAGGAGCACCACCTTTAACATTGCTAGTATCATCTTGACCATTGTAAAATGAACTTCTACTACCAATTTTATAGACCTGTCTTTTCTTTCTGTCTTTCTCATCCTGTTACTCGTTAAGTAAAGTTTTTATCTCCCATTTTATGTCATAACTAACTTTCTTATAGACTAAAACATTACCTTTGATATCAACCAAATGCTTCTTTAATATGGTGATTTTTCACCTTTTAAATGTTTGTTGCAATACAAATAAATGATATGATTCTTTATTTTAGGAACCAATATAGCATGAGCCTAAATTGGATTATCGAAACTTTCTGAAAAAGTTAAATCATTAAGAGTACTTAAACTTTCCTCCATATATTTGTAAAATAAATAAAGACATAAAATTAAATTAGCAACTTCAAATAGAAAATAAAATTTTGATATTTAAAACCATTACTTTACTATAAAAACTTAATAGTCAATTCTAGAAAGATTAATCATGTACAAATACTTGAAAAAAAAAATTCATGAAGCTAATGTATTGAAAGTATTATTACCATATTCACTACATATTATTAATTAAAACTATAACATATCCAGATTGATTCTTTACTAATGTAGGTGATACAATTTAGATTTGGATATACTAAAAAGTTGAATCGACATTGTAGAGGAAATTGAAAAATTATATATAGGTACATAAAAATATACAAAAATTTCTTGTATCATATATCTTTCTTTTAGCTATGCACATTAAAAAATGGCTTTATTGTAAAAAATAAAAAGACAAAAATGATTAATTAATCGTTCAAAATTTCAAGTTATATTGAGTATATTCTCATCAATTGTTATACTAAGAGGCAGATCTTAAAAGCCCCGTTTATATGCATATAATTGACAATGTAAATCATTAAATATTATTCAATGATATTCTCAATTTGTTAAACATATAAGATTTATAAAACTTCTTCAACAACAAACTTCATTTTTTAATTCTCTTTTGTCCTTAATATTTAACTACGGGTAAAAAATGAAAATAAAAATATTTTCTATGTACAAGTAAAAGAAAACAAAATCGAGTAATATCATTAAAGTTGGTAGTTTTAAGTTACAAAATTATTCTAGTAAGAGTGTCCTAAACCCTCCCTAGCTTGCTCCGAGATCATTTATCACCTAAATCTTTACATGATCCAGAAAAACCTCTAATTGAATTGTCTTTTTCCCTATCTTAACCTCATTAGAATCGTTTTTGAATTTAAAGATATTTTTCAGTCCTTAAAAACCATGGAATTTCAAAAGCTATTATAATAAATCTGTTAATCCTTGTACATATAATAAAGTTCCCATATGATAAATATAATAATATTATCATTTAGCTTTTAAAACTTGAATAAAGCTCCATATATCAAGTTACCTTCACATATTTTTTTAGTTAATACACAATCCTTATATCAAACCACCATTTTAGGCAATCTTTGTATCACAAGGCCTGATGGTGGCAGTGATTTGACAGTCGCGACCTAATGGTAGCATCGACTTGACGACAGTTTTTTAGCAAGTGACAGGTAGTTGAGTGGAAAGTAAACTAGTGGAAAGGAGAAGTGAATTAGCAAAAAGGAGAAGTGGACTGGTAGAGACGAGATGGTAGACTTACTAAGAGAAGATAGCAAAAGACGAGAGGTTCGGTGACAGTGACGGTAAGCGTAGGAGGGAACAAGGGAAAGGAGAGAAGCTAAGGTTTAAATGATAAGGTAAATTTTGTTTCTTTCCAATTTGTTCCGTACACTTTATTAAAATTTTAATTCTAACTGATATTGATTGGTATTTTAGGTATCATCAGTACCTGTCGATACTAGATGAAAAGGTGCGATACCATCCTGAAATAATATTGATATGTTAAGTACCATTTTTTGGCCAGTGCAACACATTCTGGTTAATACCGGTCGGAATAGTATGATATTCATATCTTTGGGCTAAAGCCTAGTCTCTTATGTTAATTAAAATGTCTACTCTCTTAGTAATTATCTTCAAAAATATCATAACCTTAAGTTGACATTTGCAATATGAATGACTTTTATGCCTGAATTTGACTTGGTCCAACCCGAGGTCATTGAATTTGGCTTGTTTTAATAAAATTTCTTGTTGGATTCATACTTTTTTTTCCTAATTTTTCAGCTTCTGTCTAGGTTCAAGCTCCCAAATGACTCATATAAAGCTTGTTCAAACGATGTCACTTTGCTAATAAATAAAATAGCATCATTTTCTAGTGTGAACCAACATTTTTTATTAATAAGTAAAATAATGGCATTTTCTAGTGTGAACCAACATTTTATGAGTTTGCAACTTTCCCCTATATGTAGATGATTCTCAGTGTGAACCAACATTTATTAGCCCAAAATTCTCATGTTAAATTAAGCAAATTTAGATTTATAACTTTAGAATATTATGATTTAACTTTGTTACAATTACATTTGCGGTGTCTTTTGTAAATGTTCATTTTCCAATCTCACAAAGCTAGCAAGAGTGGTATAGACTTTTTCCAACCTTAGTACTTAGAAGGAAATTCCTACATTTCTTGCTACATTCTTCCTTTCTAAATGGAGATGTTGACTTTTTATGATATCATTTTTGGGTATAAGCTCTAGTTTTTTAAGGCTTTAAGAGTTACCAATAATGGTGAATCAATGGAAAGAGAATAGTAGAGGCATTGTATGATTATTTTTTTGTTTGAAAAGTTAAAGATAAATTTTAATTGCTCACAAAGAAATGTATAAGATATGCTACAGTGGAGTCATCCCCAATCACAAATAATCAAGTTATAAAGAAAAGGTTACAACCCTCTTTTAAGATTGCAATAAAGAGAATAGGGGAATAAGCTAATTGATCTTTTAGGAGTTAGCTAGGTGAATTTTGCAA
This sequence comes from Erythroxylum guanchezii, assembly GCA_025629825.1. Lineage (NCBI taxonomy): Eukaryota > Viridiplantae > Streptophyta > Magnoliopsida > Malpighiales > Erythroxylaceae > Erythroxylum > Erythroxylum guanchezii. The sequence continues at coordinate 22,144,750 of JAOTAX010000196.1, read as the reverse complement.
TCCTTAACCACAATGGAATAGATGAGTTACTCCTTTATCCTTAACACCATTAATTCTATTATATCCTCTTTGCTACTCACTATGTTCTTAAGCACCAAGAGATATCAGATAAGCTTTCATATTTTCTTTGGGCATATTTGAGTGGTTTTGCAACCATTGTAGTATATCTTGGAAAAAGTTCCCATTAAAATTTTAGGAGCCTTTATCCTTAGATATACTCTATAAGGCTATAGAAAGGCTACATTGAAAGAGGATACAAGATTTGAATTCCATTTCCTCATTACAAAGCACACATCCCTTATCAATTTGTAAATAGGTCAACCTGCCTATATTGCTTAATCTGTTTAAAGTTATCAGCTAAAGAAAAAATGACGTGCCAGGCATAGGAGCCTTATTCCATTTAAGACTATGCTAACTAACAACCTATCCCCTCTGAACTAACTAATCCCTCAAAAGTTTGTTGCTAAACTTATTAGGGGGTTAGTTTAACCATGTATAGCTATATTGCATTTCAGGATTAGGTAGATAGTTTGCAGTTAGATACTCTAACTCATTGGGAAACTCATTCCTGTGTCATTCTTTAATGAGTGAATTAACTCTAGCTTTAGTAGGGAAGTTGTTTCAAGCGTGTACTACTTTATATATTATAATTAGATGGTTATAACCTGTCTGATTATCAAACCATAGGAATGCCTTGCTTCCGTTTCCTACCCTACATGAAATACCTGGCTTTATGATATCCCTTAACTTCAATAATTGAGTTAAGGACCAAGAGTGGGACCATAAGTTGTTACCTTTCAGAACATAACTATGCAACCATCTAATCAACAAAGCCTTTTTGTCTTGTATTGCATTCCAAAGTCTTTTTAGCATAAGCACTTTATTAGTGGTTTTGATTGAGATTATTCCTAACCCTTCGTCATCCTTAGGCCTACATACTTCTGTGGTAAGGCTCCCTGCGTTGTAATTGCCCCAAAGGAATTTTCTTATCTACTTCTCCACATATTTGATGAAACCCTTAGCAAGGAACAAATTGGAACTGCAACAAATATGTAAGGAGTTCAAAACTAATTTGATCAATTGCAATTTCCTCCAAATGAAAGAGCCTTATTAGTTTAGGAGACAAGTCTCCTATAAATCATTTCATGCAAGGGATAACACTCATTGATTTGGATTATTCTTATAGTAATTGGTAAGCCCAAATATAAGGGAGAAGGTTGTTTCCTTCTTGTACTAGTAATTCCAGCAACTTTAGGCTCTAAGTGCTCAACACTTGTATCCAAAATGGAATGGCTCTTATTAGTGTCTAAAATTAGGCCATACATTTCCTTAAATAAGTTCAAGGTTGTCGTAAGAGTTTGTACAAATCTTGAGTAATCTTTACAAAACTACAAGAGATCATCAACAAAATATAAACTTACTAGGGAGACTTTTTTGCATTTACTTACTATGTAACTTGAATCTCTTTTCATTTGTAACACTGTGATTTAATAAAAGTGTAAATGCCTCTATACACAAGATGAAGAGATATAGGGAGATAGGATCTCCATCTTTAAGGCCTTTAGCACCATTAAGTAGACCGGATGGAGTCCTATTCACTAATATTGAGAAAGAAATTATAGATATGTAAGCCACAATCCTTCTAATAAATTTGTTTAGGAATCATATAGTCTCTAGTAGCTAATTTCCATTCTATGCAGTCAAATGATTTGTCGGATCCCGTTTCCGGAACCCAACTCTCTTGCTTAAAATCGTGAAACTTGAGCGTGCGTGTAACCTTGAAGTGTTATA
>JAOTAX010000196.1:22124719-22139207 GCA_025629825.1 Erythroxylum guanchezii | reverse complement strand
CGGTAGAGGGCATTCGCGTTTTGCAGTGTCTTGGAATCCGAAAAGAAGCAACCCATTCATGACAATAAGGTATTTTCGTAAATCCTTAGTGTTTTTGATTATACGTCATGTTCTTGTATGGTCTTTTCCGCAGTGTATTGTGAATACTCGGACCGTACACGATCCAACAGTTGTGTCAAACTATAGTAGCTACACTATAACCCTATAGGCATGCCTATCTATCCACAACCAAGATAACAGAGCAGGCACTATAACATTTCCTTTAACCATTTGCAAATTTCACAATTCATATATTAACAAATCATATGAAATATATTTCAAGTCATAAAATCTATATTTGTGTTTATACATGCAATTCATGGTGTACCACCATTAGAAGGGTATCAAAATCACACTTGTGTAATCATACTATACGCATATGAGTAATCAATATGCAAACAAATCATTTATGTACATGTAAATTTTCTTTGGAATGCATTATGCTCAATCTTCTATTCCAATGTTCAGTCTCCCAATTCACATGTGGTAAGTCCTATTTCATTTATTTCTAGGTGTTTGACAATTTTCACACACATTCATAAAGTTTCGGATAAGATGCGGTAGAAATTGGAAACAAAAACCATGCCACGGTTGTGACAGACACTCTCTTCATTCATACCACTACTTGTTCCTTAATATTCATATAGAAAAGTCAGAACTGGGTTTTGAGGTCTTCTAGACAATTTTTATAGTTTCTATATCACTAATAATCAGACTATTTGGACTTCTAAATCATGAGATATAGGCAAAATATCACAAGCTGCTCCAAAACAGGGGCAACATCAAGTTACCTTTTTCGATCTCAATGTTAAAGGTCATAGAGCTAGAATTAGGTCAGAGTCCCTTCTAGAAATATTTAGCTCTTTGTCTTAGGTTTTATATGAAACTAAAATCATATAATTTGGAGGTCTTTCGGCTGAGTTATGACTTAAACAGTATGACTGACTCGAACAAGCCCTAGACAAAATTCCACTACATAATACTCTCTTGTCATATACAACCAGGTTCATGCAAAGTAATACCAAAATAACACCAAAGCAACATCCCACCAACAATTGCACATCCAAATGAATCTTTATATCCATTCAATCATACACAAATACGGAAATCAACCAAGTGAAGTCCCAAAACTCAAAATTGACAAAGTAGGTCTTCTTTTGCCTTTCCTTCCCTTCGTCTTTGACTTTGCTTGACTCATCAACTAGAAAAACCAAAATTATATCTCTTAATCCCACTTTCAACCTTATAATTTCATTCCTTCATAAGCAAATTAAGAAGAGATAAAGGTGAAGAGAACATCCCTAACTTTTATCTTGATTTTTACCTACGATTTGCTTGATTTCTTTCATGAAAAATGATAGGACAAAGAAGGTGAAATGGAGAGGAGAAAAATCTGAACATAAAACCGCCAAAATGTTGTGTATCTCCCCTCTCCATATGCCCATTCTAGAACTTTCAATACTCACACATATGCTTAATTCCTATTGGACACATATGCTTTATTATTATTGGTTACACATGCCTTAATCCAATTAGTCCATGTGTTAACTTTAGAAAAATTGCATATTGGTCACCTTTAGTTCCCATATTGGCTTACAATCTTATCAATTAATTTCATTCCCCTATGTCTTAATTTTCTAATGTAATAAATTTCATGCAATCATTTTGGGAGTTATACCCAAAACACTACAAACTGTTCGAAAATAGGGGCAATAGCTATAACTCAGCTTTAAGCTAGAATTTAAAAATCTTAAGAGACATAATAAAATTTTGGTTCCTTCATGAAAGTTTTAGATCTATGTCTCTAGTTTAATGCCCAATTGAAATTATCCAATTTATTTAGAGGTCTACAGGCCAAGATATGGCTGAATTATAGAAATCTATTCAGTGAAACCTATCCATTCATCGAGGTACATATCCCAAATCAACTAACTTCGGTCTTATCATGCAAGAGCAATACAAAAACACATCCAATTTAACTAACAAAATTCATAAGCAAATGGGATACTTCTTCTTCCAATTTCCCTCACATCACATTCATAAATGCTAGCAACATATCAAAAATTCCCAGACACATTTCACATTTAAGTATGTATGTCCATGCCAAAACGAACAAATTACCCATTAACCTATGTCTTTTACATTAAGTACCATAATGTCTCTTACTAAGATGCACTTAATTCATTAAGTTCATTTCTTAATACACCCTAGACATGCTATAATACTTCCAGGGTATATGTTAGGGTATTACAATGCTTTGACATGCTACGGTAGCATTTCAAATGGGAAATGTAGAACATATGGTGAATCTTCACCTTCGGAGGAAGCTCTAACTTATTGATACTTTCCAATTCCAACAAAGATTGCTAAACATACCATAAAATACTTCATAAATTTTTTCAATAGCCTTTTAAAGACAGAGATCTATCCATATGGAGTCAATCTTAGGTAAAACCACTCTCTTATTTCAAAAATCTGACCTTTAAAATGAATGTCTGCTTGTTTTTTCATGCAATGGCAGGGCCCGAGCAAGATTTATGTTGATCCAGGCTAGTACTTGTTTTCTCTAGTTTAGGGTTTCTAAAAAACCAAAAATTTTAGTATTGCTCAGGTTAAATGAAGGGAAGGATGAAGGTGGAGGTCCGTAAAGGGCTTAAAATGGAGACACATCAAAAGGCGAGTGATCGGTTATATTGTACTAGTATTCAACGAGAAGTAAAAATCGAGATAATACTGAGGCTTATCATACATAAAGCACCGAAGGTATATCTCTAAAAATTAGTTCACCACTTCTAACTAACCGTTATAATTGAGAATAATCCAATATAATCGAAATAATTCCCACTAAAAGTTACTGAGAAAGATAGGATCTCTGTCACTAATTATAGATTTAAGGATCCCTTATAATTTGGAAGTCCTCAATAAAAGCTTAGATGCTAGGGTTGAAACTATATAGTGATTACATAATGATAAAAGCATATATATTTAGTCATAAGGTCAATAATAACCCAAATAGAGGTGAAAAAGCAAGAAGGAGGAAGGTGAGTAATACAATCCATGTTAATTTCATCGTCGACCTGTTCAATGGTAGTCAAGGTTGTAATTGGTCACAGGACTTTTATATGGAACATTAAATCTATTGACATATATAACATTTAGAAATAAGTCTTTAACATCTTTATATAATCTAGGCTAATAGAAGATAGTTTCAAGGTGGGCAACTATGGCCTTGACTTTGAAATGGCCAGCTATAATTGAATTATGAAATTCTAGTAGCAACAAATTGAAACATTAAGTCAAGAAGTATATAGAGTTTATCTTGAAACTATTTACCCCATCTCTATAAGTGAAAACTTATTGCATTTTATAATATGAATGGAACTTTTATATGATATATTGGAATGAGGGATGACGGAGATAAAACTCATGCAACTGATCAAACAATTAAAGCTATGTGAAGAATGGTTGCAAGGATAAGAACATTAAGGGAAGGAATCCAAGAGAGAGGAGTATCATCCACTTTGTTACTTTTACCAGGTTTGTATCAGATTTAAAAATCAAATCCAAATAGTTTATCAACTCATTTATATTGTTCTAGAGTTTGAATAGTTTAGGTTAACAAAATTTTAAGACTACTTTAATCATTATAAATAATGAACTTGTGAACCAAAAAAAATGGTGTGTTTTTTTATAGCTTCTATTATGATGTACCTCTCCTAGATAAAAGCAAAATTAGATTGCATAGGGTAACACAAATTTTTGTTAAAGAAAGTAACAAAAAGAAATTCTTAATTAAGATAACACCAGTAACAAAATTAGAGGTGTCACACTCTAGGGCAAAAAGCTGTGTAAAGTCTAGATGTTGTAATATTGGTGTAGTGTCATAGTGGTTTAAGTTTTTGAAAAGTAGTAGAAGCAGTAAAAGACCATATAAACTAACCATGCTTCAATAAATCTGTAAGGGAACTAATAATAAAGGTATATTATTTTACAAAACAACAGTGATAACTAGTCAATCTAAGAAACTTGTGGAGTTCAATGAGGGTATGTTGTTCAGGTTAATTACTAATGGCCTAAAATTTTAAGAGATCCATGCTAACAACATAAAATATAATGTGCCTTAGGTAATCAACAAAGGTCACATTATAAGCACATTTTGAAAACATAGCAAAAAATTAATGACCAGAAAGTAATTGCAAAACAACTTATAAATGCTCTAAATGCTTGAACAAGGAATGACTATAGACTAGAATATCATCAAAGATAACCAATATAAAATAACATGAAAACCCCTACTTTAGACAATTTTCTAAACCAAATGGTAGAACAAGGAACTCAAAATGGCCTTCCACATTCATAAAGACGGTCTTACGAATGTCCTAATCCATCACATGGATCTAATCATAACCAAATTATAGGTCAATATAAGAGAAAAACTTAGGTCCATGTAATTCATCCTTCAATTTGTCCATAGTCGGAATAGGAAACCTATTAGGAATTGCTAAATCTTTAAGTGCATGGTAATCAACATAAAGATGTGAAGTGCTATCCATTTTCTTGGCCAATAAAATTGGATAAGAAAGTGAATTGTTATTAGATTTAATAATACATTTAAAGAGCATATCCCTAATAATTTTAGTCATTTTCTCTTTTTAATAGTGAGGGAATGGTAATGCTTAACATTCACAAGGAAAGAAATAGGTTTTACGTGGATAAAGTAGTTATGGGGGTAAGAAGGAGGTAGTCTTTTAGATATGCCAAAGATAAAAGAATAAGAGCGTAAAATGGATAATAAATCTAAGTGTAAATTAGTGGAAATACCTAGGTCTAAGGGGAAATATATAGGCATATTAGTGGTTGACTTATGATTAAGCAGGGTAATGGCATATAAAGAGGGGCACTGAATCTATATGAATTAACAAATGAATATGGTTATGGGTAGAGGGGCATGGTAAGAGTTTAGGTTCATTAGTGAGAGAGACATATGGACCCTCAAGATAAAAGGTCATACAGGGCATAGAAAAATTGGATAAAACTAGACCAAATGTTTATAGCCTTTGGATGCCAATATCAACATCAACACAATGAATTGGCATGACATAAAATATGGTTAAAAATGCTATTGCTAAATAATAATTGGAGTATCAACACACAATTATAAGCATAAATGTAGGCACCATTTCCCACCATAACTAAAAAATTGGGAGTAGTATGGACTAGCAACTACAAAAATTAGCAACCCTTGGGTGGACAATATTGCGAGAATTACTAGAATCCACCCAGATTGAAATAAAGTGGCTTAAAATAAAACTCATCATACATAGAGTTAGACGAAAGAGAGAACTAGTTAGTGCATCTATAGAAAATTAAAAATGCAACAAGTTAGGATTAGGTAGCTTAATTAGGGTTAGGAAAGGGAGGGAGAGGAGTAGGTAACAAAGTGTATAAAGTATCCTCCATGGGATCATGATGGTTAGGTAGAGTATCGTCATCATCATCAGGAAGAAGCAATAAAAATTGGTTGACCTTACATTTATGAGTAGGGCTAATTTTTTAATCATAATTGAAATAAAGGCCCTTAAATTATTGTTTTTGAATTTATTTTGGCGTAAGCTTATAAACAAGAAAGGGTAGGGCAAGTGCATGTCTTGAAAGAGCCTGTAATCATAGGAGTGGTGTAGAAAAAGGGGAAACAGGTCTATTGGATTTTCTGGTATCATTAAATTTATCTTCTAACAAAATTTTTATAGCAATAAATTTTGTAACACAACTAACTCATGTTGTATATTAGCCCTTAATCCTAAATAAAAATAGTTAAGAATTGAATCGGCAAGCATACCCATAATCTTATAACATAATCATTAAAAATTAAGCTAATAATCACTCATGGAACCTATTTAGTGCAAGTTGAATAGTGTAGTTTAAGGATTGTCATAACTTGATGGTCCAAAACACATTTCAAGTGCCCACGTAAAAGGTTCCTACGTAGAAATCTAATGATTCATGAATGTCCACTTGAACTAAAAGTGCATTGCCTTTTATGTAAAAAGCAATAACCTCTAAGAGCTACTCAGGTTGAATTTTGTTATAGGAGAAATATTGTTATACCTAAAAAATCCAATCAATAAGAGTAGAACATCAAAATAAGGCATACATATATTATAAAGTTTAAGGGGGGGAAAAAGGTAGCAAAAGAGGAAAAAGAGGTTACATTGGAAGAGAAGGATTGATTGAAAGGAATAGGATCGAAAAGTTAAGGGTGAAGTATTATGAGAGATACTGGAAAAAGAGGCACTTTTAAAAGGTGAAGGTTATGTAGGTGGTTGGGTAAGGGCCAAATCAATTATATGAGAATGTAAATTTTAAAAAATAATAAGAAAGGATTTTTGTTATTGATAAATATTTTGTAGTATTGCAACTTATTGTTGATTAATTAATAAAGTATATCTTCATATTGTTTATTAATTCAATGTTGCATAGTATCCATATGCTTATCAAACATAGTAACAATAACATTAATGGTTTAGTCTAGTTTAGGTAGCTTGGAAAAGAAGCAAACATAAGTACTAGTTAATAAGAGGTAAATAACTAAAATTATCCTTATTTAAGAGAGCGGTAACTCTCCCAAGATAAAAAAGGAAAAACAAGGGAAACTCTTCCCTCCTTATCATTCATTATCTCAAGTTTAAATACAAAGCAATAGTAGATAATAACTTATATCAAGATCAATGGATCAAAGGAAATTTGGCTAACTACCTTTACTTAACAATCTATAATATTCTCTAGAATATTCTTAAGTTGTTATAAAATATGTCTTCCATCCAAGTTGCTAAGTTTTATGTTTGGACTTGGAAGAAGTTGGGCTTGTTACAAGCAACCCATCTTTTTTAATAATTTCTTGTGAACCATCATCATCAAGTACCAACCCCACTCGTATCATTTTCCCTTCTTAAAGAAATAAAGATACCTTGAAGGAAATAAAAAATTTAATTTCCATTTCAAAGTATTAAGCAAAAATATGATTTTAAAAGAGAAATCACTCAATTAGAAACAAAGTGAGTATCAAAGAAGTAGATGCTTTTTGTTCAAAAATAATCATCTAGTTGACTCTTATATTAATTGATGGTTTAAAACAAAGTGATACAACATAGCCAACAAAAATAAATAAGTCATTTATAGATTGTATTGATTTTTATCATTTTCTTTATTTTACGTTTTTGTTTTTTGATATTCTTTATTGTTTTTAAGAATTAAATGAAAGGGATTAATTTTGGTATTTGAATTTTTTTTAAAAATGGCATTTGGATATCATTGAAATTCATTATTAAAAAGATTGGTAGAGTTAAAACCAACTTAAAGTGATTATCAGATTTCAAGCCTGACATTTGAGCTCTCTTAACCTTTTATTATATAGTTTTGGGTATTATGTAATTTATTTGTTTTATTTCTATTATGTGTAGTTCATTATAATCATATTTTAAAAATAAATAATATCTCATTTGGAATTAAGGGTCCAAAGCAAATGGGCTTTTCTAATATAAGCTTGAACCTAAAGTGAATTTAAAATTAATCATTTTTTATTTTACTTATTATTTTTTCAATTGTTAAATAATTTTATAATGTAAGAGAGGGAAATTCACTCATTAAAACAAACCATTAAGACCTCAAACAAAATAAAGTTTAAGGTCTTCCAAACGTCTTTGTATTTATTTTAGGCTCTAGCTCAAATAACAAAATCCTATATAGCCAACCATAAGTTTTATTTCAATTCTTTAGCTTGCCTCTTTTAAACTTGTAATTAAGATTATGTAATTTCAAACTCTCCAAATTTACAATTCTTTTAAGACTTAGTTAACCACTTAGGCCAATAAAATAAGGTGCCTAATATCTTTCCTATTTTATAGTTTAGTACTTGAACTCTTTTATAGTAAGGACTTATAGTTGCTTTTCTTAGGTAGTTAGAATGATGACTTTATTATAAATTTAGTCAATATTTAGCCTCATCCCTATTTAAGGGGTTTAAAAACGTGAACAATAATAACCAAAAAATGGTTAGTTCATTCTTAAGTTACAAAATTTCACCTCTAAAAGACACTCATCAAGTGCTCCCCTTTACATCCTTCCTATTTCCCCACATTTTTCCTTGCTTTGTCCATTAAATCTCACCTTTTCCTATTTGCTTTCCTACTTGTCTTCTCTTTCTTACTTTCTCCATTTTCATCTTCTTTGCTATCTTTTGTAGTTTGCCAAACTCTCAATTATAATTCCTTTAAGGGCAACTTTTTCCTTTCACTTTTAATTTTCATGCTGATGCTTTCATTACCATTTTTGGTAACGGTAATTCGAAAGACTTCCAGACAAAATATGTTCCTTTTCCTCTTTTATAAATGTAGCTTGCTTTGTTTCTTATCATTTAAACAACTTCCAATAGTCAACTTCCTCCTCTATCCTTGAAAGCTCCGACTTTTTCTTTGCAAGCTCCTATAGAGAAATCTTAGGCTAAAGCTCAAACTCAAAGGAAGAGTTGGAAGTAAGTTCTTGGAGAGTAAGAGGACCTCACTCTCCATTATTGCCCACCTAATGATGAGGATGGTAGATTGGTTATTTCCCCTAAGCCAGATTTTCTTCAAGCTAGTGTTAGAACTTGGGAAGCGACACTAGTGGGCTTTTTCACATATAAGAGACCTCCCTTCCCAATATTATAGAAATAGGCAATGAACTTATGGAAAAAAAAAAAGAGGATTGGTGGATATTATGCTATATGAGGATGACCTAATCCTCTTCACTTTCTCTTCTAAGTCTCAAGCCCTAAAGGTGGTGGAAGAAGGGCCTTGACATATTGCTTAATTCCTCATATTCCTTCAACAGTGGCAGTCAGGGACTTAATTAGAAAACATCAAACAACAGTTCATACTTTTCTAGGTAAACTCCACAATGTTCTCCTATAATATTGACAACTAAAGGCCTAAGCATAGTTGTAAGTTTCTTGGGAAAGCCCCTAGGTATGGATGGTAATATTATTAAAAGGAGGAGAATATGGTATACTCAGTTATAAGTTAGTGTTAATATCTCCAAGGAATTGCTTGATTATATTCCAATAATAAGATCAGTTCTTAATTGTGATCTCTATGAGGACAATGCTATGCCATCACATAAAGCTCAAGGTAAGAAGTGGGTGCCTATTGATAAAAAAATTCAAGAAAGGGGACTTTAATGAACTTATGGGAATAGAGGAAGAGGAAATAGAATTTGGTTTGAATTTAAGGAAGCTTGATGTTGAACTACTAACATTTGTAAAGTTTCAATCCTAGATGGACACGAATGGAAACCAAAATGTGGAACTACAAGATGATCAGAGAGGAAAAAAAAAAGCAAGGAGAAAGTTGTTTATGAGGACCAAATCATAACTCAAGATCTGGAAAAGACATAAATAAAGAAGAGGGAAATGGATTAGCAAGAATAGAAAATCCCATCCCCCTTCATCATCCTTAGAAGCTAATGGACAACAGAGTTAAAAGCTCCAAAGATAAAAACCTTTGCTAAATGACTATAATCTCATTGAATTTTAAGGGTCTAAATTGCCCTAATAAGTTACTAGATTTGAGAATTTTTGTTTACAATGAGAATCAATGGATTATTGCACTTTGGAAACTAAAATTAGACTAACAAATATTAATAAATGAAAAAGGCTATAAGTTGAATGGAGATTCATCTCCAATCATCAAACTCATAATTATGTTAGAATAATCATTGGTTACAATCCTAAACTTGTGGACATTGAAATTATTGAATATGAGGTATAAGTTGAGGCATTTTCTCTTTTGTTGTTTACAGTTCTAATTTAGCATTTCAAAGGAAGGAATTATGGGATATTGTCCCGAGGTTTTAAAGAGAGTCTCTAATCCATGGTTGGTTTGTGGAGACTTCAATTCCATATTATACAAAATTGAAGTTAAGGGACATTTCAATTTGAGAAACCTTTTAGGAGATTTCAGGAATTATGTTAAGAGTTTAGGAGTTACTGATCTCAAGTGTGATGGTTGAACTTTCATTTGGTGTAATAAGCAAGCTTCTAAATGGTTTTTGAGAAAAAAGTTAGATAGGGCCTTAGTAAACCAACATTGGATGTCCCAATTCCCAGAGAGCAATTCTACTTTCATGAATTCTCTCTTTTCTAACTGCTCTCCAATCAAAATTGAGGATGTCTTTTAGAGGCTAAGAAGGATGCATCCTTTAAGGTTCAACAATTTTCTAACTAGTGAAGATGGCTTCTAGGAGTCTTTAAAGAGAGTTATGCGGGTATTTATACTTAGTTCTTTACAATTCAGGTGTATATAGAAGTTGAAGGCAGGTGTATATAGAAGTTGAAGACTATTAAGACTGAGTTGAAAAAGTTTAATGCTAAAAGGGGTACTAGTATATTACAAGCTATCTTTAAGGACAAAGATAAGTTGGTCACTGCATAAGCTTCACTCTCTACTAATCCAAGTGACTCAAGTCTCCTAAAGACTGAAAAACTCATGGTGAAGACTATCTACAAGCTATTAAAACTCACTCTAACTTGTTGGAGAAAAGGGTTATTGTTGGGTCCCAAATTTTTTTTATTTATTCTTTCTTTTGATTTAATTGTTTTATTTTATTTTTAGTTGAGTCTTTGAATTAGCAAGGATGAATGGGGAATTGAATGGAAATTAGAATTTGAAATTTGAATGAAGTGTTAGAATTAATTAGGTGGTGTTAAGTGGATTAAAGTGTAGAGACATATAAGACAAATAAGGACAAACTTGGAAAGCCCAAATGGAGGAGGGGCAAATTTGGAAGAAAAGGAGTAAAACAAGAGACAAAAATTTTGTTTGAATTAAAAGAAGGAGAAGGAGAGTTGTCGTAGAACATAAGGAAAGAAGAACAAAAACGTGAATAAGAAGAGGAAAAGAAGAAGAATCGTAGGAAGCTTGTGAGGGAGGAAAAAGAAGAAGAAAAAAAGAAGAGAAATCCACTTGTTGGAGGTAAGTTTTCTTCTTTCTTATGTTAGATTCAAAAAGGGGATTAAATAGAGGTTAGGGTTTGTGTTGGAAATGAAGGAAGAAAGAAGAAAAAGGTGAAATCAAATGGATTTTGGGATTTCTAAGTTAGAGATTTGGTTTTTCTAGCCTAGATGGGCTATGGGTAAGTTAGGTTTAAATTTAATTTTAGCTTTGCTTTGATTCTTGATTTTATGAACTTTCCTTTGAATGTATGGATTAAATAGAAATTGGTTTAATTGAAGGGAACCAAGGAAACCCCACTCAAGAGAGAGAGGAAGGGCAATCTTGAGCTTGGATTTCGACATTTAGGTGGGTAATATTTTTATAGTTGTTGTGTGATGGGCAAATGCCTTATATGTGTGTATTTCTGTTTAAATTGCGTAAATGTTGAATTGTGGTGTATATTTGAAAATGTATGATGAAATAGGGTATGTTTTCTTTGATATGAATGAAAAGTATGAAACTATGAGGATTTGATAAAATGAAAGAAGCATAAGAATGCCATTTTGCGATTGAATATTTGAGCATAGATTTGTTATGATTGGGCAAGAGAGAAACCTGTTTCGTTAGTCACGTGCACGTTGACCCATAGCCTTTTCCCGGCTACCCACTTGAGACCACGAGATCCTGAGAAATCGGACTCGTTTTGTTCACGGTGTAAACCATTTTGTTTTACGGAACTCTCAAGCTATTTGTGTGCATTTCATCATTAATTATGAGTATGGTGCATAATAAAATGTTATGATTGATGGAAGATTTCATGATATGCTTTATGTGATAAATTTGTTTAATTATGAATTATGTGATAAGTTGCGAATGATTTGGATTTCTTGATATATGTGTATTTATGCATGTTGTATGGCTCATTACCGATGGCTATAAACGTATTAGCCACTGAGCCTAGTTGCTCACCCCACTTTCCCTCCTCAGGTGCAAATCAAGACAAGCGCTGAACCTTGCACGACCTCGGAAAAACTCCAAGACATTAGATACTTTTGTACTAAGTTAGTGACTAGCTTTTTTGGATAGCTTTACAAGCATATCAAACATTGAGCATCTTATATATTTTGTATCTTTTGCTTAATTCATGATGGATATGTTGATATGTAATTAAAGCTATGCATGAACATTCATTATGATTGGAAATGAGAATGAGAACTCTAGTATTATCCTTTTGTGTATGATTGTGTTGTTTTATAGATAGTGTATGAGATTGTGTATGACTTTGCGAAAAAGGAACGTGTATGTGCATGGTCTTCCTTGTTGAGTTTGATGTTGGGTATTTGCTTGGGAATAGCATGTTGGAGTTTAGAATTGTGTTTGAGATGAATTGGTTGAGGTGGAGCTTAATAGTATTGAAGAGTATGTAGTAGTGGGTGAATATGTGAAGTTGATGTGTTGATAAGCCATCCTAAGTATAGGAATGGTGTTCAGAAACTTCAATGGCAAAACTGTACTGATCTAGATAGAATTAGCCAAGGTAGTCTTAATGAAAGTTGTAGATTATGTTTCCAACTTTCTAATACCATAAAGTATGCAATTTTTCGATATCAGGGCTAGAAGTTATGATAATTTGAAATCTTGATGTTGTTTAGGAGGAACTTTTAGGGACATAAACTTTAAGTGACATTTTGACCCTCATAAAGTTGGAAATTGCTCTTAGGGTCTTCTTGAAAGTTGTAGATTGTCTTTTTATCTTTCCATTGATATAAGTATGACATTTTTGGACAATGGAGTGAAAAGTTATGATGATTAAAAGTTCTGTTACTATTTAGGATGAGCTTGTCGACCAGTCACTTTTACGTAGACTTTTGACCCCTTTAGAGACTGAAATTGTTTTTAAGTCCTTCATGGAAGTTGTAAAGCTTTCTTTTAGTTTTCCATTGATACCAAATTTACAAATTTTGGAGTTCTGGGTCAAAAGCTATGAATTTTAGAAGTTAGAAAGTCGGTTTAGAAGAGGGCGAGGGCGAGCCCTCGCTCGTTCGCCAGCGCTCGCGCGGTGGGCGCGCCTGGAGCCTACCGCGGGGCCGAATTCGATTTTTCTTGCCGATTTGATCTCTCTCCATTCTTTTGGCCATAACTTTTTCGTCCGACCTCCGATTGACCTGATTTTTGAAGCGTTAGATTCCTAAGACATTCCTCTACCTCTCCATCAAAACTTATAGGTTTTGATATTAATTTGGAAAAGATGGATTGAATCAAAGTGAGAGGATTGGTTAAAAGGTTATGAGTTGGATATTTTCTGAACATGTTTCGGTATTTTGGTGATATCTTGATTCGTAGAGCTCCGATTGAGTTGATTTTTGTTTCAAATTAAACTAGAGACATGGAGCTATAACTTATCTAAAGGAATCAAATTTCAATTCAGCCCCTAAGATTTTCCGAAGTGACATTGGTAATAGTTTTCAGTCTAGGTTTTGTAAAAGCAGAAAGTGTTTTGGCCAATACTCCTTCATCTCTGAACCAAATTGAGCGGTTTTTGTGGCGTTAGAATCGTAAGTCAATGGGAAACAAATGTTCTGAAGAAGCTGGTCTGAAATTTCAATTAGAAGTTCCCCAATTTTGATCAGTAAGTTATCGGTATTGAGTCCTCCATGCTTTTATGATTACAAATGTTGGACTTCGGAGACGGGGTCCAACAGTTATAGTGAATTGGATCCAAAAAATGGGTTCAATTTTCTTCAACTTTATTATTTCTAAAGGAAATGTTAATAAAGTTTGCTTTATCCTCACTCAAGATGGTAGAAGTCTTACTCAGCAGTTAGGTCTCCTTAAGGAAGTTAAAGGATACTTTAACAACTTCTATGGGATCTCTTAAGTGACCTCTTCTACTATTCAATCTATAAGCTCCTTCATTATAAAGAGGATCATTGATGACAAAGTTGTTACTCTTATTAATCTTGTAGATGATATTAAAATTGAAAAAACTGCATTCCTGATGAATGCAAGGAAATGCCTTAGTCCTAATGGCCTAAATGGCTTTTTCTTTCAGAAATCTTAGTCAAAAATTGGTTCATTGCTAAATGGAGTTGTGCTTGAATTTTTCTTTATTGGTGTATTGTTGAAGGATCTTAATAAAACCTTCATATGTTTAGCTCCAAAGTTGGTTAATCCTACTTCTTTTGAGGATTATAGACTTATGGCCTACTTTGACTTTCTACAAATAGTGATCCCCAAAATCATTGCAATTAGACTTAAACCAGTCTTTAATCAGTGATAACCAAAGTGCTTTCATGCAAAGCAAATAGATTGGGAATGACATTTCTATTGTTCAGGAACTATTGAAAGGCTATTTAACGAAAAACCCCTGATGAATTGTTAAATTAAGATTAATTTCAAGAAATCATGTTGGGCCCCGAACTTTTCTTGGAAGTTAGGACTATTAAATGAGAAGTTGTTCATGATTAGTCATGTATAAAGGG
>JAOTAX010000196.1:22110723-22124619 GCA_025629825.1 Erythroxylum guanchezii | reverse complement strand
TATGCATGAATTTTTCACAACAATCCTAAACCCTCTTAGCCCTTTACCAAATTACCATTCTACCCTTCCCGTCGGGGGTGGGATGTTACATAATCCGTGTAAGTCTAAGTCATAGGAGTGAAGTATAGGAAACATCTGCAAGGACCAAGGCCATCAAATAAAAGACAAAGTACTTTTAGAATGAGTTTTCAGTTACAGATGATTGCACATATAATGAAGAAAGGAAATTGTATGTTTTATTTTGGATTACCATATAAATTTTAAGATGTATTACTACTGTTAGATGATAATGTTAAGCATTGGGGAGTTTTGTAATGTGTATATGTGTAGCATTGAATAGAATTGTATACCTTAAATGAGTGTACAAGAATTTGGTTTCTATGTGTGTGGATGGTTGTACATTCTGTATAGGGGGTGTTATAGGCATCATTACTGCCCTTTGCCCCCCATTACTCTAGGTTCTTAACCCCTTTAAATGCCAATACATGCTTTGGAGACATGAAGAGTTACAATTCATGGAGAATTGTAAACTCATATCTTAGTCCAGTAGAACTCACAAAATAAAAATGAGGCAATAAAAGAAACCATAGTTTCTTGTAAGACAACATATCCAAATTTTGACGTTGAGGACAAGTTCAGTCTCTATAAGTTAAGTAGTAATACAAGAGGGCTTGGTAATTTGGATGAGGATAGGTCACAAATAGCTAATAAATAAGATGAGTTGTCTATACCAACCTAAATGCTTCTAAGTCTAAGTGTAAGACTCAACACCTGACTGGATGAAAGAATTTATATCAACTTAAGAATATTATAGAGAAAATATAGATAATATTATAGATATGTTAAATAAAAGTTATTATCCAGTGTCTTTTGATCCTTAAGTCTAGATGTAAATTATTATCTACTATCTATATGTATTTAAACTTAATCCAAAGAATGAAAAGGAGGGAAGACTTTCCTTTGGTTTACCTTTTCTTTAATATTTAGAGAGTTATCCATCTCTTAAATAAGGACAATTTTAGTTGTTCGCCTCTTATTTGTAACACGAACATTATAGAGGCTTCAATCTAGATCCTAGTCAAATTGATTATGATTGAGATGCAAAGTGACTTTGGCACTCCAAATTCAGCTACTGATGCTTTAGTTCCAAAAACAAAAAGGTGGCACCGTTATTGAAAAATATGAGCCCATGTGATGAAGGATAATAGAAGAAATACTAACTAGTTGCTAAAACTCATAGAAATTAAGAAATATGAATTGTTGAATGTTGATAAGGCTACTAGAATATCATATTTTAGGTTTGGATTTTAGTTTAAGATGATGGAATTTTAAGTTTGGACTAGTTAGAATTTTACGATTTGATTGATGAAAATTTAGGCTATAATTTTTAGGATTTGATACGAGTGGAATTTTAGTGAGATACACAAGTAATAAAGCATAGTAAATTAGAAATCATTCACAAGGTCTAAGAATCACTCTTATAAGGAAGCATTAAACCTTATAATTGAAAACTCAATTTCATTATTAAAAAAAAAGGCAGCATATCTTATTATTGAATAATACACTCATATGTATGAAAGTTCTTAAAATCCTTATCCTAGTAGGAAAAGGTTCTTAACTAAAATTTCAAATTTTAATCATATTGTAATAAAGATTCTTTATTAAATAAGCTCGACTCTCAAAAAATAGGATAATATATCTAACTTATTATTATTCCTTATCTAGTAAGGAAAACTTAGCATAAGTAATTTTCAGCCTTTGTTGCCATTGCTATTACTTCTCATTCTTCATTCCATCAAATTAAAGCTTATGGTTAACTAATTGCCCTCTTTTATTTCATTTATGAACTCTAAGAACTTTTGCATCAATTCTTCCTAATTTGTTTGAGGTTGTCCTTAATGTATAATGTAACAAATATTTCTCATATAAGTTTGGATTTAACTTTTGAAATTCAGTTTTTAAAATTCAAGTGTTATCAAAAATTTATCTTGCTTTTCACTTGACAAGAAACTTTTGATACCCACCAACTCTTATGGCTACAATTTATTCATCAAGGATATCCGCTTTCTTCTCTTAAAAAGAGAAATGGTTGGAATTATCATAGTTATGATAGGAAATTAGGTACCACTATATCTATGATAAATAGTTAAGTATACAAAATTAAAAATAAGGATGATTTCCATATCACTTGGTAATTCTAAAACCTAGGCCTTAACACTTCTCTTTTTGAGGATTTAAAAACGTCTAACACTCTACGAATATAGTTTCTTATATTTTCCTTTTAAAAAACTCTCTAGATGAATCCTTACAATCACCATATCCCTTTGATTGAATTCCATTAATCAACGATGTTTATTAGCATGTTCGTTATAAGTCAAGTTGCTTGTTATTATCTTTTTTCATATTTCATTAAAGATATCCCATATATGTTTTGCAAAATTTTCATCGTTAACACTAACTAGTGTTGTTTGTGATAAAGGAACCATATAAATATGCTTTCTAGGTTGAACTCTCGAAACTATCTCAAAGTACTCTTACTAGTTGACTTATTTATAAAATTGTATGCCAATTCTATCGTAGGAAAAATTAGGCCCCAATTATTCATATTATCTGTATCTAAGCATTTTAACAACACCCTTAAGCTTCTATCCATTTATCATCGGTTTTGGGATGGAAAGAACTTGAAAATTAAGCTTGGTGTTTAAATTTTTCCATATATATCTCCAAAAATAACTCATAAACTTCACATCATGATCTAAGATGATGGTTAAAGGTAATCCATAGAGACATACAACTTCTTTAAAGAAGGTTTAGTAAAATAGACAATATCATAAGTCTTGTCCATTGTTTTTGCAAATAGTTTCACATGACTTCTCAACAACATTGGCATCAAGAACACATATATTGCGGCTTCTTATAGTCAAATATACTAACTAGTCGTGATTGCTAGTTGCAAGTGCATTCACAACTTCTCCTTTACTCATATGTTATGTTGAATTTGAATTTTCATTCAAATCTACTTCTCCTTTATCACTCACCACAACATAATCTCCATTGATCTGATTTATTATTTTCCTAACATCAAGGATATCATCAAAGTTTTAACCAACAAGCTCCGAAACCCTACAAAATTGCAACTTAATCTTTTCAACTTCCTATTCTATTATTTTAGATGGTTGTCCTATTCCTTCATCAT
This sequence comes from Erythroxylum guanchezii, assembly GCA_025629825.1. Classification (NCBI taxonomy): domain Eukaryota; kingdom Viridiplantae; phylum Streptophyta; class Magnoliopsida; order Malpighiales; family Erythroxylaceae; genus Erythroxylum; species Erythroxylum guanchezii. The sequence goes on along the minus strand of JAOTAX010000196.1, from coordinate 22,121,423 downwards.
ATTATTGTAGTGTTATGATTTGTTATTTATGTGTTATAGCCTATTTTAAAGGTGGTTTAGCTTTGTATTTAAGTATTTTAACTTGTTCAATTGTACCAAACTTAGGATTTGCCAAAGAATACACTTCCTCCCTCTTTTCTTCAACTTTAATGGTATGATAATATACCATTGTCAAATTATCTATATCATCAAGTACCTGATCACCTTTTACACGTAAGATTCTAATTAATCAGTTGAAGGAGAGGTGCCAACAATTTCAAAATGCAAAATAAATACTTTCTTTGGGGCACTGGCTACTAAATTTGAGGAACCAAAATTATTATATATTTTTTCAAAAAAGATTATCCCTTTTATCGGCTATTGTTATTAATATCAATCTCTTCATCTTGCTTGTTATCACACTCAAGCCATGTTCAACATTAAGTCTGGGTTATTGGTATGTACGATTATTTTTTGTGGAAGTTTTGATTTTTAGGAAATGGGTTTCAAAGCTTTCTAATCTCTCTAAAAATTGTCAAGCGTACTTTCTCGTGGGAGTTGTAATAGATAAGTTAGTTTTTAGAATGCCTAGTGAATGAGGATTGTCAATGCCTAATTTTTTTTGCAATATTCAAAAGTATTTCATCTAACTATAAGTTATTGAATATTCTTTTATGTCTTTTCACTACGTGTTGTCATCATGAACCACAAATTTGACATGAAATTGATGTAGAACAAATAGAAGAAATATCAATTATTAGCTAAACCTCACAAAACTAGAAAATATGGGCTATTGAGTGTTGTTAGGCTGCTGAAATATCATATTTCAAGTCTAAATTTCAACTTAGGCTTTTAAAATTTCAAGATTGTATTAACTGAAATTTTAGGGTTCAATTGTTTAGAAAATTTTGTTAAAATTTTAGGGTTTGATATGGCTAAATAATATTAGTGAGATAGACAAGTAATGGAGGGTAAGAAACAAAGAATGACTCCTAATGTCTATGGATCAAATTTTAGAATATCTTATCTTTGAAACAAAGAATCATTCGTAATGTCTATGCACATATTTATAGTTCTTAAAATTCTTATTTTAGTTAAAAAGGCTGCTCCTGACTAGAATATAAAAATTGAATCTTATTTTACTAAGAATTTTTTATTTTTAAATAAATGTAAGTCTTAAATAAATTAAGACAATATATTAACTTATTATTATTCTACCAAATTAAATTTTGTGGTTGACTATTTTATCCTCTTTCGTTTCGTTTATAGCACTAAACTTAGTGGCTCAAATCTCAGACTCCGTCGAGGAAATGAAAGCAATTTGGCGCATGCATGCCACTCCGAAGCAAACATAAGCTGATTTGGGCCATAATCACAACTTACCAACATTTTGTTGATAATCAAGGGAAATCGACACATTTTCCTCTTACGTTTTGGTTATGGTAAATGATGCAATGGTCATCTCCTCCCAAATTGTAAGATTCAACTGTTCACAACCCGACCTATCAAAGCATCAGACTACAATGAAGAGTTGGTTTATTATCTTGAAATGCAATGTGAACAAAGCCTTCATTTACATCTGAATTCATTTAATTGGTGGTATTTGAAGCTATTAGTTCTCCATGGGGATAGGAAAGGATAAACCTTCAAGTTTAGGATTACTGTGCTTGTAACATGAAATGGTATACTATAAATCATCATCTGTGACCCAAGTCCGGGAGAGAGATCCACCCTTAGAGGTCCACGACAAAATTCTGAATAATGTAAGTAACAGTCACGTTAGGAAAAGCACAAGCACATCACCTGTCCGTCACCGGAAAAGTAAAAAGAGAAAAGAAGCCCTAGGGAAGAATTTAAGAGAGGCATCATCACAGTAAACAAGCAGGAAGCCGGATATCGGATATCAACATCAAATACAATCAAGCAAGAGAGATCAAATAAACTGCTATAAGCCCAACATATATTTCGTCTTTATCATAAGCTAGTAAGTTGCTAATAAACTTAAGAATGTAACTGACAGCATAAGCCATCCAAGCCCTTAAAAACAGATAGAATCCATGCAAGGGAGGGTTGTCTTTCTGAATATTCCAATCTTGTTAATACAAAAAAGGACATCAAAACCAGAAAGTTAAAAATGGAGGTTGACAATCATGTAATTCAACGATCAGAGATCCAGAATAATCGAAAGCAGGCTGATTCTTCATAGAGAACCCAATTATTGTTAGTTGAGGCAACAATTGAGTTTCTTCAGGATTAGCAGGAAGATAAGGAGGGAAATGTGCGCAGCACGGAAGTTGTGACCTTTTGCACCTACTTAAATCACAATATGGAACAGGCCCTTTGTGCTTTGCTCTTCTTTTTCTTTTGCTTTGGTGGTTGAAGAACAACTCTGATGGCTGCATCAAAAACTCCTTTTACATTCTGCCAACAAAGATAATATTATCTTTCAGTTGTAACGCTCTATAACTTTTATAAACATGCAAGGAAATATTAACTTCAAGAAATAAACCTGCTGTGTTTTCGAACTGCATTCAACATAAGCAGGTGCACCTATAAGCTTTGTTAGCTCCTCTCCCTTCAAAGAAAATCAATGCCAATAATGGTTAGGAGTACAAACAAAAACACCCACTTCTCAATCAGAATGCCACAAGAAAAACTTTACCTGGGCAGTAGTAATGGGCACAGAACCAGGATGGTCTATAAAGAATTGCTTATCATCCCGAAGATCTAACCCATAAAAAAATCAATGACGTGAGAATATATCACCACAATCAATAGAGAATTGGGTCACTGGCAAAATATGTGATGAAGTCACCAATGTTTCTGTGGACTTGTCTGCGGTGTCACGAGACATAGTAATAAAATTTGATGTACTAAAAACATCCTAATCTTTCCCCATGACTTTAGAAATTACCGAAGACAATGACCTGATTAGTATCCATAACCTTCCACACTGATGTGATTAATGAAAATTATCAAGACAGCTACTGCCTGATAGAAACTCTAATAGAGCCAAACTCACAACAGAATTTATTAAAAAATGATAGGAGCCAGCCAAGTCATCAAGCAATCAAGTAAAGGTAATGAAATAAACACCTATGTCACCACTAAACAACACATCCAGAAGAACAACCAAATGAAGAAAGGAAGTTACAAATGCAGAATCAACATTTAAAAGAAAAATATACCAAGCTTCGTTCCAACGAGAATTATTGGGACACCAGGAGCATAATGTTTTAACTCCGGAATCCACTGCAAATGAAGCCAACTATGAATTCATTAGTATCATAGTAGTTTCACAGACAAATAAGAGGTTTGAACTGGAGAAGAGAAAAGGAACTATTGAAGTTAGTCTGGTTAAATTTCCACCTTTTTAGAAACATTTTCATAACTGGCCTTGCTAATGAGAGAGAAAGCCAGTATGAAAACATCTGCCCCACGATAGCTTAAAGGTCTCAATCTGTTATAATCCTCTTGACCTGTTTCAAGTGATAGCAAATGCAGAATCAAGGCAATGCCCACGATTGATAAAGTATCTTTAATCAATATATAAGGACGAAAAATCCTAGGTTAAGATACCGGCAGTATCCCACAACCCCAGGTTGACAGTGCTGCCATTAACCACCACATTTGCACTGAAATTATCAAATACAGTTGGAACATAATCCTGTTGAACAAAGACAGTGCACAAGGGAGTAAACAAACAGAAGGCAAACAGATTCCAAGGATTCCACATGATGAATAAAAAAGGGGATCAGATCAGCCACAAATAACAAATAAATGCACTAAGATATCGAAATTTAAATCCAGATAACTTATTGTCAAATCGGAAATCAAAAAGACCTTCCCCAGAAATTGCAATAACTAAAACGAACCATAGGCGTCCCTAAGACAGAAATCAACCCTATACGACTGATGCATACCTAGTCTGAGAATAATCATCAACATTTTATAATAATAATTGCCACTCTCTTGCATTTTATATATTCTTTTCTATTGCTTGCTTAAACCAGACAACATAGATTCCGTGGTCTGAATCAGTTTCCACTTTCCAGAAACTTGGGAAAGAAAACAAAACCTTTAAAAGGAAACATTAAGACAGCAGACAAAGACCAACAGTAGCAAAATCACACAAACAGCACATCAATCGAAATCAACATTCTCCATAAACAAACTTGAAACAGATAAGAGAACTCATTGAAAATCAGAAATCGTAAATATTGGAAAAGAAGAGAATTAAAAAGAATACACAGCCGAAATGAAAGAGAATAGACAAACAAGAGAATTACCGTAGGGAAGGTATTGCTAGTGTAAGAAATCAAGAGGCAGGTTTTACCAACGGCACCATCACCAACCGTGACGCACTTGATAAACCTCGAAGCGCTCATTTCTTTTCTTCTTTGTTGGTTTTCGATTATATATATATATATATATCAATGAAAACCAAAAACCCACAAAAGAAATGAAGATAAGACGAAAAAAGATGCAAACTTTAAAGCCTCAGATCTTCACCTGAGGACCACCCTCCTCCTGATCACCCACAACCCCACTACCAAAACTTCTTCTCCTTTTTTTTACTCCACCTCTTTCAATGCGCCATCTGTAGAACATTTTCACCTCTTTCAATGCGCCATCTGTAGAACATATTAACAACGAATAAAAAAGGGAAAAGAGATGGAAACTTTCAAAGACCCTAATAGCAAAAAACGAATAACATTCTCAAGAAACAGAAAAGACGAAGTTCTTGAGGCTGGGAAGGGAGAGAATTCGGCTGGGAAGAAAAATTAAGCAATAATAAGGACCTAACTGAAATGGGCATGTGTGGGAATTAGAGTGAGGGAGAGAGAAAGAGAGAGGGATCCCAAAGAAGATGAATAGAGAGAAAGATAACCATTTTGGCAAATGGTGGCCGGGAAATTATGCCGTTGAAGCGTTCGTTGAGTGAACCAAATCCTTGCCAACTAATTCTCCTCCGATTCTTTTGTTCTCTTTCATTTATTTTTTCTATTTTTATTTAAATTATAGAATTAGAATCTCACGTTGCCTTTTCAAAGAATAACGTAAAATTCGGAAGATGGATCAAGAGCTCTCCTGCTCGTGGATATCTTTAAAGCAAATAAACTTAAATTTTTAATATTTAAAAATTAAATACTTATCGATTTTAATAGAATATGATTATTTCTTTTTGAATATTTAGTAGTAATATTACATAAGTAATTGAAATAGAATTAATCACTTTAAGTTCATGAAATTAACTTATGTCTAATTTTTATTTAATAATTTACATTTATTTTATTTTTAAAAGCCAAAATTAAGAAATAAAACTAAAACTAACAGCCCGTTTGGAAAGGGCTGTGTAATTGAATTTAATTTAGCTGTTTGGAAACATAAAAATGGAATGAATTCAATTCATGCATGTAATTGAAATCTATCTTCTTTATAAATTGAATTCACTCCTTTAAGTGTAGAAATTCAATTACATTGAAGCTTGAGGTAGTGTCTTGCTCTTTCATTTGTTGAACTACTTCACTTCTCACTCTCTTGTGCTTCACTTGGTTGGATTTCAAATACTATTAATTAAAATATTATTAATAATTAATTAACAACAATATAATTAATTAAAATATAATTCATTCATTAATTAAAATATTGTAATTAATTAATTAATTAATCATTAATTACAATTAATTACAATATTTAATTAATTAATATATTGTAATTGATTAATTACAATATAAGTAATTAAAATATAATAAATTTTTATTTCTCAATATTTTCTACAAATCTACTATTGTTAACGGTAATAGTAATCATTCATTCGTTTTAACTAACCATTATAATAATAATAATAATATCTATTCTCATTTTTCATTATATTCATTCTCATTTCAAACAGTTTAATTGAATTCATTTATATTATTACTGAGTTTGTTCTAAACAATATAAATTGAATTCAATTCAATCTTATTAATATAATCGAATCCAATTCGTTAATAAATTCAATTCAAAGATTTTCAAACAGCTCGTAAATAAAGTCCTTTAAAGTAACTCCGAACGAGAAGTAATGCGCACGCCTTTTAGATTGTTTCCATTCATTGTTAAATTTTACGATTGCTTTCTTTGTTATTCTAAATTGAAACTAGTCTATAATAGAACCTCGACCAAACAAATCTGCAGGCAATACTAGAAGAAGAAAGATTCTTTCAGCCAATTCATGGGTGATGGGTCATCAGTCAACATCAAAACACAAGGAGGAAAGGGAATCCTCTGCATATTTGAGATATAATAAGTGAAGAAAACTGAGACCCCTGCCAGAGCTCATCCCCACGAACATGGATACGTCTCATCCTTATCTTTCTATTTAACCAATCTCCGGTACAAAACTCATGCCTACAAAAGAAAACCGTGAATATTGGAGTAGGCTGTTTCAAATTGGGTGCCGCTTCAACTGACACTGCACATCCAAAAGATGTTAAAAGACAACTTGGTGCTTCGCTGCTTGTACATATGTTATCCAAGATAAGCTCTCAGAAAGGCACTGCGTATGGTAAAGCATATATACCCGCATTGGGCCAATTGCATTGACAAGGATTCAAGCCTCCATGACCTAAACCAACATTGGCAATTTCATATACTTCCAACCTGCAATTTTGTTTAGGTGCCTGCCCGGTATCAACAAACCATTCCTGATCATCCAAATCAGTATACTCGCACTGCGTCTGAGGTGGAACCCAGTCCTCAACGAGAATTTTTAATTTCATCAACGAAGAAGTAGAGCACTTCCTGCATAAGCTTGATTGCAAGGTTGAAATATCTTGGTTTACAGAGCTTTTAGAAGGTCCAAAATAAAGGCAGAACTTTTCTTTCCCAAGACTAAGGGAAGAATCTAGGCCTGCATTTCTGGTAGTGGAACAGGAATTCTCTCCCTGTTCTCTGCTTGGCACAGAAGCATGTTCGTTTGCCCATTGTACCGAGGCACCATCAGGTCTTTCAAAGGCAAAAGAAGACTGTTCCTTGCTGGGCAGCCCTTCCGAATCACTGTACCTTTGGTGAGGCAGGCGGACTCGGACAATGCTTCCTTCACATTAATAATAACAACGTGAACAAAAGAAGTCAGGGCCAGTTGAAGCAAACAAGCCCAACAAGGAAACAACCTCCCTTGGTAAAGTAAGTAACGCACACTCGCGAGAATTATACCCACCATCTGCATGCACGCAGTGCCTTTGCCTTTTGTTGCTTTCAAGAGTGCTATCGGACGGGGTCTGGGAACCAATAGGATTTCCACATTCTTCAGTAAGGCTACTCTTCTCAGAATATTCTTCTTCATTTTCTCTTGTCATTCGACAGTCTCCTCCTTTCTGATCTTCTTTACTTTGCTTATCTCTGTTCCTTTTCTTGTCACTATGCTTTTTACGTTCAAACTCTCCATTTTCCCGAGTCTTTTTCTTTTTCTTCTCTTTTTTACTTTCTTTCTTGGCCTTATTTTCTTCTCTCTGAAGCTGCAAATCGCCAGAACAACAATGCACTTCAGAACATAGATTAGACGGATACATATAGAAGTGTTTTCTTCTTTAGCACCTAACCTACTAACTACTAAGCCTAGACTCAATGTTTGAAAAAAATGGATGGTTTTCTTTCTTGATCACTAAGAATGATCCAAAGCAGAAAGGTCAAGGCGAAGTGAATGCTCTGGATGGCAACTAATTATTTGTAAGGGCACCCATAAACGCGGCTGCTCCAGTCCCCAGTGCCAACCCTGTTCCCCCACACATTTCACAATAAATTAATAAAATGTATGGATGAGGATGAATGACACAGTTGGCGGAGAGTGGAACAGAGCATCTGCTCCCCGCTCCCCGCTCCCCTCCACCCCCCCAATACAGTTATCGTTTCGACGGACAAAACTAAACAGCATGCATCCAAATGACAAATAATCTTTTGATGAAATAATCATCCGAATCAACCCTCAGAGCAGTAATCTCTCTTTTCCAAAAAAAAAAAAAATCATCAAGATGGAGGAAAGGTTAATTTGTGAAGGGTCCGTCGGTGCAATGAAGTTGCCTTTTCCCAGCGATTATGAACACTGGGTAAAGATTATCTGCAAAAGGATCGTATAGTCTCAACTATATCTCTCCTATTTTTCCGTCTCTTTCCTGTACAGAGTGCATCATTTCGTCTAGATTGTTTAAGTCACGCAGAAGGTAGGAACAAAGTCAGACCTAATAATCCGTAGAAATAGGCCGCTGGACAATGAAGAGACGACATAAATGACATAGACTCTGTCCACATAAATACATAAACCAGAGAAATCCTAGAAACAACAATTACTCTAGATATGACTTATTGGGTTTCTCCTCGAATAGAGACAATTGGGGTTCTGGGTTCTTGCTCTTTTCCCTTAATCTCACTTTCGCTCACTCACAAACATGTAGAATTTCAGTAGAATGGAACACTTGAATTACAAAGAAAGAAAAAAAAAAGCAAAAGCCCAACTAAGCAATTTAAGGTCCCGAACAAACCTTAATGCAATCATTCAGTGCCTGTCCTCGGACGCTGCTCTTCTCGTACCCAGGAGGGGGGTACGGGAAGCACCGAGACATCCCCAATAACCCACCACCAAAAACCAATAAGGAAAAGAAACCTTGGGGCCTAGATATGATTGGGGTTCAAGAAACCGCCACTAGAGTTCTAACCGTCACACAAATTATTCCCTTGTGAGAATAGCATATCCAAAACAGCCAACGGAAAATGAATCTTAGCGTCGTTCGAAAGGGAGATAAGGAGGAGGCGGGATCAAATGCAGGAGAGACGATAGAAGACTCGGATCCAGAATAACTTCCATCATATGGGAGAATTTATATTTAGTTGAGGACGCGTTTGGCAAGGGATATCCATAAAACTAAAAAAGCCGTTGGGCTGAGATCTTATATTGAAAATGACTCTTGTAATCTAGATACGTTACGTTGCTCAACTCTTTTTTTATTAAGATCAGCCAATTTTCAATAATGTTAGGTTTACTCTTAGAGCTTGAATAAATACACATTTCTAATAATACTTAGATTCCCAAACCACACTTAAATTATTCTAAAAACAATTTATCATTCAAAAAGAGAAGAAAAATCAATGTAGCATTTATCTACAAAATGCCGCGATGATCCAACTTCATGCAGACACAAATGTACAGCAATTACAGACGTGAGCCGGTAGAGGTCTCACATAACAACGCAAGCGTTTGGATTCTCGTCACTGAATGCGGTGGTGGTCTTAATTTCGAAAGAGCTGGCGCGAACAAGCGGGGCCGCTGACGGGTCGTCCATCACATTCCTAACGTACCCTGGAGGCGTCTTCTTGTCGTAGGCTCCTGGTGCGTAGGGGTGGTCAACGACGTCGTACGGCACGTACGGCCATAGCTCAGCCCTCTTGCCTGTCCGGTGTCTGACCTGCTCCAAGACCTTATTCGGATCGACGTAACCGGTGACCGTGAGCTTGCTCTGCTTCGGTTCAACCTCCACCTGTGTCACTCCTTTCATGCCTTCCACAGACTTCTTCACTCTTCTCTCACAACCTTCACAGTCCATTTTCACTTTTATCTCTACGTTCTGGTTATAGTTATAGATGTAATCATTAGAACATCAGTAATTAAGCTAGCTAGCTAGCTGAAAACAGTACAAGAAGAAGAAGATTAAACGTACCTGTAATTGTTTGAGTTTCTTGAGCTTCTTTCTATCCCCATGAGACCAATCGCAGAGCTCGGATAGCGTCTCCAGAAATCCCATTGCCGCCGCTTCTAACGGCTTTACAGTGTCGCCTTTAAAGTATCAGTATGGACGTGGATCTTGAATCTTCTAGAGGCGCTGGGTTGGTGCCACGTGTACTTTGCCATGCGGCGGGCCCGGTTGTGAGGGAAGGTCCGTCTGGGTCTGTGTAGGCGTTGTCTATGGACCCGTTTGGACTACTAATGTATTTAATTGTTGATGTTGTCCGAAAATGCCTGTACAAATATTTATCTTGATAATTTTGGGTTTTTCACTAACGGGACTATTGATTCGTACGAGAAATGCTAATAGAGACGAAAATAAATATAATGAAGTATAAAAATAGATATTATTATTATAATTATGATAGTAGGTAAAAAAAAGGAGTAATAATCATTACTATTTGGTTCAGCCAGATTTTGCTGGGTTGGGATATCGTCATTCAGATCCATGACTTCGTGGAACTTCGATTAAATGATTCCTGCAAAACAAATAAAGGCGCGCCGGGTGTTAGTTCCCGGAAGGCCCCTCCGACGCTCAAGTTAGTATTTTTTGGAAGAGTTTTTAGTAATCTTCTCAAGAGAAAAATAGGGTTTTTGGAGTCGTCCCTCTATTATGGCGAGATAATGAGTTTATATGGTAAATACCTGTAGGAATTAGGTCATCTTGGAGGAATGGGCCGGTTGACCCATGTGTCTTTTTAAGTTTGGGCTTGAAGTTGGGCCTCATTAGGCCGACCCGACCATAAGCCCCACTACTCCTCGACTCTGACTGAAGAGAAGGGTCGAAGGAATACATGAGGATTATGCGGCTCGTTGATGCGTCCACTCGCTATCAGGCCTTTAGTCGATTGGTGCTAGGACATAAGAACGGTCATTCAGTGTTGGATCCCGAACTTTTGGTGAAAATTAGAAATATTAAAACGAATTTAAATGAGAAAGAAATTGGTGAGAAAATTTATGAATT
>JAOTAX010000196.1:22085306-22101144 GCA_025629825.1 Erythroxylum guanchezii | reverse complement strand
CCCCCCCCCCCCCCCCTCACCCCGGTCACTTGTATGGCGTGTGCAGTAGCCACAGGTGGTGAACCCCTACCTTGACCTTTCCCTCTAACTTTTCTGCCCTTCTGCCCAAGACGCCCATGGAGTTGGTAACATCTTGTGATGTCGTGATTAGTTTTTCCACAATGCCCACATACAGTGCAATCACCTTGCACTAAACTTCACTTGAAACAAATCATAAAGATGCAATATGATTTCCTTTTGGTGGGGAAATCTACACATCGTATCCCACGACATCCATTTATTCATCCTGGGAGTGAATAATCGCTTTGTATGTTTGCTCTTATGTTGTCATGGAGTAAAGACGATTAGTTGAAGGTAATGGTGAGGTGTTCAGAATTTGACTTCTCAACTTCCCATACATCTGGTCATCTAGTTCTATAAGAAATTGGTATGCCTGATCTTTTTCAGTGTCTTCAGTCATAAATTTTAGCATCGCACACTTGTCACATCACTCTCACACTAAGATCTACCTACTACTATCCAGTTTGCCCCACACTCCTCTAAGTTTAGTGTAATATGTACCAATGGATGTCCTTTGCGCCTTAATGATAGGAAGGCTTGATTTCAATTGATATTGATAGGGAAAGTTTTCAATGACATAATGTTCCGCTATATCATCCCACAATTCCTTTGTTGTCTCAAAAATAAGGAATACATGACTAGAGTTGCGGGTCAAAAGTATTATGTATCCATCCATTAATCATAGAGTTACATAAGATTTAACTTTCCTATTTCATCAACTATCAAAGCCTTAAATAGTAGTACAAAATTACAAAGTAACTAACATATCAAAACCGAAAATTATAAAAGATTACGGAAATATATATACAATAAATATAGAGATATCTACAGTGAATATATTGCTAGGATAATCAAATGTAAATTTTTGTTAGTAATTCAAGTTTAGAGAGATGGTAACATTAAAATTCACTAGGCTAAGGTGTCAAAGAAGAATGCAAATTGGAACAACTTACTTCTTTGCTTTTGAATTGCTATGCTGGTAAGGAGAAAAGATATGGAAACTATTTCCATAATATACCGGCCCTTAATTATGTAAACCAGAGGAGTATTTTGTCGATATAATTTTTAGGAAAATTTTAAAGAGCTCTATTGCTTACTTTAGCTAGGTACTACAAGAGTTGCTCATGTATGTTACACTTTTCTCTTTTTAATTAATTCAATTACTTATTTACCATTCAAAAAAAATTAATTAGTACAATTTTATGTAACTTTTCTTTACTAAATTCAACATAATTATAATAAGTCTTAGAATAATTCTAAGTTTAAAATTTACTAAAACAGTTATGAATCTTATTATATCTACTTGTATATAGGCACGAGCTCCAATACATTTGTGTGTTGATAAGTAGATTTTTTATTTTTTACATATATGGACATGAGCTCCAACATGGTTGTGTCTCAAACTGTCTCTTTTCAAGCAAAATTCACTAGGTCAACACATTTATTTTAGTTTATGTCTTTATCTCTAATTTTTATAGAAGAACACGTTGTGACATTAGACTATATTTCAGATGACATTCACCCAAATACTTTCTAGAAAATTTGTTTTCTTTCTAAAATTTTATGATTACATGCTTGTGTATATAAGCCATACAATCGAATCTCCACCTTGGTAAATATCCTCTACATAGATTAGGTAGTAACCATGTCTAATACATGAAGACATTAATCAAGTTTAAGCAATACTTAAAATTCTCCATAGTAAAGACTTTATCAACATATTAACTATATTTTTTTTTTGTATTAAAAGCCTTTTCTAACAAGATCTATTTAGATGAAATTAACTCCCTAATCTTGTAAAATCTTACATCTAGTAAGAAGCAGCTCTTCTTCCCCCACTCTTTGGAAAATGGAGTAGTCTTTGCATGATACACTCGACTCTTTGCCAAATAAATGACACTTTGACCATCATAATGTATTCAAATTATACCTTGATCAGTGCTCACTTCCTTTACTAGTCTTGTAAGCTATGATGCTTCCTTACTAATTACATTCACTATTATATACTCTACTTCAATTGTAGATAATGCAATCATATATTATAACATTGATTTTCAAAAAATAGGCCCTCCTATAAAAGTAAAAGCATATTATATAGTAGACCTTATATTATCCGAATATCTTGCATAGTATAAATTCACATAACCTACAATTGAAGGATTACTTCGCTGACTAATAAACACAATATCATAGTTTGATGTACCTTTTAAGTACATAAATATCCACTTGACTACTCTTTAATGTTGTCTTGTTGCAATGTGTACTTATTAACCTAACTAATAGCATTAGCCAAATTTGGCTTAATTCAAACCATTATCTACATTAAACATCTAACAGTGCTAGCATATAGTACCTTAGACATATCATTAACCTTTGCATCTGTCTTTAAGCACTGATATAGGAAAAGCCTTAAGTGATTTTCCAATAAGGTATTCATAAGCTTAGCCGTATTTATTCTAAATTTAATTAGTACCTTCCTAATGTAGACAATTTAAGATAACCACAATTTTTTAGAGCTCTTATCCTTCTAAATATATATTCCTAGTCTTTTCTTAGCAGTACTCAAACCCTTCATCTCAAATTCCTTTTCCAACAAAGTTTTCATTTTATTCACACCATGTATACTCTTTTTAGAAATCAGCATATTATGCACATATAGTAATAGGAAATAAATGATCCATCATTAAGGCTCTTGATGTATACACAACAATCAAACTCATATCTCTTATAGCTAATTCAAATCATATAGAAATCAAACCTTTTATACTATTATCGTAGAGACTGAACTTATAAAATGACTTCCTTTAATTTATACATCAAATGCTCCTTTTCAGGTTAACTAAGCTCTTTAGGTTTCTTAATAAAAATTGCTCCTTTAAGTCACTATGAAAAAAGTTTTTACAATCATCTTAATCCAAATGCATATCCAAACTACCTATTAATAATATGAAAGTATTTCTAATTACTAGAGAAGTTTTTATCATAATTAATCCTCCTATGTTGTGTATACTCTTTTACTATTAGTTGATACTTCAACTTCTCTCCTTATTCTTTTGATATTTCTGACTTCCTGCTGTATACTCACTTGCATTTTATAGTTCTCTTTCTTTTAGGAAACAATATTTGCTCTCGTGATTGATTCTTATATAAGATCTTCACCTTATTCACCATAGCTCTCCTGCATCTATCCTTTTCCTAACTATTTATTTCCTTTTGAAAAAAAAAGTTATATACCTATTGATAATGATAGGAATAAAAGATACCTAGTCTTCCCAATCATATTTATTTAGAGACCTACTAAAGCATCAAATTTGTCCATGACTAGTTGCTCTTCCTTTAACATTGTCTTTGAACTAGAATTTTCAACCTTTTCAATTATATATGCTTCAGAGTGATGTAATCTACTTATACCACCTCCGTACTACCCTCTGTTGAACCTAACACATTCTTGCTATATGTTTTCTTTAACATATATTGCTCATAAAACATCATGTCCCTACTTATCACCATCTTATTTGATGATAAGTTATTACCTTTAGAGTATTCAATGAAAATACACTTTGTTGACTTTGAATCGAGCTGAAATCTCTCATCATTAAAATACGAATACATATGGGACATTTAAAGATTTTCAAATTTTAAAAATTACCTTATTTTATGCTTACATTTCTTCTACCACTCTCACATCTAATGATGTTTATGGTGATTCGCTAATGAGGTAACATGATATACTCATTACAGTTATAAAAAAAAAGGAGCACTATATTTAGCCTTAAATATAAGCCTTTTCAATTATGAATCTCTTCATCTTCCCTGAAACATCATTTTAATGTGATATTTTTCAAATTGTGTAGTATCTCTGGCTCATAAAATTTTTAAACTTATAAGTTTATGTATCCATGTATTGTTATTTGATAAGTACTTGAATTTTTAGTTTGTTTTATTTTTTACCTCAACCTTTTATACCTTAGTACAATTACCTTGAGTTTATGTTTTGGGAAGTATACCCAGACTTTTCTTGAAAAATTATTAATTAATGTCTCAAAATATTGAGATCTACCTAATGATAACTCTTTAATAGGACTTTATACGTCAATATATGCATAGTTTAGAATTCCTTCCATTTCATATTTTCCCCTTATGAATGTTAACTTAGACTGCTTATTAAGCATGCCTTTAGGTAGTCTCCTCTTATGAAGTTCTACCATCTCTTGCTTACTAAGATAACCCAATCATATATGTCATAACACAATATTATCATCATTTGACTTAACTATAGCAATCTCTCTAATTGTAACTATACGTTCATCAGTTTATAGATGTTTTTCACCTGGTCTTAACCTTTCCATCACAGTGAATGCAACCTTTATCACCTTAATATAGTTTCTGTCAAATTTATAACCAAAATCATTCATACGTAAAGTGTCTGAAAAAAATTAAATTCTTCCTCAAATTTAGTAATGTCAAACATTGTAAATTGTCTTGACAATACCATCAAACATCTTGATCTTGACATATCATATTGTAAAAATTTTACAAACTTTATCATATTCCAACCAATTAATAGCAAGGTTTCTTAACATGTTTGACATAAAAGAATCTTTGTTTTATGTCATGTGATGTGAGCATCATGTATCCTATATCTATAATTCCTAAAGTTGACTAGTTGAAACTTAAAGTATGTCTCCATCATTACTATCTGAGTCTTGATTTGCATTATATTAGAAGACTTTAACGAATCGTCAAACTTTTTTTTTTGTTATCCTACCTTTTCTTCTTTATACGATCCCTCTTGATATGTTCAATTTTCTCACACTTATAACATTAAATTGTCTTTCTACTCTTAGACTTGGATCTAAAACTCCTCTTAGACTAGTCATCCTTCTTCCTCCTGCAACTCTCGTTTTCACTCATATACAACCTTTCACCTTAAAAGTTTTCCTTGGTGATGACTCTACATTGGTTGTGTGTTAATAATGCAGTGGTAATGTCCTCCACTGAGCTAATAATGCAGTGAAAATGTCCTCCATTCCAATTGTTTCCTTATCTAGTGCGAGCATGATCACTAGATTTTCATTGGATGTAGGTAAAGAGTAAAGAAAAATCATTGTTTTTCCTTCATCTACAATAGTCACTTTGATCCTTAATGGGTCATTGAATATTTGGTTGATTGTAATTATGTTATTCCAAATCTATTCCTTTTTACATCTTCATCCTTTATAGTCTCTACGTTTGGGTAAAACTTATTTGTGAGAAAGATTAACATGTACCAAATATCCAAATTCTTCCATATCTCCATATAGGATACAATCTCTACAATCTAAGGTATGACCTCATCTAATAGATAAAGCCATATGATTCTAGATGCTTGTGCCTATAACTCTTTCTAATCAAATTCCTTATCTTTTAGCTCATTCTTCTGCAGCCCCTTCAGCGTGTCTTGTTATGCTAACAAGTCTTTCACTACTTGTCACACATTCCAAAATTCTCAATTTCATTGAACTTTTCCACTTCAAACTTTACAATCAAAATCATTGTTGCTTAATTATGCTCTAATACCACTTGTTAAAAAGGTATATGCAATAATAATAAAAGTTGTATGAAATAAAAAAGAAAGAACAAAAGAAGATTTTTTTGACAAAATCCAATCAATTGAGTGTGCCTACATCCTCAAAAGTTAAGAGTAACTAATTTACTGCTGAAATTAATTTGATGATGTTAACAAATTTTTTATATGTAAACTAGGTTTACAAAACATAGATAGTTGTAAACCCTAATCAATATAGTTATGTGTAACTTCCCTTATAAAATTCATCCTAAATTAAACTTAATTATAATAAGTCTTAGAATCTTTACAATCTACCAAAATCACATTTTCAAATGAGACTATCTATCACAAATATGGTGTCTCAAATCGTGGATGTCATTATATCTACCTACGTATGAACGATGACTCTAACATAATTGTAGACCAAAATTATTGATCTTTCTACTTCTCTACATATATGGGCATGGACTCCAACATGCTCGTGTTCAAAAAAAATTTTGCCACATTAACACGCCTATATTATATCTTATGCCTGCATTTCTGAGTTTTATACATCGTTCACCAAAATAATTTTAAAAGATGCTTATTTTCTTTCTAGAATTTTAAAATTGCGTGTTTGTGTATAAGAGATATACATCTCACAATTACATTGATTCCTACAATACATATGATCAACTATGCTTCAAATGAAGTAACGATGCAAGGCAAAACTAATTAATAATTTTCATCATGAATAGTAAACTCACTATCACAAGTTAATGTCACTGTACCATTTGAATTTGTTAATAGGAACTTGATAAAGCAAAGAGAAGAGCTACATTGGGTTTGCCGCTAGTAGGTTCTGCGGCATCATTAAAGGAGGCATGAGCAAAGGATTTTCTTATTTCTCTAATCTGTTCCAACATTTCCCGTTTCTCTAAATAAAGAACTACAATCAATCCCTTACCTTCTCTCTTGCATAATACAGTAACTTGTCAAGCCTTATACTTAGCTTGATTTTCTTTATTAGTCATTCACTTAGGTGATTCTTGAAACAACTACTAACATTATTCCTTTGTGACCAAAAGGTCATATATTCGAGTCTTGAAAACAATCTCTTTATAAAATATAAAAAAAGGGCATACAATTGATGTCCCTCTCCTTACCCTCACAAAGTTTGAGGTTTTGTGCATTGGGTTTGTTGTTGTTAACTTGGGTGCTAATGACCACCTTAACTTGTGGCTAAAGTTTTGAAGGAAGCTGTGGTGTAGGAAATATAAAGGTCAGTCTTCCGCAATCAATTATCTTATTCAACTACATGCGATGATGCAAAGACCCTTCAAAATACATACTTTTGATAGTTACCATGCCCCTGAGAAAGCTTCCTTATTGTCTTTGTTAATATAATGCATAATTTTTAAAATAATGGTTTCCATTCCGGTGTATACTTGTTAGTATAGTGTCATTATGGTCCTCAATTAAAATGCCTTTCCCTACAGGCATTTCCTCTGCATTCTGTATGTGCGCTCTTCGCACAAACTCATCAACCACATAGAACAACTCCCACACACTTGCAACTTGTAAAATAAATATATTCAAGTTCACTTGCATCTTTTTCTGCCTTCTTTTTGATCACATGTTATATAGTACGAAGAATTTCAAACCTTACATCCAATTCCCGCAAAAGTGTGGGGTCAAGGGACTAAATGTCGTCAGTTTTAAACCGTCCCATCAAGCCATTTATATGCTCATCGTCAAAATTAGGAGCATGAGTTGAGGTTTAATGCTTGGAAATGCAAGAACAAGCACATCCAGGAGTAAAATTAACTGGAAAGTATATTTCACTGGTCTGTAAGAACTTATTAGAGGAATGGAATATATATATGTTTTATTGTCTCACAGATTGTTTATATACACTTGATGTACATTCGAGAATTACAACAGAAAGGAGAATAATATTGTTATTTGTTACAGATGAGTATCAGCCAGTTGTTGTGTGTTTGTTGTAACATAAGTGTCCAACAGCTGGCAATAAAAATGACTTATGTGCCCATGTGTTCTTCATTTTACAACCCCACTCAAACTAAACTGGGGGCTTGAAACTAGATTTAATTTGGAGAGTAAGAGATTAAACCGTGTGGAAGTGAGTGGTTTTATGAAGATGTCGGCGATTTGATCTGTGGTAATCACATATCTAGTCTCCAAACACCCAGCTTCAATCTTGTCCCTGATAAAATGTACATCCACCTTTATGTGATTGGTTCATGAGTGAAAGATAGGATTTTGGGCTAGCGATCGAGCTCCATTGTTGTCGCACCACAGAGTTGGTTTGTGAGGAGGAGAGAACCTTAGCTCAAAGAGTAACAACGTGAGCCATAGGACTTTAGTGGATACTTATGAGAGAGCTCGAGATTCAGCTTCGGTGCTGGATTGAGCTACAGTGGGTTGCTTTTTAGAGGTCTAAAAGATGAGGTTACCCTTGAGGAAGACATAACCACCATTGGTAGATTTCTGATTGACTAAAGAGTTGGCCCAGTCAAAATCACTGTAGGTATGAAGGACTAGAGGTGTAGACAACAGTCAAAAAAGTAAGCCCAAATTTAAAGTTCCTTTCAGGTAACGTAGAACACATTTACAAGCAACCTAGTGTGTGTTTAGTGGATTTGCTAAAAACTGATTTAATTTGTTGACAACAAAACTGATATCTGGTCTTATGTTACACAGATACTGAAGTGCACCAATAATGCTCCGATAGAGAGTTGGATGCTAAAATGATGTAATGTCATGAAGTGATAATTTTGTTGTTGTGCTGATGGGAGTTGAGCAAGGCTTGCATGAGGACATATTTGCCCGGCAAAGAAGATCATGGATATAATGACTATGGGAAAGATATAACCCACTGTTATTTCGGTAAGCCTCAAAACCAAGAAAGTGATTTATGTTTCCAAGTGTTTTTAATGCAAATTGAGATTGTAATTGATTTATGACTATATGGATTGCTTGAGATGAGTTTCCTGTGATTAGGATGTCATCCACGTAGACTAGTAATATTGTAGTGACATCATGCTTGTGAGAGTAAAACAGAGAAGTATCTGACCTTGAGTTGATGAAACCCCACTGGAATAATGCATGTTTAAGTTTATGGAACCAAGCCTTAGGAGCTTGTTTTAAACCATAGAGAGCCTTAGTTAACTTGCAAACATGATGTGGAATGTAGAATATTTCCTGTAGTTCACCATTCAAAAATGCATTGTTAATGTCAACTTGCTGTATATCACAATGATGGGAAACAACAAGTGATATAATGACTTTAATTGTTGAGGCTTTAACAACTGGACTAAAGGTCTCTGAAAAATCAACACTAGGGGTTTGATTGAACTCCTTGGCAACAAAACGAGCTTTATACTTAAAAATGGTCCCATCAGCATTGTATTTAATTCGGAACACCCATTTGGTACCAAGAATGTGCATAGTGGGTTCATAGGGAACAAGTGTCCAAGTATTATTTTGTTGTAAAGCATGAAGTTCAGCTTGCATAGCTTGAAACCATATAGGGTCATTTAAGGCTTCTAAAACAGTTGTAGGCTCAGTATGTGGGGTAGAGGCAAGAGTGGTAGAATAGATTTTGGGTTTAAAGATACCACTTTTGGAGCGGGTTTGCATAAGATGAGTGTTATGTGGTAATGGTAAGATGGAATCATTGATTGCAGTGTTAGATGTGGTAGTATGGGCTGGTGAGCAAGGAGTTGGAAAGCTTACCTGTCGATTAACAGAGGATTCTGGCGATTGGGAGTGTTCTGCTATTGAGGAGTAATCCGAGATTGCCTTTGGATAGAATGAGGCCAAAGATAGAGTGGATATAGGAAGACTAGATGAAGCTGCATTTTTGTTTGAGTGTGAAGGCAAAAGTTGAGGAAATGGAAACTTTTATTTATTAAATTCTACATAGCAAGATATGAAAATCATACCTTGATTGTTTAGGCATTTATAGACTTTGTGCATTGAACTATATCGAAGAAAAATACATTTTGTGGTGTAGAAATTAAATTTATGATTAAAATAGTATCTAAGATAAGGAAAACAACTGCAACCAAAGGTTTTGAGGTAAAGATAATTTGGTGGTTTGTTGTACAACTTCTTAAATGATGAGATGTTGTTAAGTCTTGGAGATGCAAGATTATTAATGAGAAATGTAGTTGTAGAAATGGCTTCAAGCTGGTAGGTAAGAGGCATATGAGCATGGGATAAGAGAGCTAGGCCTGTTTCAGTAATATGTCTATGTTTTTTTTTCGAAAGTACCATTTTGTTGGTGAGTATAAGTATAGCTCAAATGTGGCTGTATCCCATGTTGTGTAAAGTAACGTAATAGGGCTTTAAATTCCCCTCCCATGTCAGTGTGAAAGGCTTTGATTTTTCTATTTGACTGAAGTTCAATATTAGTTTTGAATTTAATGAAAACAGATAGTGTGCTTGATTTTAGCTTTAGGGGATAAAACCATGTAAACCTAGTGCAAGCATCAACAAAAATGAGATAATATTTATGTTCTTCTGTTGAGAGATATGGAGAGGGTCCCCAAATGTCAAAATAAATGATATCTAATGGATTTTGGGCTGTGATGTCAAGTGTTTGAAATGGTAACTTATGCAATTTTCCTTATTTACACGCATCACAAAAGGACAAGTTGTTTAGGTTCATGTTGAACTTCATTGAACTCAGAATTTGTTTTAATATGTTGTTGGAAGGATATCCTAGTTTGGCATGCCAAATATTTGCATTCTTTTGAGCTAAATTTGCCTCACAATGACTTTTGTTTGAAGAAAGAAAATCTGTGTAGTGTGGAGAACCAAAACTTTAAAACTAGAAGCATACTGTGATTGTTTGACTGTCCTAATTTGTTTTTGTGGCTTGGTGACTTCAAGACTATATAGACCATCCGAAGCACTCCCTTGAGCAAAACCTTCCCTGTTGCCTAATCCTTAAACAAACAATTAACATCAGTAAACTCAACAGTAAACTTGTTATCTTTGGTGAGTTTAGATATGCTCAATCGGTTTTTGGTTATGTTTGGAATATGTAGAATTTGTTTCAATACGAGAGCTGTGCGTATGCTATCTTGGAAGTGAATATGAGATGAAACCACATTAGCAATATGAAGAGAAGTACCATTCCCAACAGTGAGTTGATCTTTACCTCCATATTCTGAACTGATTGAAAGGTTATTGAGGTTTGCTATTACATGATTTGTAGCTCTACTATCTACAAACCATGTACTGTCATTAAGTGTTTCAGAAGAGGGATTACCTTTCTAATTTAAGGCCAAATAGGATTGAAGATAACCTTGTGGATTATTTTGTATAGATTTTCCATTGTTGTTAGATCTCCATGGTTGGTTAGCGCTTCCTTGCCACGATATGTCGAACCTTTTGTGACATTTGAATGCCTCATGGCCAAGTTTGTGGCATAGTTGACAAAATATTTGATTTCCATTCCATCTGCCTCCTCTTCCACGACCTCCTCTGCCTTTAAAGCTACTCCTTTTACCTTGATTGTTACAGTATTGATTATTGTTGTCAAAAGTTGCATAGTTGGTAGCAAGTGATGAGATATCTGTCTGGGTAATTATATTCAACTGTTCTATTCTTGTTTCATGCATCATGAGAGAGTATTGTACTTCTTATAGAGTTGAGGTTTTCATGGAGTATGTTAGATAAACCACAACAGGATCATATTCATTACCAAGACCATTGAGAGCACTTAATATTAGATCATATTCTGTGACAGCATGTCCTGCAACTTGAAGTGAGTCTCTTATAGTTTTAACTTTCTGCATGTATTCGAATATAGTGTGTGATCCCTTTTTAATTGTTGAGAGTTGATGTTTACACTACAGGACTCTAACCATGGAGGTTTGAGCATGAAGATTTTCAAGGATTTTTCCTATTTGGTAGGAGGAGTTTGAATGATTTACCTGACCAATCACTTCTCCAATGATTGAGAGCAACCAACATAGTAGCAGTTGATCTATTCTGCGCCAAGTTTTGTAGTATGTATGGCTTGATCTACATCTGCACTGAAAATTTGAGGAAGTGCAATGGCGATGAAGTATTCAAGTTTAAAGGCACTTATGGTTGCAAGTACTTGTGCTTGCCAGTTGATGAAATTCTACCTGTCAAGCTTAATGGGAAGGTTGAAGTTTAAGGTTTTTGCTAGAATGGAAAAATCAAAAGGAGTGAAAGGTTATGTAGTATTATGACTAGTAACTAATGAGCTAGTGTTGGGATCTATGACGTTGGTCAAGAAAGCTCTGATACCATGTAAGAACTTATTAAAAGAATGGGATATGTATATAATTTACTGTCTCACGGACAATTTATATACAGTTGATATACATTCGAAAATTACAACAAAAAGAGAAATAATATTGTTATTTGTTACAGATGAGTATCAGCCAACTGTTGTGCGATTGTTGTAACAGAAGTGTCTAATAGCTAGCAATGGAAATGACTTGTGTGCCCTTGATGTGTTCATTTTACACAATCAACCCTCCAATTAAGAATAAAATTCCATAAAACAGATCAATTTTGCTACTAGTTTTTTAAGAGAAAAACGATCATATAGACATATAGAAATATACAGGCAACCGGTTCCAATCCATCATTGCCACAAACACAACCTCACCTTATGAACTCCTAGCCCAAATCTGAAGTTCCACGTCATCACCTAATATCAGCCCCCTTAAGCTACAAAATTGCATAATCCATGTTCTAACTACCTATAGAGATAAGGAAACAGACTGTACAAAAAAGAAAATGAGGATATAACATGGAAACCATAATAAAGCATCAGTGAAGTTTATTCTCAACGGCCTGGCATAGCTCATCCTCATAGAATAACGCACGATTGGAAGCCACTGACTTGCACAAGGGCTTCGACAAAGCTGATGGTACCATGTATCTTGAAGGGAACGTAGAGTCTTGAAAGAGGACAGCTGCAATTTGCTTCATCTCAGTGATTTTGATGCGAGAAGGTGGCCGAGGACCATGCTTTGGTGCTTTTGGGGTATGTGGGCTAGGTATGATAATACCTTTTTGGTCTGCTTTGCTGAATCATAATTAAAAAGCTCAAAAAAATTAGCAATAAAAAGAAAAACTTTAAGCGGAGTAGGTTACCCGGTGAGAAACCTCCAATTCTAGATACATACCTCAGAAAAGGCCAGCGATCAGTAGGCCGTGGGGTCATTATCGTCAACAGCTCCTGTCGTGATTGATCTGGTGTGGTGAAATTGAAATGGAACTGTCTTGCAATCACAACCTGCTTCAACAGAATTTGACCATATCAAAGTGAATAGAAAATATAATGTTTGTATGATCCTCAAAGGCACCAGTGGAAGGAAAAAAGAGACTCACAGCTTTTCTAATCCTCTGAGAAACATGAAAAACTGGCCGAAGTTGATCATGGTGCAAGTGACAAAGTACTTTGACCTCAAAAAGAGAACATGCAGGAATCAATACCTACGAAAACTTTTTAAATGATATGGAAAAAACCGAAGCTTGCTGTAAGCATGGATGAAAACAATGTTAGCAACTAGAAGCACAATATTACAAGGACAAGCATTGGCATACAAATTTGATTTAAGATAACTAATACAAAACTCTATTCTCTAATTTTGAACTAAAAAAAAATTTAAATGAGCATCCGAAATCAGGCAGTCACAATTTCTAGAAAGAGACTTGTAAACTACAAAACAAAGACAAATAGAACTTAAGCGGTCATTTTTTTCAAAGTCGGAAGAACTATACAAAAGCGAAAATTTGTATTCACATGTAAACATGTTTTAAAAAGGAACAAGGGATCAACAGGAATGATCAATACCAGTAGATCCATTGGAAGAGATTCAAGTCTAGACTCAGAATCACTACAATCATCACGAGGCGTCTTTGGTGTCCGAACCAAAAGATTTTGCTTAATCAAATTCACAGGAGACAGCAACAAAGGGCTTTTATGATCAGCCTTACTCTCAATCTCCACTTCATCATTACCAACCTTCTTGTCATTAAACAAAGCAAGCTTTTTCTTTCCTAGATCAGTGCATGACTTGCTGTAGCGAAGCTGAGCCAAGGCACCAGGCTTCAGATATCTGCTGCTCGACCTCCGCAACTGTCTTTTCTGCTTTGGAGACACTTTTCCCATGATCGATCAGCAAGCTTAACCCAAAAAATAACTTAACCCACAATCAATTGAACCCTGCAACACATGATTTCAACCTTTCAATGCAAAATCCAACAAGAAAAACAAGAAAAGAGACATTGAATTGAAAATGAGTAACCAACATGTGACCCAATTCACATATACTCAAATATCTTCAATTGAGACGAACCAGGAAGAAAACCCAATCTGATAATTAAAATATTCAGTTCCTAAATATCAACACGTAATTGAAACCGAGTAAAAATGGACTCACCTGAAAACCTTTCTAAATGAAACCCAGTAAAAATGGACTGACCTGAAAACTTTCTAAAGTCTAACAAACAGAGCAGCGAGAGGGAAGAATAAGTGGGTCGCTAGGGTTTGGTCTTTATTTGAATTTGTCTCAATTGCCCGCCAAAATTGCTAGAGCAATCCGAGATTTCCGCCCCTGAAGGTGCACGTGGCGAGTTCTGTTGGGTGGTGACGGACGATCCGTGTGCACGTGCGGGTTCCCTCATCTTATTGTATGCCATTATTTTTCAAAAGGCTTTGCGGGAAAGTTAAAATCTTCGAAAAGCGGGACCCACATCTTAATGACCTATTGTATTAACCCCTTTCACCACGCGTCATCGGTTACGCGTGAGTGGCGCTTCAGAGATCATGCAGTATTACAGTTTTTAGTCAAGTCCCATGGAGTAAGGTTTTCGGGTTAGGGGCCCCAAATTTTGTATAATTTCTTAGTGGGCTCAACCCAAGAGAACATTCCATTCCAGAATGTAGACCTCTAAATTCCGAGAAATTTAGACTATTTTCTAATGTCGGTCGTAGGAGAAATCGAATTGACTTAAATATTTAAGGAGTCATTTGGTTTCATATCTATTTTTTGTTGTTGTTGTTTTTAGTTTTTGTTTTTTGTTTTTTGTTTCCATTTTTCTTAAAAAAACGAAAATCTGTTTGGTTGAGATTTGTAATATAAAAACTGAAAACAAAAACTTATTTGGTTAAGATTTCTATAAAAAAAAACTAAAAACAAAAACATGTTTGTTTTTATTATCATGTTTCTATTCTTTTGTAATTATACTATTATGTGTAATAATTATAATATAATACATTATATTTTTAAATTAATTAATTATCATTATAGCTAAAATTAAATATATGCAAATCAAATATTATTAAAAATTACACATTAATTGTATATAATAAAATTACATAAATTAGAAATTATATTAAGTCGTTCCAATCAATAAAATATGTCCATCATAATTACTAAAAAAATAAAATATGTCCATCGTACTATAATTTTTGAAAACATAGTAGTACTATCATTTACAAAAAGAAACATAAATTAATTAGAAATAATATAATCACTCTACGTTTGTATAGCAATTTCATCTCGCTTCCAAGACATGCCTTGAAGTTGTGCTGGAGTGATATTATACTCCACTTGAGAACTTGCATCTTCATTTTTACTTCCGCTAATTTGTTCTTCATTTTCAACACAACTTTCAAATAATTCATCGCTTTGTCCACACATTATAATATAATTGTGTATAACACAACAAGCAATAATGATGTATTTTTGTTTCTTCAAATCATAACTTGACATGTTTTTAAGTATAGGGAATCTTGCTTTTAAAACGCCAAAACATCTTTCAATAACATTTCTTAATGAAGAATACCTGTAATTAAACAATTCTTGTGGACTTTGAGGTCTTCCTCTGCCTCTATAATCTCGCAAAGAATATCTTTTACCTTGATATGGTGAAAGAAATCCAGGCATATTAGTGTAACCCGAATCAACCAAATAGTACTTACCTAACATAGAAAGAACATAATATTAACAAAAAGATGTTAAAAACACTCATAATTACTATATTTATTTAAAATAATATAATACCTTGTGGAGGCATAGGAAATTGATTCGCTGGATTTGTCACTGTTTTCAAAAGAACTCGAGAGTCATTTGCAGTACCTTTCCATCCCGCCATTACATATGTAAAACGCATGTCAAATGAGCAACAACACATAATATTTTGGGTTGGATTAATTCTTTTGCCCCT
>JAOTAX010000196.1:22074064-22085206 GCA_025629825.1 Erythroxylum guanchezii | reverse complement strand
ACACACTAATGCTACTAATAATAATAATAATCAAAGTATTTTCTAATAATTTAAAAAACAACATAATGTTGGTGTTTTATAATTATTCATTGCATCTTGTTTTGATCTACAACGATGATAATGGCATGCAAATTTTCCTTTCAACCAATGACTTTTTCACCATCTCATATTGAATGCACCTCCAATTCATCCAAACCTAAACTGTCATTTTCCTATAATTTGCAATAAAATCTAATAATATGGACTAGATCTTTGGAGCTACACAAAGTGGAATAAGAGTAACCTTTTCGTTAGGAATAAAGTAGCCTGAGTCTCTAATCTTTCAAAAAAAAAGTAATTAAGCTGGCTCTTTCGTTAATTCAAGGAGTTTGGATGATGAGAGGTTCAACCATATGATGCATGCCATATTGCCATATATGATGAGTCGAATGAATAGAAAGTTGAAGAAACTGATAATAGGGGATAACAAACATTGGCACTCAAGGATCACTGCTAGCTAGACAGTGTAGGTTAGAGTAGGAAAGCTTGGCCTTATCTTCTCACACTCCTCACTGAAGATTGACATTATCAGAACATGTGGATAAAGATGACTGGATTATACGATCTCATCCTAAATCACTCCTAAAAAATGGATAAAAACAGACCGAAAATGGTATTGCACAGTTGATATGCATGGAACAACCACTCTTAGGCCTGTGAGTGTGACAAAATAAGTTTCAAGCACTAGAAGTAACTCACACCTCATCTTCGCAATCTTGCACACTTTTAATAAACTATATAACCTCCTTAGCTGAGATCATCTAGATTTCCCTTCTTACTTAAAATAGTTCTGTTAAATAAAAAATTACAATCTATGTTTTATTAATAATAATAGAATATATTTATTACTAATATTTTTAATACTTTAAAAATAAAATAAAATTATTCACACAAATGAATTAGATGTGCCAACAAGGATATTATGCAATTAAGTCAACTATCATGTAATTTATGGAATAAAAAAAGGATTGAAAATCAATATAATTTTTCTTTTATTCTTACCTAAGTCAATTTAATACTTCAGAAGCTCTTTATGTATAAATATTACTTACTTATTTCAATGCATTACTTTATAATTTACCAATAGGAATTAAGATTCAACTAAATCAATTAAGTTGATTTAATATCTATTTATATCATTATAGACAAAAATGACATTGCAAAACTATTATAGCTACTTTGACTATCTTAAATTATAATATTTAGATGCAAGGGATGATTTTTTTTTAATAACTTGCAAACTCTGACGTATTGTTATAGGAGACATCACCAATTCAATTATAGAAATTGATGAATTTGATGCAAAATTTGCAGATCATCTTGAAGATTGGGATAATAAAGATCATCATATCAGTATATGGGTTTGTCATACCCCTGTTCCATCTACTCATAGTCAATTTGTTGATTCTGGAATACGAAAGAAATTTGGGATTTCTTAGTCAATCGATATTAGATCATTAAACTCACGCACTATTGCTAGTTATAGACCACTCCTTATAATCTGAAATAGGAAACTGATTGTCTATGAATGATTTTCTAGTGCAAGTCCAACCTATTGGAATCAAATATCTCAAGCCAAGATTAGTAATGGTCATCTTCATCTCATTCAAGTTCTTGTTGTTCTTCTATTAATTTATGTTGATAATATGATAATAATAGGTAGTTGACGACTCTGCTATTTCAGAATTACAACATTATCTTATTTAACATTTTGAATTAAAGAATTTGGTCACTCTTAGCTATTTTTTTAGGCCTTGGACTTATAGTTCCAAAAGATACCATCTCTCTTAAGCTAAATACGCATCTAACCTATATTCTCAAGTTGGTAGCATCGACAGTTAAATTGTATCATCTCCTTTGGAACACAATTACAAAGCTTACTCCTTTAGATGGCACTCTTCTTGATGATCTAACTTTAGATCGATAACTTATTGGTAGTCGTGTTTATATCACTATTACTCGTCCTAATATCTCTTATATTTTTCGTTTGGACAGTTAGTTTATATTTGCCCCTTGCTCATCTCATTTTTTTGGCTTCATTTGGATCCTTCATTCCATTAAAGGAACTCTTTTCTATATATTACACTTCTCTGCTATCTCCTTTTTGGTATTATCTAGTTATTATGATGCCGACTGGGCTAATGATCCAATAGATTGTTGCTTTACTACTAGTTATTATTTCTTCTTAAAAGATTCTCTTATCTCTTCGCATAGCAAAAGTAAACTATTATTTCTTGATCTAGCATCAAATATGAATATCATGCTCTTGTTGATGTTAAATTATAATTACTTTGGTTGCGATGGTTGTTAACTAATATGTGTGTCACACATGCTACCACTATGCTTCATTGCGACAATAGAAGTATTATACAAATTTCTTATAGTGACCTTTTTTTATGAACAGACTAAACACAATGAAATTGATTGTTACTTTCTACATCATGTTACTCAAGTCACTATACATCTTATTCATGTCTCCTCCACTAACCAAGTAACAAATATATTTACGAAAATGCATCTTCCAACTTGTTTTCAAGATTTACTTAACAAACTTAGGTTGACATCTACGATCCTCTCTTGAGTTTGATTGGGGGTTGTTACAATTCAGATTAGATAAGGAGTTCGGATTTAGATTAGACCAAATATTCTTATTTAGCCTATATGCTTAACATTAAGGTTAGTTGAAATCTCTCTCTCTATATATAGTTAACTTGTTATAAATAAATTGTATAATGTATGATGAAAATCAATTAAGTAAACCTTTTATCTTTGACATTTCATTCATTCTTTCAAAGCTTAGTGAGATTGACACCTGATTTGCTTCACATAGAACAATAAAACCATTGGTATTGTTAAGCTTTACAATGGAATATACCATTATAATGTAAATTGCAAACTTGGTTGATCTAATAAACAATAAAAATATCTTTTGCTTGGACTATGGGCATTTATTACGTCTTAAGAACATTTCTCTCATTGTTAAAATTTTTAAAAAATTATATAAAAAAAGCTTTAAAATTTCAAAAGATAAAATCTTACTAGTCAATTTTGTGCTTGATAATGGAAGCACTAATTTTATGCATGTCAAATTGGTGTGCATTACATTAGAAGAGAGAGACCCTTTGTAGAGATTAAAGTAGTAGTGAGGGGTGTGTGGGGCCTCATGGTTTTTGGGTTCTGTCTATTGAAAGAAACCTTATTACTTTTACATTTTAACAACAAAAGTAAAGTCGTTTTGTTTTGTTGATGTTAAAGTGAAATATAAAAAGATCACCTTTTTTGAAATGTAATTACAAAGTTTTGATGTTTTTGAGTTTTAGTGGAAGGAATGAGAGGATAGGTGGTGGTTTTAATGGTGGTGATGGTGGTGATATTGGTGGTAGGGGTGGTGCTAATTCAAAGGAGTTGGAACAGAAAGAAAGAGTGATGGAACATTATGAGATTTAGCTTTTTACGAGTTTAGAGGCATTTGCGGTTGTCAAAAGATAAGAAATAGTTCACCTTTTTTATGTAAAGTTTTTCGGATTTGTTTGGTGTTATTTGTGGTTTGTGGGGTTACTAATTTGTTTGTTTATTAGTTGTATGTCTTATTGGCTATGAATGCTTAGGCTTTTATTTTTTGAAATCTTACTAACATTTTGTTGATATAAGAACATATTTTAAAGAGTTTTCAAGTATTTTAAGCGTATGTATACTTATCAAGAATTTATTATAAATTCTACAACATTAAAATGAGTAAGCAAGGCTTGTTAAAGTTATAGTGTTTAATTGGAGCTCTATCTTGTACTTTTGGCATCAAGAAGGATTTTGGTTCATGCTCATCATTAAGAAAGATTCTAAAAGAATTTGTCTGTATTCAGAGCAAACAATGAGGCTTATTAGAAGATTCTCTCTTACCTAGTCAAAAGAAGAGTTTAGCGGAACCTTAAGTGACTCTAGAAGAGTGGACATGGATAAAGTTTATAAAACTATTATAAAATCGATTTATAATCTCTCTTCTCTACTCTCTTTATATTATTTATGTCTGTGTGATTACAGTTTAATTACACTACCATTTCTAACTATCTTTCTATTAGAACTTAATCAAATTATATTTTCATTATTGAAAAGTTATTAAATTTACTAACACCCAATTCACTCAAACTCTTAGTTTTTGTTAATTATTAATAAGCTCTTTCTCTCTCTATGCTTACCCTTCTCTAACTTAAAGATTGAAGACTAAGTGCAAGCTGTTAGTCTGATAGTTGGTTCTTGTAGGTATGTAATAAAAGCATACTCAAATACACAAAATCATGCTTAATTAATTTACTTTTAGATTATTTATAATCAATTTCCCATTAACTTGTCAATTATGCTTGAGATTATATAATAAAAATTGTGTGAACATTTCTTGTGACTTTTTAGTCTTAACCTATATAGGCAGGGACTCATAATTTCAAGTCTAACCAACCCTAAAATGCACAACAAAATAAGCTCACATAGGATGAGGCTTACCATTATAGCCCAGTTTTATAAGAGGGTATACAAATCAAGATAGTGTTCGCGCGCGCGCGTGTGTGTGTTTGTGTGTGTGTGTGTAAATTTACGTTGTCAAATGTTTCTAAAGAACAAGATTAATAACATTCTAGTGTAGATCTAAAAACTCCTTTGACTAGGGGAATACTATTCGAATCCTCACATATAAGGTTCAAGTTGCCATCTTTGGAGGCTTAGAATGGGATGGAAAATCTGGTTGATCATACAATTAGATTCAAGTAGATGATGGACGTGCACAGAGCTACAGAAGTCATTAAATGTCATATCTTTTGTCACTGATGCTCTTTACAATGCCTTGAATAGAGTGATCGATTTACAATAGACTTTAAAGATTTAAAAAAATGGATCTGTCACTCTAACCTCTCAAGGAAAGATAGAGAAAAACTAAAAAAAAGAATTATAAAGGTCTTAACCTAGAAAACGAAAATTTGAGGATCGATTATGGAATGGTTAAGTTGTTAGGCATCTCACCCTAATCGTCTAAATGGTAACATATATAGGTCTCTAAATTGTATCCCAAATTTGGGGAGTTTGAATTAAGATAAAAATTGGGTGTTAGTTTTAGAAACATATAGAATAAGAGAACACATGGTTGAATACCTAAGAGTATGGCTTTATCTAGGCTAAAAAATAAAATTAAAATTCCTAAAATAGCTCATAAAGTTTGGAAATGGAGAAAATGCCTAAACAAGAATTATAGGGCTTGATATGAGAATAAAATGTCTAGAATTAATCTTAGGAATTTAAAAGTACGATGAAAGGTATATAATAAGGTTTAGGGATTTAAATTAAAATAAAAAATTTTAAATGATTCTTGCATCTTAAAAAGTAAGATAAAATATCTAGAATTGAATCTTAGGGCTTGAATTGAAGATATAATATCTATAGTAGATCGTAGGGTTTAGAAAGTAAGATCAAATAGCTATAAAGGATTGTAAGGTTTGGAAACTAAGATAAAATACCTAAAGTGAGTTCCAAGACTTAAAATTATGATGAAATGCCTATAAATGAGTTTTATGATTTGAAAAGTAAGATAAAATGCCAAGAATGGACCATTAGACCTAAAAAGTAAGAAACAATATCCTTAGATTGAATCTCAGAGATTAAAATTATGATAAAGAGAAAAAGGGTTGCCTAAAATGAAAAGTAAAGTGAAATGAGTAAAATTTAGTGCATATAGATTATAAACTAGGACTAAAGGCTTCAAATATATTTTGAATTTGATTTGGAAAAAAGGAAAGCCAATAAAATAGATAATACCTAGGGCTTAGCTTAAGATTTGAGAATTTGAGGTCTTGTAGTTTGCACTTGAGCTTTAAGATTTTGATTGAGCTTATTTTAGATTATATTTTGGGCTTGATTCTCTTATGTTTTCTTTTAATTAGCTGAATTCTCCTATCTCATATCATGCAATCACTTAATAATCAACAAAATAATAGGTGAAAAATAAAAAGAAAGTTTTTATGTTCGTTTTAGGCTTAAGTCTATTTTAAACACTTAGGCACTAAGTGGAGGACCTAATTATTATTAAAAATATTACTTGGTTTAGGATTTTTAGAACTAATTATCTAAATGAAGTTTTGGTTAATTTTAAAAGAATGATCCTAATTAAGTTTTGATTCACGATATAATAGAGATAAGAGAGCTAAATATCAAACTGAAAGCCTGACGACTGCATTAATTGCTTTTACTTCACCAATCTTTTTGCTTGTCTTTTATTTGTTTGCTACATTTTTAGTTGTTTTATTATTGTTCTTTTTTGTTGTTTACCATTTGTGCATACATCTCTTTATCATATACTTTTGCATGATTCAATTCATAGGTTCTTTTTTTGTCTTTTTATTCTTGTATTCTTTTTTATTGCTTGAAGATAAATGTAAAGACTATAACAATATTTAAACCAAAAATAAAACCAATATGTAAAACACTCATTAACTAAATTTAATTAATCGTAATTGAAACTAATTAATCTTAACTATCAAACTAATTAATCTTAACTATCTCTAATTAAAATTTAAGTATAACTATTTAAAACTAATTAAATGAAATTGAAGTTAAACAAATTCAAATATGCCTTAAATAATAAATTCTTGACAAAAATTAGACATGATAAAAATTTTAAAAATGAAATTTAAGATAAATTTGAGACTAAATATGAATTCCCTAGTCAAAATTAAATAGGCGAAAATTTACAAACAAAAAAGGAGGGTAGCTTGGGGATAACACCAATCAGAACTCTCAATCAGGTCCAAATGATGAAAAGGATATGGAGGCTACTCATATGCCACAACTTCCTGTGGATTAAGGTTTATTCCTATTATATCAAGCAAGGAAATCTATGGAAATGGAGACCTACTCCAAACATCAAGCAAGGAAATCTATAAGTTGGACTTCAAGAACAAGGTGGGGAATGGATCCTTCACCCTGTCCTGCCATGATAATTAGACCCAGAGTGAATGTAATAAGCTGAGGAGAAATATAGAAGATAACTTAATTGTGCAAGAAGCTCTCACCTTGCATAGGGACCATGTCACCAATTCTTTGCATAAGGAAGAACTATTGATTAATCTTGATTCTCGTCTGTAAGATAGAATTATTTAGACAGGTTATTCCTCTGGGATTTCCAGTAACAAATCATGCATATAGGGAAAAGCTTCTAATTAACTCATCGCCTGTACCTTGATCCAACCTTTTATGGTTTGAATAAGCGAATCCTCGGGTAGCTACGTGCATGTGGCTCCTCATGAAGGGAAGACACAACACACATGATAGATTATGAAAATTTATGAACTTACATAGAAGTTGTGCGCTATGTAATCGTGAGGAAGGGATTGAGAGGCATCTCTTCTTTGAATGCCTTTTTCATAAGAAAATATGTGGAACCATAACTAGGATAGGTGGAGAGGTAGAGGGGCTCTCAAATTGGTCAGGGTGAGATCCATTCCCCATTGTAATGGGGAATACGATTAGGGCAATTTGACAAGAGCAAAATAAGAGATTTTTTTTGGAAAATAAGGAAAAAGAAGAGAGAATTGTAGCAGAAATCATACTTAGGACCAATGTTTTAAAAACTGGACTGGTGATTGAACCGGAGAAGCAATTGATTCAATGGTCAATGGTTCAACCGGAATTCAATCGTGATCGAACCGGTGACTAATAAATATATAAATTTTTATTTTGTATATTATATATATAAGATAATTTTTAAACATACTATTTAATTATTTATCTAACTTAAACCTTCAAACTTCAAAACATATATGTTTTTTTTTAAGTTCACTAACCCAACACAAAATAAGATAACAAAGCTCACTAGTTATATTTCATCAAAAAGATAAAAAAAAGATCACTAATCACAATATTCATTCAAGTCAAAATTAAATGCTCCTTCATCATTGCCAATATGAACATCTTCAACAGATTCCAAATTTGGTTGTTCGGTAATTTCTTCATCACCTAATTTCACAATAAACAATATTAGACAAAATTACACTTGGAAATAATATATCTAATCTTTAATATTATATTACAAAGTAAATTAATAATAACCTTCATGTTGTTGTGATGCTTTATCAATTATTGGAATTGCATTTTCTTGATAAATAACATGTTCAAGATCTTCCTCACCAAGCTCTGGGGATCTATCATTTTCAATGATCCAAAAATCAAGTTTGTCTGTAGATTCATAATCAATAGGATCATATTTCATCTTCTTGTTTGGCAACCTAAAACAAAACATTAATGGTAATTTCAAATATAACTTTGTTGGAAATCGCAAACAATAATAATAAGTTAATAACATTTAACTAAAAGTGGAAAAATGACAATACTGATTCTTCAAACGCAAGTTGTAAGTGACATAAACATGATCACATAGCCTTTGATGCTCCAATTTATTTCTCTTCTTTGTGTGAATGCGTTCAAAAAAGCTCCAATTTCTCTCACAACCAGAAGAGGAAGACGTTTGGCTAAGAATACGAATAGCCAACTTTTGCAATGTTGGAGCACTACCCCCATACAATCGCCACCATTCATCTACCAAAAATTTGTAATTATCAAACAACAAAATACTCATAGATAATAAACATTAAAAGTATTAAAGAATATAATTAAAAATTAAAAAGTATTATATTAGTAGTAATATAATAGTTACCAGGGCGTAAGGTGTTTAACTTTAACACCTTAAGAGCACCTTCTTGACCGAAAGTTTCTTGGCAATCACGATAAACTTGAATCTCTTGAATGCCTTTCAACAAGTCAACACAAAAACTTTTTATATCAAGCATATCAAGAAGAGCAGATACAATCCTATTCTTCTCACGATAGCCTTCAGCATAAAAGAAAGGAGGATTCAAAAAATACGCTACAGCATGAAGATTAAGCTTTAAGTGCTTATCCCATCGAGCCTTGATGATATCGGTATAAGGCTTATATAATTATGACTTCTGTTTAAAGATCTCCTTTACTGCATTTTTTTATCCTAAGCATGCCCTTATAAATATAACCCAAAGAAGGTTTTTCATCCGCATCTACAATTCTCAACAATCAAATGATAGGAGCCACAGCTTTTACCATGATCAGGCAATCATTCCAAAACTTGCTATCTAACAAAATAGAACTAACAGATTTTCTTGTTGCAGTCTTTGCCAATCTATGACTACTAAAGTGCTTATCAATAACCAAAGCTTGTAAGTCATGCTTATGATCATAAACACTTTTCAAAGTAATGAAAGTAGTGGCAAACCGAGTTACCTCTGGACGCACTATACCCCTCCAACCTTCCCTTTTTCTTAACCAAGATAAGAAGATTATATGATTGTACATAAAAGAAGTTACCTTTGAAGCCTTTGAAACAAGTTCTACAATGTGAGGCATATTACCAATATCCTTTAGAAGGAGATTCAAACAATGTGCAACACAAGGTGACCAAAAAAATGCTCGTAGCGTTCATGTACCAATTTCCCAACTGCTACATAATTTGTTGCATTATCTGTCACTACATGAATAACATTATCTGCTTCAACTCACTCAATAACTTCATAAAGTAAATTAATGATCTCGCATCTTTTACCATATCTAAAGCAACAACAAATTTCACAAATGTTATACTTGTAAAAAGATAAATAAAGCTAAAAGCTTAACTTGTATAATAACAAACCAAATTCATAATATTATACCTGCTGGATAATAAACTAGAAAGTTTATCAAAGTTCTTTGTCTTTGATCACTCCACCCATCTGCCATGATTGTACAACCTGTTTTAGCCCAATTTTGTCGATTTTTATCAACAAGTAGCTGGCATTCTCTTTTACAATCTCCTAACAAATTAACCCTCAAATCATAATATGATGGACCTTTAATCCCAGGCCCAATAGCAACAATTGCATCCAAAGCTTCTTGAAAGTAAGGAGACTGAATTGCATTGAAAGGAATACAAGCATCAAAAATCCATCTAGAAATTGCAATATGTGCCTTGTGAATTCCTTTCTTACTAGATAACACACTTCTCAAACTTAGTTGAGACCCTAGAGTTGTCCTTGGAGAAAAATATGAATATTTTTCCATATCAACAGCTTTCCTTTTCTCTTTGCGTTTACCAAGTGCTTGTCTCTTAGTTGAACACGATTGTTGTAGTTCTTGAATTTTCTCTTAAGATTCAGGTTGATCACCATATGCTTCATTCAAATCCTCATTTCGCTTCTTTTATCGCAGTTGCCTTAATGACTCCAACATTTTTTGACGGACATCATGACTAACCTTTTTACAAGAACTTATTTGACCAGGTATACCAGCAAGATGTTGTTTCATCCTATTTATGCCACCTCCTCTAAAAACCAATGAGCAATGTAGACAAGTAAATATATTAGTAGTGCCCTCTTTATGCAAAGCAAAATGCTCCCATACAGGATCGGTTTTTCGATGATGTGGATTAATTGAGTTCGCTGTAGATTGTTGTTCGAATGATTGTGTATTGGGATTAGGAGTATTTGAATCATTTGGAGTACTAATCTCATTAGGAATATCTATGTTTCTAAATTCTGAACTTCTTATAAAAATTATACAAAATTTTATAATGTCATATTCATATATAGCATTAAATCTCTTTAATCACAAATTTTTTAGCAAGACAACTAACTAGATAATAGATTATGTACCAAACTAGCTTTTATATAGGTAAGTTACTCACAACAAGCTATTAGGTGATACAAATTATAGCAAGTAAATTATTACATCTAATAATCTAATTAAGACATAACTAGAAGATACCAAAAAAGAAAAAAAATATGCGATTTAAAAAAAACTTGTCCATAATTAGAATTAAACAAATTCCATAATTAGAATTAAACAAAGAATGACCAAAACTTGGAACTAGAAGATACCAAAAAAGAAAAAAAATATGCGATTTTAAAAAAACTTGTCCATAATTAGAATTAAACAAATTCCATAATTAGAATTAAACAAAGAATGACCAAAACTTGGACCGTTCTTTGAAAAAAAAGTTATTAGATAAAGGCATAAAGCAACAAAATTTGCTAAATTTACATAGAACTTTAGATAGTACCATAC
>JAOTAX010000196.1:22047024-22073964 GCA_025629825.1 Erythroxylum guanchezii | reverse complement strand
CCTAGCCTTCGGCACAAGACTTGAGGCCTTCTTCTCCTTTGGGTCACTACATCCATATAGTTGTCGATTGATCTGTAGCTTCTCTACACTGACTTGAGTCATCTATCTTACTTTATGAGTGAGCTTTACTCCGACACATGGACACTCAGAAGCCTTCTCGATTGACTTCAGTGTCACTATGATCAACAATCTATCCACAACTGATACTAAGGTATCTTCAACTACCTCTACTTTCTTCCATAAATCATATACTTCATTCAGGTAAACTGTCTCATGAACCTGAAAGAAGTTCTTCCATCCAGCTGCTACAATCTCTGGTTCGATGTCCATCTGGTCCTTCTTCAGGGAATCGAAATCAGTGTGTCTTCCACTAGTCATTACTTGCTCCATTTGTATCTGTAGTCAACAAAGAACTAAACGCA
Organism: Erythroxylum guanchezii; assembly: GCA_025629825.1. Lineage (NCBI taxonomy): Eukaryota > Viridiplantae > Streptophyta > Magnoliopsida > Malpighiales > Erythroxylaceae > Erythroxylum > Erythroxylum guanchezii. Next base: position 22,073,542 of record JAOTAX010000196.1, on the reverse strand, counting down.
CAACTGTATTTCTCAAAAAGGTGATGTTAGTTTCTAAAGTTGAGAGTGTGAGAAAAAAGAGTTTGATATCAAAACAGAGTAATGAAAAGTTTTGTTGAGAGTCCTTCAAAAGCCGATGTCAGGGTATTTCAAGAGTGTTCTAGAGTAGGTGGTATTCTCAAGGCTTTGAGAAGGTTTCCCTCCAAAACTTTCTTATGACAGAAGTTACCGTCTGTAACTTACTGTTACTGTTACCTTGAATTATTACGACTTTTTATCTTCTTAACTATGAAGATCATCTGGGTTATGACGTGTCAAACGGTTGATCGCTCAACATTACCATGTTAAGGTTCCGTCTGATTTCTTTGAATCTTTCTTCACTCAATGGCTTAGTGAAGATGTCTACCCATTGATAGTTCGTCTCAACAAACTGTAGATTTACAATCTTCCTCTGTACGTAATCTCATAGGAAATGGTGTCTAACTTCAATATGCTTTACCCTCGAGTATTGTATTGGATTTTTTGATAGATTAACAGCACTTGTGTTGTCACAGAAGATTGGAATTTGTTCTTCTTGTATTGAGTAGTCTTCTAACTGGTACTTAATCCGCAATGTCTGTGAGCAACAACTTGCGGCTGACATATACTCAGCTTCTACAGTGGATAGAGCAATTAAGCTTTGCCTTTTACTTGACCAAGAAACTAAGTTTTAGCCGAGGAAGTGACATCCTCTACTCGTACTCTTTCTATCAACCCTATCTCCAGCGTAATCAGTATCACAGTAGCCAATTAACCTGAAATCTTTACCTTTCTCATACATTAAGCAAAGATCAGTAGAACGTGATAGATATCTCAAAATTCTTTTAACAGCAATATAATGAGACTCTCTAAGATTTGCTTGAAATCTCGCACACAAACAAATACTAAACAAAATATCAGGTCATTTTAACAGTAATAGAACTATACAAAGGATGTGAATTTAGCTCATTTTAGTTCTTGTTCCTAAAGCTTGTACCTAAACTAAAATATGAAGCAAAATAAGTATATTAGACACATCATAACATTAATCACTACGCATTAGAGAATAGATATATAATCAATTAAGCACTTATCAATAGGTTCGATGGAAAGAGGCCTTTGAGTTTTTGGTTAGGCCTTATAACCCAATCCATAATTAGGATCCCACTTGATTTTTTAAAAAATTTTTTTGAAACCATTTGAATTGGGATTAGGATATTGCATTTGACTAGAGCCGCGATTTTCTATTTTACCACCAAGGTGATGGCATCTAGGGTCAAACCATGATTGTTATTAGTATAACAGTATGGACGTGTGGAAGTGATGAGCGCACAGAAGAATATTAATCTTGATATGAATCGACAACCTTTAAACAAACTAGATATGCAAGGTTTTTTGATACTTTTCTAGACCTTAAGGATCGCAATTATCCAAGCAACCTAGACCAAGTAGTAAACCAAGAAAATTGAACCAAAACAATACGCCACAATTGAGATTAATTGATAAATAGAGTTAGGGTTCATGGAACAACAGGAACTTGAAAAAATTCCTCACAAAGCTCTCAACGTTCAAGTTGTGCTTCAGAAAACCTAACTCCTTTTAGTCAAGAAACCCAACAATGGCGCCAAGTTTTGGAACTCTTTTCAAATTAAGGTCATGCAAGATAAGTCGAAAATTTCACCCAATTCAATTGCCAATCCTTCACTTAGGCTTTCCAAATAGCGTAATTCTTGAACTCAACAGTAACACTTTCAGTTTTGCAAAAATTTTTCCTTTTTTTTTCCTTTTTTAGGCCTTTTTCTGAACTCTTTTTTCGAATTTTTTTTTGGATTTTTTTTGGATTTTTTGTTTTTTAGGCCTTTTTTTGAACTTTTTTTTCGAACTCTTTTTTTCGATTTTTTTCAATATAACTCAAAATTTTCAACAAAATAAACAAAAAGAATAATTGAAAACCCTAGGCTGAAAGTTAATTCACACTTGAATTGATAAACCGACGATAATTGAATGGTGATGGGCGGCAGTTTCTTGAATTCCGATGGGGTTGAACAAGAATTCTCCTCCACACCAATGCTCTGATACCAAAGATGATACGCGAGCAGAAGAATATTAATCTTGATATGAATCGACAACCTTTAAACAAACTAGTTATGCAAGGTTTTTTGATACTTTTCTAGACCTCAAGGATCGCAATTGTCCAAGCAACCTAGACCAAGTAGTAAACCAAGAAAATTGAACCAAAACAATACGCCACAATTGAGATTAATTGATAAGTAGAGTTAGGGTTCGTGGAACAGCAAGAACTTGAAGAAATTCCTCACAAAGCTCTCAAATTATCAAAAGTGTAACCCTAAAACTAATGTCAAGGCAACTATTTATACTTGCCAAAATAACTTGAAAGTGGGCCAACATCCTGGGCCTAAATAGGTAAAATAATACTGTCTAAATCGTCTATAAAAAAAAGTAGGAAAATAACCCAAGGCAAAAGAGGCCAGACGGTGCACCTGGCCTGATGCACTTGGCGTCTGGCCTGCTGAATGCTGGCATACACGCCTATCGTGCGCACCTGTCAAGGGCTATTTGGGCCAAGAACTTGGCTCAAACTGACAAACTGAAGCTGCGAGCGAGAATCTTGATTCTTCCGGAGTCCATCACCAACCACGCGAGCCACGAATGAATTCAACGTAGCCTTGAATCTTTTAAGCCCAGTCTGACTTGCGGGGCTAGGAGGTAGCATCAAGTCTCGATTAGCGTCGTGTTGATCTCGGTGTCTATTGATATGCTCGTCATGTGCAGCCTTGCTCACATCAGGAAGACTTGAAACATATGCTTATATTTCCATTTATTCATAAATAAAAAATGTCAATACAATTGCAAGATGATTAATAGCTATTATGAAGGATTCATAGTTTGAGGTCAAGCCATTCAATGTGAAAAGGAGGATATCTTCATCTCCAACATGATCTACAATCACGACTAATTCTTCAACAATTTGAAAAATTATGTCAAGATAAGTGATGATTGATATATCTCCTTTGCTAGTAGTATGAAGGTCATGTCAAAACAGTGGTTAGTGTGACGTAAACTGTTGACAAAGTGCTTCTTCAAAGTAGTCAAGAGGTTTTGAGCAGTAGTGTAGCCGAGGGATAAGGAGACAATTGAGGGTAAAAATGAAGTTGAGAGGCAACACTTCACCAGATGGTCTTGCTTTTGCCAGGTTAAAATTTAGTGGGGTTGGTTTCCTAGTTTGGTAGTGGGATGGTGTCATCTACGCATATTAAAAGGTGACAAGTAAATAGACTCAACTTCGTGTTTTCATATAAAATAGTTTGAATGATTTAAGACGATTGTGATAACATTGGTAATACATGTAATTTGGATAGGCGCAGTTGGAGATGATATAATTAGCATTGTTGTTCTTATGGTTTGGTTTACTATGTGTTAGTGATTAAAAATTGTTGTATATATCTTTATTACCATATTTGTGTGTTTTTGTGTTTACAGTTTAAGTAGGGAAGAAAAACTACAGCTAAAGTGAGTGCTTGATATCATGAAAGATTTTTTAATGAGAAAAACAATATTGTATTTATTTGGAATTAGTTAAAAAATAGTAAAGAAATTATTTAATTTGTCAAATACTTTCATTTAATCTATAAGAGAACAAGAACTAGTGCTTAATGTTATCCTCATCATTAATAACAAATTAAAGATAAATAGTAATCGTTAATCATTCTCAAATATTATCATCATTTTTTACCACTTAAGTATAGAATGGATGATATTTGTATCGAGGCCCAGTTTGGCCAAAGTTAATAGGCTCAATTCGAGTCAATTAGGCTTTGAGTCAAGTTTGAGCTTTTCTTAAAAAAAAATTTAAATTTTAGGTTGAACTCGAACTCGAGTTGCCCAACTTGGTTCAAAGCCTAAAGCTCAAATATCAAGTAGAAGAGGAGTTATTTTAAATAAAACAATTTTATTTTTAAAATTTAAATTTAAGAAGAAAATATTCGAGTTTGATCTAGGCTCGATTGGGTTTACGTGGCAAAATTTAAATTAAAAAAATAATGGAGTTTAATTTGGATCTGATCAGATTTCTAGTAACCCAAATATGATCGAATCTAAAACTTATAGGCCCAATTAAATATTTTATGTGGCCCAAGAACTGTTGGATCCACTGCCAATTATAAGTATAGACCAAAGACGGGAACAATCAGCTCTTGCAAGTCTACAACAAAATCCTACTCACATTCAAAGAGTCAGGCAATAACTTTAACCGGCTCGTGATCGGTTTCCCGATAATAAGACTCGGTATGTGGTAGACCTCACGTATATTGCGATTATCAACTTTCAACATACAACACAGTTTTAGTAGAAAAGGCAATGTGCCAAGTAATGATTTGCATTTGAATGGCATGAGTGGCATGAATCACCTTAAATACACACTCAGATCGAGTCTGAAAGAAAATAATGTTAAAAGGCCTTTACAACTATGAGGTGGTAGACGGTCGGCTCTTTTGCGGGTAATTAGGAGCTTTCACACCGTTTAATGTTAACAAAAATGCATTTATTTGGACTTGAACTGCAGGAAAAGCCATAATTAACAACCAGTAGACCTTTATTGCAGACTGAAAAAGTTGAAAGCTCGTAGGTTTCAATAAATCAGATTAGCAAACTAGTTTTATATGCTTTGACACACACACATTACTAGAAAGATCCTTCAGGACCAGCAGCATTGTCAAAACCTAATTAACGTGTGAACTGAATAGTTTCGAATGGTTAAGAAAATGTGGAATCTTGCTCAGGTGAGGTGCGAACTTTTGTGCCAACTCAGAATTTTTAAGAAAAGAAAATTAGAAGAAGTGTCTTTTCTGACTTGTTTAATAAGAGAGGAGGCTATGGACACTTGGAATATAGTAAATTAATAACGATGATTCACCAACTAAGTGGGTATATATGTCCCCAACACAATAAACTAATTAGGTATACAAATCGACAAGTACATTGATTTTTGCTTTCCAGGCTCTTATGCCAATAAAAAGTTTGCTCTTAGGTGAAACTCACAGAGACGCTTTTAACTTTTAAGGTTCTCGTATATGCAGCAGATCACAAGCCGGTCAAATTTTTTGGATTAAGCTTTAACTCAAGTCGACGACTCTTTAGTGTATGTATAAAATTTGTTTGGCTGTTCTTTGTTTAATCACAGCATGTGACCATGAAGATATATTATACAAAGTCAATTTGATGATCGTGGATGACAATCCTCAAACATAACACAGTACTCTAAACCTTTGCCTGATTCATCAATTTTGCCCCACATGGCACTAGTTATAATTTAGTGACCACTGTTCTTATAGTTTTGTCCCCTTTCTCGCTTAGTGATGTCCACGTCATGACAAGTATTCCCAATTTCTGAACCAAATAGATGAGACATTTCCATCTTTTTAAAACCTATATATAAACACCATACATGAGGCCAAATTATGTTATCTTGATAGAGCAGACCGACATTCGGAGTAATGCTTCAAGTGATAGCTAGGTGCACACGTTGCCCGAGGGACATAATATTGATAGAGAAAGTGACACTCCGCTTTTCAAGGACAGTTTTAACGTGAATTGATGGGAACATTTGTGTAGAAAGAAAGCTCTGGCAAGCCGTTACTGAGCCTTAATTAACTGGTCTACATACCCTCAGACGATGAATGAATACGATGGGCGTTTTGAGGTGGAATTTATGTTTATAGAAGTGGAAATGCCATGCATCTATCCCATTTGCTCTGTCTTGGAAAGACTTAACAACGAATTTCTGATAGCAATAGGACATAAGACCACCCAACAAGATCTAGGATCGAAACATTTTAAAGTGTGGAGGATAGATCGTATAAGCACTTCACACCTTATATTTCGGTTGTTATCTTTATTTATAGTGTGGAAAAGAAAATTTGAATAATCTGAAGCCAATAATAACCAAGAGTAGGACTACCTACTGTGGGAATTAATGTCCATAATCATCTATAACGGTGTTACATTACGATTAAGAATCAAATTAGAGGTTCACCGTCAATTTGGATAAGAAAGTCTTAATATAAATACGTAATAAAAGATGTTTAATTGCCCTAACTTGACTTTAATAGTATAGTAAATTTTGTTAAAATAAATTGATATAAAATTATTGTTTAAGTATTTTTTAATATTGTAAAGTATTATTTAAATAATAAAAATATTTTTAAGAATAAGTAGCTAATATTTGATTTGTAAAATTGCTCTATTAAGTGGTGCAGTTTTGGGCGACTACAGAATCAGGTTATGATTTTATACAGATTCTACTACATCAGCCTCTGATCATCTGGCTTGTTGCTGTCTTACTTATGCAACAACAACCCAATCAGGCAATTAGAAAATGACATGCTAATAAAGAAGAAAACCTATAGGCCACCCATCAGCAAATGCCAACTAAATGATTCCTAAGCACAGGTATTTGTTTTGATAAAACCCCATAACCATCAATGTCAGAGAAAAGAGCAGAGTGCAAGGTTTTCATAAACAAAATGATTGTGGGAGGGTTTTATGTTTTTGCATATAGTCCTAATTAAAGAGGCCTAAGCGACTTGCATGCATTAGCTAATTAAGTTCAGGCAACAAGTTGATACTTAATAGAATAATAATATCAGTATAATCCAAATAAAATGTCACATAATTACTACAAATCTTATAAAAGTGAAGGGGAAATTGTGTAGATTGTAAAAGTAGGAATGAATAGTGATGATGAGGCATGTGAGTGGCTTATTAGCATGGTCGCACACGGGCCCATGTGATGTGAGATGTCGAATATCTCTAATTTACGCTATTGCCCCCTCTTGCACAGACAGTTGAGACATTATCAACTTCCATTCCATCCTACGAGTCAAGTCGAGCCCCACCATTACCATTTACCAATGCCCCTATTCCTAAGCTCAACGTTGTCAACTTTACTGTTCTTATATTACAAACAAAAATTATATTATATAATATAATTTTTTCATTATTAAACAGTGCTAATTAGGACCTAGAATAGAACTATGATAAAATGGAACCTTTAATAAATTTCTTTTTTTATTTTTTTTATAAATAAATTTTCATGAAACATAATTACGAAGATAATAATTTTTTTAGTAATTTTTTTCTTTTTTATTTATTAATGATCAAAATGTAATTCATGCTTAAAGTAATCTTTATTTTTGAAATAAAATAAAAAATATATGATTTAATATATTTGAGTTTAAATGATATTTTTTGTCCAAATATAATATGTATTTTTAAATTATAAACTCTTTTAATTGGTGATTAAAGACGGATGATAAGTCTATTTTTTAAAAAGATATGGGTATAAAATACCAAGAAATAAAACAAGGGGATGAAATATATTTTTCCCTGTATTATATAATACATGTATGTTCAATTTACATGGTAAAATCAGATGGGATGCTTCACTTTATATGTCTAATATGGACATACATTGTTAACAGAGGAACATGTTCCTCTGTTATTTAGATTATTATTGTGGTCCAAAGTTGAAGTAGCAAGAAGGAATTATTAATATTAATATTACAAAAATGTCATTTTCTATAACATCATGTTAGTATAGAGTATTTTATTACTCTCGGTCTTTTTCTTTCCCACTATAACAAGCAGACATCATTTGATAAATTACAATTACTGCTACGTAGATATATAACATAATATGAATATCAATCATAATTATTTTGACGAACAAATCTTTTAGACTAAAACTTTTAATACACAGCTTTTGTATTGCAAATTGGTACTACAAAAGAATTCTCTCTTACAACGGGAGTTGATAAGAAGCTTTTCTGGTTTAAATGGAGCCGTGAGTTTAAAATTGTCTTTATATATATAGTTGTTTAAAATTTAGGGTCAAAATTTTATCTTTTATAAGGACCTATCTGATTCAAGCAGGAATTAATTTAAATATAAATGACTTAAAAATATTTTCTTATAATTAAGATCTTCTTAAATTATCCAATAGGCGGGAAAAAAAGAAAAATCTCTTTTACTGTAAAAAGTAAAAGTAAAAGTAAAAGCAGTGTCGCCTGGGTCTGGTCAAACATTGAGCACTCAAGTAATTCGAGAAATTGAAACAAAAAGTAATAGAAGACAAACAGTGTAGTGGGGGGTAACATAATGCCAAGCATGAAACCGAAGGACGCACAGGCTTCAAAAAACTAGTTATTGTTAACCCGAAACTTTAGCATATACTAATCCAAATACCTAATGCATCATTAATCTCCACCACCTACCATTACCAAAGAACAGCCGCCAGCTGGAACTAGGCAATAAATGATCTCCCCCTTCGTAATAGTGACATTTCCACCAGGGCATTTCTGACAATGGAAAGAAACTGTCCTTTCCGTTACCAAAATCCTCACTTGTGTGTGTGTGCCTATGTGGGGCGCTTCAGCTCAAAAGAGTTGTGCACGGAGGCACAGACAAACGCCACCGAATCCGTGAGCGATAGAGAGAAGACATCTAGAGAGGTATAGAGAGAAAAGGGTCTATCTGGTTTGTGGTCATGTACCTCCAAACTCCGTTTTCAGAGAAAAAGTTTGGAACATTGGAGGAAGTAAAAGGAAGCTCCTCTCGCAAATCAATGCCTGTGAATCCCAGAATTTGATGCTTTTCATTCGTCTGATTCTAACTCCTTTCTCATAAAAATCGCTTCTTTCTCGGGTTACTCTGTCCAAGGAAAGCGAATAAACTAAGCATTACACGAAAACAAAAACATCAAAATTGGAAGTACTTGCATGGAATCCCAATAGGTGAGTCACGAGAGCCCACATACAGTTATTGTTTTACTGGATTTCTTTGTATTTCGTAAATGTAACTCTTTTTTAGCTCCATTCTTGGTTTCAGGTGACGGTCTCTTCTCCGTCGACCCTTTTGAAGAGTCTCGCGACGAAAGGGGGATTACTAGCAGTTTCTGTACGGACTTTCGAAAGTTTTCTTTTCCTTCAGTTCTTTCATTATCTGTATACATGTGGTTTGCTGATTTTACGTTCGCGCTATTTTACTTTGAAAAACTAGTCAAGAAGCGTAATGAGTAATCCAAACTAAAGTTTTTATCTTTGTATTCACTCTTTTTTCTTTTGTTTTCAATCTGATGGCAGTTGAGACGGTTACTCGCTGCTGCTTGTAAAGATCTCGGCTGGTTCTCACGTAGATCCCGTGAAGGAGGAGCTTTTGACCCTGATCTTGAACCAGCAACTTTGTAGATCAACTTGATTTTCTCAACTTACTAGTTTTCCAATATTGATTGCTTTGCCTAGAAGTTGCATAATGCAAGTCGAGGAATCTACTGCAACTTCTGTGTCGGCTTGATATTGTAGGAATTGGCCTAGAAGAGGTAAACTTTTAACTCCGTTATGTTGATTATATTGGTCCAGTTTTGGTGTTATTCACCCGGTGGTCCGTTGTCCCGTGATGGGTAGTCAAAAGTTTTGAGTCTTCTTTCGTTCTCCATTCCTCCAGCCTGCCACTGCAAGAAAAAAAAATGTTAAGTAATTGTATCACTTTTATAAATTAAGTGAGCTTAATGTATTGGAGTACTACAAGAGTATATATAGGTAATTAAGGAAGAGAGAAAGATTTGGGTTTTGGAATCCTTAATGGTGATTTTTTAATAGTAGCAGGATTTAGTTTGGTTGGGCAGTGAAGATGGCTACTTGGGAGCATCTTGGGGAGATTGCAAATGTTGTCCAGCTCACTGGTCTGGATGCAGTGCGGCTGATAGGATTGATTGTGAAAGCTTCCCATACAGCAAGAATGCACAAGAAAAACTGCAGGCAGTTTGCACAGCATTTGAAGTTGATTGGGAACTTGCTCGAGCAGCTCAAGATATCAGAACTTAAGAGGTATCCAGAGACAAGGGAGCCATTGGAACAACTTGAAGATGCGCTTAGGAAGGCTTATGTACTGGTGCAGAGTTGTCAGGATAGGAGTTATCTATACTTGATGGCTATGGGGTGGAACATTGTGTATCAATTTAGGAAGGCTCAGAATGAAATTGACCGATATTTGCGTCTTGTTCCTCTGATCACTCTGGTGGACAATGCTCGAGTGCGGGTATAAAATTTTCTTTCTTTGTTTTTGGTTATGACTACTGATTTGCCTGATATACTTATTTCTTTCATTTCTTGGTCGCTTGGATCGTTCATATCTTTCCACGGTTCTTCTTGCATATAGATGAAGATTCTATTTCTGTGATGAAATGATTGTTTTTCCAAAATTGATGAATACCGAGTGCATATAGATTTCATGAAGTTTCTTTTTCTTTTTCTTTTCCCTTCCCTATTGTCCTGGATTGAGTCATTGGTCTCAGATGATGGAAGAATTACCTTTGTTTTCTTAAGCTCAGCAAAGACCAGTGTATGTCAATTCCTATGATCATTTTGATTGGGAACTCAAAGTTCACATTTAATGGGAATATCAAGAGTTTCCAGCATTGAATATGATTATTATTCACTGATTCGGAACTTGGTTCAATTTATGCTAATTACCAGACTGAATTTTGTATGGCAGATTATACTTATCTGATACAGTTCCTGTTAGCTGTTTTGACCAATCACACCATTATTATGGATTCCAATCCCACTACCTTTTTAACTTCCATAGTTAAGTACCAAATGAAAATTCATTTTCCTTTTTCCTTCAACGTGCTATGGAACTGAGTATGTTTGAGGAAGTAATTTGATTCAAGTTATGAATATCCATGTTAACTGATCACTGTTGGATATTGGTTTGTATTCTCGTGCACAGGAGAGGCTGGAAGATATTGAAAAGCATCAGTGTGAATACACGCTGGATGAAGAGGACAGAAGACTGCATGATGTCATCTTAAAACCAGAATCCTCAAAAGATCATGAGATAGTGTTGAAAAAAACTCTCTCTTGTTCCTACCCAAACTTGGGTTTTAATGAAGCTCTTAAAAAAGAAAACGAGAAGCTTCAACTTGAACTACAACGATCCCAAGCTCATTTGGATGTCAGCCAATGTGAAGTTATTCAGCATTTGATCGAGGTCACTGAGAGTGTTGCTGTAAATTCTAATACTGAAAAGAGCTCGTCTAAAGAGGGTTCCAAACAACTGGAGTCTAATTACTCGGATGCTAGTGAGAAATACCAGTCACCTGATGAAAGCTATCATCAGAAGAGCGATTCTTGTGTGACTTCAAGGTTATAGTACTTCTGAATCTTGTTTCTAAATTAGAAGTTTCATTTTGGATGCACAATTGTTTCAGGTCAGGAAAATATAATTTTTAGCACTGAGATAAATCTGTCATGGTACCCAGGAAATTGATCTTCTAAAATCCTGGAAATTTCTGACTACTAGGTCTAAATATTCTATGATTTGCTTTCTTTTTCTCATTTTCTGTTTTTATTATCCTTTCTAGTATTCATAAGAAGATCTTCTGGATACTACATTACTCGTGACCTTGATGGGTTCTAAACAAAGGGCCGCTCAAGAAGTCTGATTGTATTCTTTTTGCAGAAAAACATCCTCAGTTTCATCGGGTCAAGAACTTCTGTCCAATAGAGGTTCATATCAAGATGAAGAATGGCATACTGATTTACTTGGGTGTTGTTCTGAACCTTCCTTATGTATGCCTCCTTCTGAATCTCATTTGGCTTATCTACCCTAGCAACTATTTACACTAAAATAGTGAGAGTTCCGTTCATTTCTTTTCATGTATAATGCGTTCTTAGTGGTTGGTAATTTTTTCTGAACAGCAGGATATGGGTCTAGTTTTCATTTTAGTGTATCTTGATCATTATTGGGAATATCATTCTCCTGATTGAATGCTATGTTTATTTCCTTTTGTCTGCCATATCATTTCCTAAACTGTTGACTAGTGTGAACAGCAAATACTTGAAAAGTTTAATTTTGCTGACTTTTCCCGGTAAATACAATCTGTGTCTTGTCTGCAACCCTTAGCTGACATCATATCAGATGGCTGACAATACAAAGTTGACATATTTTGACTTTGGAGATCCAAATTTAGAGTGCCTAGATTGCAGCTGAAACGCTGATCATGTAGTGTTGCTGAGGTCTAATATTTGTATTATATTCTTCCTTAAATGTAAAAGATATACCACATTGTTGATATTTCAGCCACTTGATTTTCTTAAAGTATCCTTCTGATGTGCAGGTTTAAAGACTTTCTTTTATCCATGTGGCACACTCTCCAAGATTGCTACGGTGGCAACTAACAGACCCATGTGTAAGTGATACTAATTATACACAGAATCTCAGATTATATTCGTGGCTGCATCTTCTGCATGAACTTGGGGCAGTCAGGGTAGCTGATTTCTGGAATCTCCTCAATTCTGCTTTTTCTAGTAAATTATAGCTGGATATTAGTTGGGTGGTGGTTGCGTATTAGGCTATTCTTTTTCTCTTATGTCATCAACTGGAGGCTTTTTGATGAACAATAGGAATCTGTTAATTTCAGATTGTCAATCTATAGCATTCTACAAATCTTATTCATGTTTTGATCTCATGTTATTCTTATATTGTTCATTTCTGTAATCTTCAGCTTCAGCTGAAGCGTGCAATGAATTGATGGCTTATTCATTGATATTGTCATGTTGTTGCTATACTTGCTGCATTCGGAGGAAGCTTCGCAGAACATTCAATATAGCGGTATTTATTCTAGACAGCTACTTGATTAAATCTCTGGTTGCAACTTTTACACATTGAACATTAGCTTGTCCCAATTCATGTGGCTAAGACCATAATATCTTCAACATGTAATTTTTAGCTACTCGGACATCCCCAAATTTCTCAAATCATATCATTTCCTAAAAGAATCTTAGCAAAGCTGATATGCTGGCAATGATGTAGCTTTATAGACCAATAATTTATGCTTTGATTAGGATAGCACGACCTAATTGTGGCCACTTGGTGTTAAGCTTCTAATGTTGAGTAAGCCTGCAAAGTGTTGTTTTAACAATTTTCTTTGACAGGGCGGCTTTGTTGACGATTTTCTCTCACATTTGATGTGTTGTTGCTGTGCACTTGTCCAAGAATGGCGAGAAGTAGAGATTCGTGGTACATATGATTGAATTAATTATATAGGATCAACTGAAAAACTTCCCAAGGGGATTGTGTGTCTGAAAACTTCTCTTGTGGTTGGCAAGATCCATACTCCTTGCCTGACGTTATCTTCTTACTTGCTCACCAGTCTCAATAATCTTTGCCGATCACAGTTATTGCTCTTTCACATTAATGGTGCCTATTCCTGGCCACTAAGCATTTGTGATTCATGGTTAACTCTTGCAGGTATGGAGAAGACAAAAACAAGCCCACCAACCTTACAGTTTATGGAGTCCTAAGTTATGTAATCATGCTTGCTTGTTGGCAGAAAAAAGATTCTAGACCATGAAATCCAACCACAGACGTAACCACCAATTACTGCTGTTATATGAAACTTGCCGTGGAACACTTTTCTGTTTTCATTTTTTTGATCACAGGATATTTACCGTGTATTGGGTCAGCCAGTGTAAATTAGCTTGGTACAACATATGTATCATAGACATAAATTTAATGATAGTGTTGTCTCTTGAAATAGTTAGTTTGTAATCCAATTTAACCTTTGGCTATTGCCTTTAATTCACCCCTAATCACACAGCAAGGTGAGAAAACCCACATAGGACATGGCCCCCAAATTCTGCTTGTATTTGTAAGAAACTGTGCAGATTCTGATTCTTTGTCCAAATTGTTAGAAGGAAAGATATATATATATATATATATAAAAACTGAATTCTGCTGATTTGTAATAAGCCTCGAATTGGTGATGATTATGTTGGGGTCCTGGATCTAGATGAATAGAAGAAGAGGAGTACTATTGATAGCAGAATGGGAGGTTCGTGGCAGCAATTGAGAGGCCTGGTCCCACCCAAACGAAACGGGCAAATCTTACACAAGTCTTTTTATCTGCTCACCTCCTACATTCTCAATGTAACCTGTCAGGAATCAGACTAGCATATTCTTACTAACAGACTACAACATCCGGAAAATACAAGCAATTTGGTAAAACCAGTCTAGGGTCAATTCTACACCCTAGAGCTGTCCTTGGCGTTCCTTTTATAAACATACTTAACAGGAGGCCTATCAGACTAGTAGAGAGGCAAAACAAGTGATTTCCTGTTTGCAGATCCCACTCCATTGGTACATTCGTGGTCTGGCATTGATACTTACTTCCAATGGCAATCAAATTTCCATCTTTAAAATGCACGAGAGTAACGTCTTTGGTTGTTCAAATGTATTTTAAAAGCAGCGAACCTGATTGTAGCTAATTTATAATTAACATATTAAAAAACCTCGTCTGTTTAATAAGAAACAAACTTTATGTCCAACCATTGATTGACACGTATGTGCATTAACCAACTCGAGCAATAACCGTCGCACTCTCTTATAGTCCTATCCATTTTCCCGAGTCTAAATCTGCTAAAAGCTAAACCTGAAGCAATGTCGTCGTCTTCAACCGCATGGAAGATAACTCTGAAGAGCTCCGACGGAGTTCAGTTCACAGTGAGCGAGGCCGTTGTGAGACAGTCGGAGAAGATCATGAGCTTGATTAACAACACCATCGTGCTCGACACCATCACCGGAGATGTCTTGAAGATGGTAGTCGACTACTGCAACAAGCAGATGGAGTTTAAGGAGCGCCAGAAATCGGATTGCTTCTTCGACATTAATGCTGAGATGAAGCCCTGGGAGGCTGACTTCGTCAAAGAACTCGACCTCAGTTCTATCTTTGATCTCATTCTCGTCAGTAACTTGTATCTCTCTCCATTTTGTATATTCCTTTTTTTTTTTTCTAACACAGTATTTAGAATGAATTTGTGTTTGCAATGCAGGCTGCGGATTATCTGAGGCTCAAGTGTCTATACCATCTGGGTTGCCAGGCGGTAGTTGACAGGATGAGGGGAAGGACCTTAGAGGAGATGCGCCAGATGTTTAAGATCAAGAGTGAC
Source organism: Erythroxylum guanchezii (assembly GCA_025629825.1). Taxonomy (NCBI): domain Eukaryota; kingdom Viridiplantae; phylum Streptophyta; class Magnoliopsida; order Malpighiales; family Erythroxylaceae; genus Erythroxylum; species Erythroxylum guanchezii. The sequence continues at coordinate 22,058,519 of JAOTAX010000196.1, read as the reverse complement.
TTTACGCCAGAGGAGGAAGCAAAGAAACACGAGGAGATCCAGTGGGCACGCGGGGAGATCCCGAGTTGGATGGAAATAAATGAACCAATTATGGATGTGTAAGCTTTCAATCTCTTTAGTTCTTGACACGTAAATAAGGAATCAGTACAACAGCTTGACCTTAGGAGTTTGCATAGGATGTGCGATGTAATCTAGCTAGACATGTTGCAATATGATTTGTACGGTCAACACTTGCAGTTGTCTATACAATTTCAGAGTTCTACTACGCCCCAAATACTAATAGCATGCATGCCTATATCAATTGTGTTAAAAGTGCTTCAGTGAGGTTTAAGCTACTCCCAGAAATGCATGCACTAGAATTCTTGGCCTAAAAGGTGATAACAAATGTAGTAGTCCGCGCTGAAAATTTGCCCAACATTGCACGAACTCTTGATCTTTAGTAGCGATATATAGCAGTGGGTCGCCCGAACTTGGGCCTGCAGGTCAGAAAGAATGGGACCCGGGCCTCAGTATATAGTCCTGGAGTTCAACCCGATTTTTTTATTTTTATTTTTTGGAAATATTTAATAGAAATTTATTTAATTAAAAATATAATATGAGAAATTAAATTAATTAAAGTTAAAATTTTGAATTGATTAACAAAATTAATATTTTATAATAAATTAATATATAAAGCATACATATATTTATAAAATTAATAAGATAAAATTAAATTCATTAATGAAGGAGGATAAAATTATAGGAAATGAAAGAAAAAAATTATAATTAAATTGATCAATTCAATTAATTTAAGTTATGAATTTCAATTCATTAATTATAAATATATAAAACATACATATATTGATAAAATGAATAAGATTAAACTAAATTCATTAATAAAAGAGAATAGGATTATAAGAAACGGAATAAAAAGATTATAATTTAAGTGATCAATTCAATTAATTGAAGTAATAAATTTCAATTGATTAATAAAAATTGGGTTTTATAATGAATGAATATATAAAATGAACATATATTGATCAAATGAATAAGGTTAAACCAAATTCAATAATGAAGGAGGATATGAAAGAAGAAGATCATAATTAAATTGATCAACACAATTAATTGATGATAAGAATAATTTCATTAATTTATGACATAATTTACAAAAATGATTATCTAAAATTTTTAAATTTTACAATTTGCAAAAGTTCAAAATAAAATCATGAAATAATGTTCTGAACTAGGAGTCGGGATTATAAGAGATTGAACTAAGAGTGGAGGGCGGAGAGTTGAGAGAGTGGAGACTAGAGAGAGCAGCTAATCGTTGTAGCTAGGATTGTCAATAGTTTGCATCACTTCTTCTGTATATAGAAACATTATATTTAGTACTATAATATTAAAATTTAAGGAATATTTAATTCAATACACCTGCATCATCAAATATTTTTATCAAAATAATGTATCATTGATTGATGACTATGAGTATGTATATGACTAGTCACCTTCGTATCAGTACTTGTAGCTTTATTGATATATAAATTAAAAAACAAAGTTAAGGTAAGATAATATAAAGCTAAACAAAATTGATATATCAAAAAGAAAAGAGTTTACACTTAATATCTTCATCATCTAACCAACTTCGACTACACTTAAGGGCTTCCACAATACCAAGATAAAGTCAAGTATGGTGGCGACTAATAACCTTACCACCAGTGCTAAAATTAGAATATAAAGCAACATTAGATGATAAAATTGCTAATAGATGTCATGCAATTATTTGCATTATTGAAAAATTATTTACACAACTCTGTGACATAATAATGCATCAAAGTGCATAGTTTCAAGTTTGACCACACAATCTTTCATCAAATATTTATCTAACTTCATCATATTGTACGAAGTACTAGCTTTTTCTTTTCCTTTCATGAATGTTGCAAGTGAAAGGAACAAACTACTTTTAGAAGATGAGCCCGAACCTGAAATTGAAGCTGGAGCTAAGCAACTTGAACTGCTATTATCCCGATCCTGAATTTTGTCCATTTTGAGTTGATAATTATTAAACAAATCATACTAGAATTGTTTAATGACATCTACATGCTATTGAGCCCGATCACCATACAACACAATATATATAAAATTAACCCCCTTTATCTTGTACCTTGGGTAAGTCACATATATGATTGCAACATTATGTTAAACCATATACCAATGAGAATTTAGGTTCTTCATCATTTGCTCTGCCATAACCTGAATAACTGCATTGGAATCAAATAGTCAATCAAATAAAGCTTTTTTTTTAATCTCACATATAGTGCTAAAGCAACGATACAAAGTTGGATATTTTGTTCCCGAAAAAAATTAAGTCATAGTATAAAATAATTCTAACTTTGCACAAATTTCTCTAGTCAACTTTCATTGGTCTTCTATAGACATGCAAGTGTACTAAGAATCTGTTTGTCTCAATTTGATAAACACATCAACATATTAGATTACCGACTCCATCATTTTAAAGGTCAAGTTCCATTGGTTAGACAATCTAAAACTAACTTCTTTGTACTCGGAATGCATAGTTGTCATGCAATTTCTTCAAACTTCACAATTCTTTTAAGTGCTACGCACCAATATATTGCACTAGTTCGACTCAAATGTATTGCTTCTTTTATCATATCCAACACATCCTTCACAATCAAGTTCAAAATATGCACAAAACAACATATATGAAATAACCTTCCACCAACCAATAAGCTCTCAAATCGTATCTTATTCTTCAACTTTCAATCATAACATCATTCGTGCTACAATTTTCAAATGTTATAGTGAAAATTTTGGTTTCAATATTGTAGTCTATCAAATAGTCTTCTAACACGGTTGCCAGCGTTTCTCTTGTATATGGTGCCAACATATAAATAAACCTACCATATACATAAATAACCAAAATCAATCATAACATAATGAAAAAGTAATTGACAACAATATTAACCTCAAAAGTTTATTGCATAGAGTCTAGTCATTATCACATAATATGTTGTCTCTGCCATATAACTCTTCTTTTGGTTATCGACTATCCATATGTCTATTTTAATGGCAATCCATCCTTCTATACTCGACAGTTTTCTTTAATAATGAATTTCACAATGTAACAAAATGTTATAAAAAATAGGCAACTTCACTTGTTATAAACATGTGTCCCAATAAATTAGCAATTTAATGTTTAAACATCCTAAACATAAACTAGTTAATATGTTTAAATTTCACCTGCATCACATATGGAAAATAAATGGAACCTATCTTAGGATTAATCATTTGGACCTTCTTTTAACAAAAGAATTAGAAAATTTTCTCATACAAGTAAAAGCACTAGAGAAAGCAATTTCTCATTGTGACTCCTAGACTCATGGAATATTTCACCGATAAACCTCATGGGAGCTGCATCACAGGTTTTCAGCTTATACATCGTGCTAAGGTTTTATTATGCAAAGAAAAAAATATTTTACTCAAGTTGGACTTAATTGTAAAATTTGAGAAACTTTAAGATTAACTATGAAATATTTAAAAAATAAGAACCAATATAAGATACTAAATCTTATGCAGACAAGTATAGTTTATTGGCATAACATAAAATATACATGAAACTCTCACTAGGTGTTGTAGTAGTAGTTGTTGTTCATTTATATAAGATTAATTTTAAATTAATATGTTCAGTAACTATTAGTATGATTTTAACCTAAATATTAGGGATGTCAAATTTGACCCAGCTCGGCTCGACCCATTTTGGCCTAGGTTGACCGAGCCATGGGCAGGCTACAGGCATCTGCCTAACTGAGCCACGGGCTAAGCACGAGCCGACCCAGCCCGTGGCCCGATCGTTACTTCAAAAATGACGTCTTTTTGTCGTTTTTCTTTTTAAAAAATATATGATGGGCTGGGTTGACCCAGTCCTCCCGTGACCTGTCAGGCCATGGGCCGACCTAGGCTCGTTGAGCCATGAGACACCTTAGCCGGCGGTCGAGCCCAGCCCGACTCATTAACATTCTTATTAAATATAGATGGAGCAACTAACTTATAACAATAATTAACACACGACCTTTATTTTGGGTTTCAATTCAAACATTGGAAACTCAATTTAAAACACTAAGTAGGAAAAAAATATTTTTAAAATAAAAAGTTAAATTAAAATTGAAAAATAATGCTCACTCTTACATTTAAGTTTTCAATTTGGCTACAAGTTATTTCATGAATAAGGATTGCATAATTATATAGATTGGAACCTAACAGGAGATCATCATTAGAGAAAAAATGTTCTTAGCAACAATTCCTTTATTCGCTTGTAGTTGTAAACTTACCTTTATGTATGTCACGTTGACTTTACTATTTGTTCACCCTCATCAGCTTTGTGATAATACTAGGAAATATTATGTTCTTGGCTACTCCTTAACATGAACTCATTCAAAATGAATGAGCTTGCTTACTTTGCTTTTTAGAAATTAATATTAGATTTTTATTTATTGATCCATATTTCTCCTTGTCTTCTTCATAAATCTTATGTTATAAACCAATCTAATATTAGGATATCCTTTTCTTACGTCTCATGAGTGATGAAAGTCCATCTTTCTTCCAACTATCATCTATTAGGTTTTTAACCTTAAAGACTTGAGGAGTTTCAATTAACTTGTTGTACTTAATTAACCTATATGTTATCTCTATAATATCAGATGAGCTTAATGCCATAGTTGAAGTCACATAAATGGATGCCATTTTTTACTCTATAATAATTTTCAAATTGAATGTTATAGCTTCATTGTTGAAGGAAACTACTCCAATCCGTTGTAACTCCATAATTTTGTCCTTAAAGACAAAACATTGTTTAATAGGATGAACGCCCAATTGATAATATTTGTAGTACTTTGGATCATCCACCTTATTTGCCTCCTCTTATTTTTTTCATCTAAAGAAAATCAATGATTTTTTCTTCTAAAAGGTTGTCTAACATCTCTCTATCCTTTAATGAATTATTTCTTCCTCCTTTTTCACTAAAGATGTTACCATTATTTCTTGCTTCACTTTGCCTTTTAGAGTGGGCTTAAACAATGCCTTCTTTTATTGTCATGACTTGTTTATTTTCATTTGGAGAAACTTGTGCCCTTTATGCACTTTTTTCCTTTATTCTTCTTAGGCTTTTAAATTGGTAACATTTTTTTGACTAACTATAATAATATTAACTCTATATCATGTCTATGAATTGCTAAGTCTTAAAAATCTTAAGTCTTATTCCTTTTAAGATATAGTAAAATCCCCAATGAATACCTTGAATGCATATAAATGACGCAATCCCATATGGGCATTAGCTAATTATATTATGTACAAAATCATCATACATCTCAATACACAAAATCATATTATGTACAAAATATGATTTTGTAATAATCTTTGCCTTTCACTTGACTTATAAAAAATTAATAAGTTTTTAATCATTTTTTGTAGTCATTTTTGCTTTTCACTTGACTTAAAAACTTAATTCTTTCTAAAGCATATGTATTTCCATTTGGACTTTGCTAATTTGGATTTCTTTCTCTTATCATCAGTAATAAGTATTTGTTACCTTCACAATGCAATAAGTAGGATTAATCTTTCATCACTGTCATGATATATGGGTAGTAAAGAAAGCATAGTGTATTACACAAATATCAATGTATACTATTTTTACCTCAACCGATGATTAAACCAATACCTCAACCCAGCTCTCAACAAAAAACTGATGATTACCCATACAAATAAAACCAGAAACAAAAACCCAACGACGTTGAAAAAAAAATTCAAAGATGGATCACTTACCTCAACCAATGATTAAACGAAGATGGACGCAAAGAAGGGCAGATAGCAAGGAAACCGAGGCACGTACAATAGACGACGCAGAACCCCATACGACAACGATGGCAGGGAACTAGCGATGGCGAGGAGAAAACAAAGAAAATAGAGAGGAGAAAATGAGGATGGACGAGGGGGGTGGGGTTCGTGGATAGGTTTAATATTTAATGAAAACGACGTTGTTTGGTTTTATTAAAAACGTTGATTTCGAAGCTAATGATGACATTAAGGTTTTTATTTTATCGACAGAATCGTTATTTTATCGGTAAATCATCAACGGAATATAGTCCAGTCGGTACACCCCGATGCTTGTTTATGCTGCCAAGCATTGCCGCTTAATTTACCGACAAATGTCGCTCTTTAGTCGGAAAAATTACCAGGATAATTTGCCACCACTTTTACCAACGGATGCTTTGTTTGTCGCAAAATTTAATTTTTTTTGACAATGTTATCGACGGAAATTAATTTTCTATTGCTAATTGACTATAGTATTTTTACTATTAGTAATTTGTAATTTTCTTGTAGTGTAGTAATAAAAATGATAATGACAAAAATAAAATAACTTAATAACATTCATTTAATTCGATTTCTAGCTAGAAATAGATTAAAATTATAAAATAATCAAATATTTAATTTTATATTTAAAAAAATTGAAATTATTAATTTCAATATTTTTTTAACAATTTGATTTAGAATGAATAATCTGGGTGTTTGAGGTGGCGATATTGATTATTCAATAAGAGAAATCATACAGTATAGTTGTTTGATATGTATCTATAGATAATATCTTCCCGTGATAAAGAAGATCATGACCTTAGTATATGCTAAACATTTAGGGCTATTTGTTTTCATTTTCATTTTTAGTTTTTAGTTTTTGTTTAACTTTAATGAAAAATTAATTTGCTTGCGTTTATGATTTTATTTTTATTTTATTTTTTCCTAATTTTTAAAACTTATAAAATTTGTTTTTGTTTTCTATTTTCATATTTTTATTATAATTTGATGTATCATTAATTAAATATTTATTATTTAGAGTTATGATTACTGTATTTAAATTATTTTGTTTTATAACTATTTTAAAATTTATCTTCCAAACATAATTATTTAATAGATATAATTTAATAAAATATTTTTAAATGTATTAACTTAAAATTAAATCAGTTTACTAATTAAAAGATGTAGTAAAATAAATATTTTATTCATAAATAATTTTACTTATTAAATTATTGATTTAAAATGACTATTTTATTTTATAAATAATTAAATTTATTTGAATAAAATGTAGTTGATATGTTCTTGATAGTTATTATTATTAATAAATGTTATATAAAATATATTTAAATACATTTTTAATTAATTGATTAATAGAATCGATTTATTTTTAAAATTTATCCAATATTTAATTATTATCAATAATAAAAATATAATTACATATAAACAATAAAACTAATTTTATTTTTATTTAGAAACCAAAATATCGAAGGTTATTGGTCAAAAATTAATAAATTAAGCAAAAAGAAAGAAAGCTCCTTTCCGATGAGGTGTCATGCTGCTTGATTGAGTTCGTTTAGTGACGCGCATTTACGTAACCGTCTTTTTCTCAACGGAAAAACTGCGGCACGGATCACACCCTCTTTTCCCCCGCTATAAATAAATTGACGCCTCTAGAATCCTCGCAGAACCAAAACCGTCATCTTCCTTGACTCGCAACATTTTCTAGAATTGCACATTCAGTTACTCTACTGTAGAAGCTATGTCTTCTCCGGCGATGATAGTCCTGAGAAGCGGCGACGGGAAGGAGTACGAAGTGAGGAGGTCAGTGGCATTGAAATCGGGGATGATCAAGTACTTAATGGAGAGTAACCCTGACGAGAGCGTTTTCACGATCTGCAACTTCAACAGCAACATTTTCGACAAGGTGATACTTTACTGCACGAAGCACGACGAGGCTGCTCTCAACTATCAGAACCAGAATCTTAACGACGTCGCTGAGGAGCTCAAACTCTGGGATACTAGCTTTCTCGACGTCAATGACGTGACTCTCATCAAGCTCTTGCTGGTCAGATTACTGATATTGTCAAAGTTTTATAGCAAGGATTTTCTGTTTTATTATGTAGCTAATGCGGAAATGTATCTGTTGCACTTAGGCTGCCCACTACCTGAACATTGAGGGTCTGGTGGATCTCACTTGCAATGCGTTCTTGGACCTGATCAATGCAATGATTAAAGCAGAGATCAGTGACATCACTCACGACGATGATGCGCAAGAGGAAACGTGACTTTTGATTGGGCAAGAAAGATGGAGTGAACGTTTCTGTCTCCTATTTTTGTTCACTGTTGAACCATGCATGAAATTGTTTGACGATCAGTAGCAGTGTAGTAGTATACTAGAATCTCTTTAGTGTGCATGTTTAGAGCTGTGGGAGGAAATTGAGATGTAAAGTGCAAGGTTGTTGTACGAATGCATGGGGATTAATCTTCATTTCATATTCAATAACCCTTGTCAATTGGATTCTATGATATTGTCTTTTGCGATCTTATATTTTGCATTCCTTCTCTCCGCGAGTTTGCGGTTGAAGTTGGAATGGGTTGCATTTAGCCAATCTCCTCTGTTCCTCCTTATTATGATATGCGAGAAAACAATAAATGTGTCCATGGCCAATCACAAAATCAACCGCAGAAACCCTGTTATTTAGAGTAATAGGGTTTAACCATGGGCAAGCTTATTCAACTATCCCATCCGATTCAATCATATCTAGTGTTCTAATTCCAATCTCATATGCTTCGAAGAACTCTACCTCTGCATGCTCTTTATCCTTATAGTGGATTCCCTACCGTATTATATAAAGTCAAACGTCTTAACACTCATCTTGATATTTTCCAAAAATTCTAATTAAGCAATTGCAATTATATGTCATTTTTTAACTTCTTAAAAACGGTATTACTAACACCCTAAGCCTTAATATAATAATTTTTCTTACAAATATATTTTAAAATTACTCTGCCATACTTTATTTTTTTATATCTTCACTTTTAATAAAATAATATGGTAAAGTGAACCATTCGTGTATGATTTTGTATAAGAATTACTTTTATACATTGTGTACATTGATACATTGTGATTAATACATAGGTTTATCATTTTTAAAATATATGCATGATCAATATTATATATACATATGTGTTTTTATAGATTTAAAAAGTGAAATAAATAAATTTAAATGCAATATGAAAATATACTTGGCTCCCTAATCTTTTTCCTCAATTCCTCCAACCAACTACGCTCCTCCCTACTACAATTCTGAAAAATTATCCTATTTCTCTCGCACCATATTTCATGTACCGTGCTTCCAATAGCTAAACTCCAGATTGCCTTGTCTATTTTCCTATTAGTTGAGTGTTATGGTTGAACCGCCTCAGCACTTCCTGCAGGTTGTCTCATAAATTGCATAGACAACTGTATTAAATTCTTATAGATTGCATATGCAACTGTATTAGACATCTAAGTGAATAAATGTAGTCGAGACTAATTTTATTTTTTTTGTCATTAAATATTATGTTGTTGGTTAATTACAAAAATTTTAAACTTAACCATCATGTAAACGTTTTTAAGGTTTATCATACTTCCTCTAAGATTTGCCAATTGTCAAATTATTGAGAAAGTAGCTCCATTTTATATAAAATTATCTTTTATATTACTTTGAAATAAATATAATTTAATATTTAAAAATATATTAAAATTTACTTGATTTTCATATTGTGTGTTAATTGTATGTTTTATAAGCTTAAAAATTGATTCACAAACAGTTACAAGAAGTTGCTCTCTTTTATAGATATATGTTAATGGACTCGTAATTGTACTCTTCTTAAAAGTTTATAGATTAAGTAAAAAGAAATTACATTCACGCCTAATGTGAGTTGGAACATTGCTCTCACGAAAAAGCATTTATAAATAAATCACTTTTTGCTGAGGTGGCACGTGACCGGGTTGAGTTCAAAAAGTGACACGTATTTACGTAACCGTCTTTTCTCTGTGAAGAGAAGAAATGGCCTCACGGGATCACGCCCTCTCTTCTGCCACTATAAATTGACCCCTCTGGAAATTTGGCAAACCATAACCGTCATCTTCCTTGATTCGCAGCATTTTTTAGAATCGCAGTGCGAGTTCTTCTGCGGCTGAAACGATGTCCATTCAAGGGAATATAGTCCTGAAGAGCGGCGACGGGACGGAGTACGAAGTGCACAGGAGGGTAGCATTGAAGTTGGCGACAATCAAGGACCTTATGGAGGACGATCTCGAAACCGGCGTCATCCCTTTACCTAGTGTCAACAGCAACATCCTTGACAAGGTGATTCAATACTGCATCAAGCATGTGGAAGTTGCTGTCAACCCTCGGAACCAGAGCGCTGACGAGGTCGTCGAAGAGCTCAAGCGCTGGGGCGCTAATTTTCTCGATGTCAACGATATCACCCTCGTCAAGCTCTGGCTGGTCGGTACATTTATGTTACTGAAATTGCATAACAAAGATCTTCTGTTTGATTATACAATAATCACCGAAATGTAGTTCTGCTGCATGTAGGCTGCCAGCTATCTAAACATTGACGACCTGGTGGATCTCAGTTGTAATGCTGTTCTGGACCTCATCAGTGCAATGATTAAAGTGCAGGTCACTGACCTCACTCACGGTGATGATGCGTAAGAGCAAGCATGACTTTTGATTGGGCAAGCAAAAAGGAGTGAACGTTTTTGACATGCATTCTTTTTCTTTTCCTTTTCTATTTTTGTTCACTGGTGTGGTGAACCATGCAATGCAAGACAGTATTTGATGAAATAAGTAGCAGTGTATAGTGTACTGGGATGTCTCTGGTCTGCATACCTGGAGCAGTGGAGCTGTGGGAACAAATTAAGATGTAATAAGAGCAAGTTTGCTGTACATATGCGTGGGGTTTTATTCTCCATTCACTTCAATATTCTAACCGATCTTACGCTTTGGATTTGTTGATATTGTCCTTTTGCGATCTTACATTTTGCATTCCTTTTATCTCCGTTAGTTTGAGTTTGAAGTTGGAGTGGTTTGCACTAGGGCAACCTCCTGCAACTGTTGGGAAAAAATATGATATGCGTGATCAAAGTAAGCCTGAATGGCCAAACAGAAAAGGCAGCACGATCAGAATACCCATTGCCCTCTATATCGTTATTCCTATTATATTTTGACAAGGTAGCGCGATCAGGATACCCGCTGCTGAAATTTTTTATTGGGATGAAAAATACCCAATGATTCGTGGATATTTAACGCGGTGTTTATAAGTGCAGAATCACAACCGCCTCACGCGTATCTCAACCCTCGTCCTCCAATCAGGACAGGATAGGTCAAACCTGAAAAGTGAATATCGCCAACAGTCTACTGTATTGTTTCGTCGTGATTATTTAAGAGGAAAAAATGATTATTATTATCGTTGATAGTAGTTGGTTTGTAAAAAATAATGTAATTAATTAATTATAATATATTAATTAATTAGAATATTGTAATTAATTAATTAGAGTATTTTAATTAATCAATTAATTATATTGTAACTATTTATTTATTTATTTATAATTAATTATAATGTAATTAATTTTAATATTTTAATTAATTATATTGTAATTA
>JAOTAX010000196.1:22002891-22032445 GCA_025629825.1 Erythroxylum guanchezii | reverse complement strand
GTGATATAAGTAGGATTACGTTGGCATGGGCTGATTGAGGAAAGAAAGGATATCAAAATGAAGAAGGGGATTTAAAGTGTCAATCTTAAGTTGAAAGAAAACGAAAAGTTCTATAACTTGGAGAGGTCAACTTTAGACATGAGTAGTATAACGATTAAATTCGATGCACTGGTTGATCAGTATAGTATGTTGGTTAATTAGTATGCATTAAAAGCTAACGATTCACTAGTTGTTGGAACATTGATTGACTAATACATATATTGGTAGATTAATATAGCACATTTATCAACCAATAAAATAGTCAATGTTGCTAGAAGCTTTTGGTACATCAAATTTAACATCTTTAACCTATATTGGTAGACCACTAACCCATATAGGTTAACCAATCACCCAAAAAACATGATTTAACAACTTCAAATGCTTAAAACTAAATTTTCTAATTTGAATAGGAATAAAAAACTTTCCAAAATGTTCCTCAAATATTTGAAAGATCAAGAGACTTTTATATTAAATTAAAAGATTTAATGCCTCTTGATGGATGTAAAGAGTCATGAAATGAAGTAAAATGAAACGATTATGCATGGTGAGCCTTTTGGAAAATAAAATTTAAAAAAGTGCTTACAAATAATAATAAAAATGTGAAATGACCTTCATAAGTCTTGATCTCCTTTTGTTCTTGTATTGCTTTTTAGTTCATAAGTCGTGAACTTTAACTTCTCTTTATCAACGTCAGACACTATATTCTTGTGTTTATGACTTCATCTTGTTATTGATTTTCATTAAAATAATAAACATATTAGTAGTAATTATGTTTTGTTATCATCAAAACATCAATTGGAACCTCACTTGGTTCAATAATCTCCCCCTTTTTTATGATGACAAAATATTTGTGATATTAGAGAATAATAATGACATTAAACATACAAACAATTAGTAAGATAATGATTATCAATTGATAATAAATCATAATTTAATATCAAGAACAAAAGATATTCAAAATAAAAAATATCCATACCTGATAATCATATAATTTTACTCAATCATATCATATAAAGTGTAAGAAATAAATAGATGACAAAATAATCATTCCCAATAAATTTCATCACTCCCCTCGAACGTGATCACTCCCCTTAAATCTAATATCACTAGACTTACTGCCCTTTTTAGAATAATAAAAAAGAAATCTATTAACCAAAAATATCAGAGAATAAAGCAAGTTTTGGATTTAAAGCTGGTGTTGTATAACGAACATACCTTATCACCTTATCTCCACATGGGATGTAGAACAGGGTCAGAGGGATCAAAAACTACTATATAATAAAGTGTCATGAGTCAAGCTAACTTGGTTAAAAAGATGAATTTGACCAAAATTGCCAAAATTTTTCCCTAGAGAGTACTATTAAGTATTTAAAGAGTCAAAATAACAAGTCAATTTTGATAGATACATCTCTAATTATGTCTAAATTGAAAATCCACAATTGCAATATTGTTTGTATGTTAAAAGATTTAATCAAAGCACCAAGGGCAAGTTTTAACAAAATTAAAGGTTGAAATTGCAACAAATAAATGCATAAATGCAATAGCTAGCAATTAATTTCATAAAAGATGTTTAATTTTGAAATCCCTAAATTTTAAAAACAGAAAGATGAAAAAGTGCCCAAAATACCAAAATTAAACAAAATTAAAGATGTATCAATATAATTGAAAGGGAAACAACCTTAATTCCTTTGACAATTTAACGATGAAGGCATTTATTTTTTAAAAAATAGCTTTTAATTAAGAAAATATTTAAAAATCTCCAAATTTGAAACTAAAAAAAATAGAAAAACTTTAATTTGATGCAATTTAATGAGATTTTTATGTAATGGGGGATGATTCTTTTTAAGGAACAGAGTGAATTGTTTAAGATTTTGGAGGATATAAACGTTAAATATGAGATAGGGAAAACAAGGTGAAGGAAAGACTAAAACTAGGAGGACTGGTTGACCATATGACTTAACTAGTTAACTTATGTTGATGTTTCAGAGAGAAGGAAGAGTGAACAATGGATGAGTGGTGAAAAAATTGGTTTGGCTTTAAAACGCGATCTACTAGTTGACCAATGAAGTATATTGGTTGACCAATATGTATAGGTGATCGATTAGAAGAGCAACCAAGCCTTTTGCAAGCTCTCGAGAAATAAAGGAGTCTTAAATTTGAAGATATTGTTTAACAACTAAAGTATATTGGTCGACCAATGTGGCTATTAGGCGACCATATAAGCGATCAAGTAAAGAATAAACTCCCTAAAAAGGCAGAAAACATAGTTTTTTGGTTACATTGGTCGATCACAATGTGTTCTAAAAATTCATCAAACAACTTTAAAACTCAGACTTAAACATCAAAACACTTAATGGGTGATAATAACATCAATAGATAATTATCATAAACTTTAAAAGAGACTTTAAACATAAAAAGTCAACAAAAGGGTCTTTATCATATAGAATTTGAATTAAATATACATAAATTTTTTCTAATTAAACAAAACTTATTCTTATTTAATGATTTAGAGAAATAATCGCCTAATGAATATAAATTCTAACTTAGTGTTTTTATTTTTTATATGAACCTTTAAGTCTAGGTACTAAAGTTCACACTTTTAAAAAAATTATTAAACACCTTATACATTATTCAAACCTAAACAATCATTACTAAGGTTTTATAATCAAATTGACACATATTTCTAAATTGTGAACTACTAATTACCTTATCTTGAACATTATTTATTAGATATTTGAATGAAAATTCTTCTTGAGTTTACAATCCAACATAGGCTTCTCATCATTTTTCTTGCTTAGTTCAATAATTACCTCTTTTAAAAAGTTTTTGGTAGTTGAATTCTCCACATCCTATAATAACACCTTCTAGACTTTCTTGGAGACAAGAAGGCAATGTTTAATTGTAGTTTTTCTCCGATTACATGTTTATAACTGCACTCGCTCTTATTAGAAAATTTTAAAATCATATAAATCTCTAACTTTGATGCGTTCACTGGTAAAAATATTTGCATATTGCTTCCAAAGTAAAGAATCATCCTCGAGAAAAGGTTTAATGTAAAATTCATATAAACTGCAGTACTTTCACTTATCATTGAGAATTTAATTGAATATAACTCTTAACATAATTCATCGAGGAATGTCGATGTGATGACTAGTTTCCGATGGTGGAAATTCATTTCGTTGGGAGGAATGTGACAAAATTGTCCCTAATGAAGAAAAAATCAATCCAGAACAAATCCCCTCTTCATACACTAATAACCGTTTGCTTTCCATAGTCGATCTTCTTCTTTAAGTTTTTTAGTATCGTCTGAACTACCTCACTTTCGTTATTATCTAGATCTCATTTTCTATTATAAAGCTATTATATATATAAACATTTGATTGCATATACTATATGTTGTCTTTGAAAAATTTGTCGATTCCAATGAATATGTCTGGTAAATCAGGTATGCATGTGATCCATTTTGCGTTCGTTATACAATTTCACTAAACTAGATATCTAAGTTCATACTGATTGTGTCTTAGGTGAAACGCATCATACTGACAGTTTATTTGATTTAGTAATCCATAGTTCAATTGGGGATTCATTCACTGTATCCTCTAGAAGTTTAGCAATAGCCAAGAAGTTATTGGAAAAGGGTGTCAATAACCCAGCACTTGAGGGAAGATCTTTCACTATTTCAATTGGTTCCTTATAATGTGCACGGACCCTTCTTGGGAATCTAGACATAAGGAACTCATTTACCTTTACCGACTCTCATGTCACTTGGAATCCAAAAAAATAATTGTTTCATGTCCTTATCGATGGAATCAACTTGAAACTTTATTTATTATTCTGTTTGTAAGAATTTTGAAAACAACCTCTCTACTAGCTAGGGGTAAGGCTGCGTACCATTGGACATCCCCAATCCTCACGTATCAGTGGGATTCATACTAGGAGTTGTTGTTGTTATTGATGTTGGTCTGTATGAATTGTTAAACTTCTAATTAAAATATTGTAATACTTACCGTATATCATTGTATTATATTGCTGCCAATTCTAAAATTTTTATAAATAATTATTTTACTGTTAATAAATATTAATGATTAGGAATATTTATTAACTTAAATTTATGATATTTTTATCCTATTAAAATTAAATTTTTTGGTTTGATTATCTTTGTATGTCCAAAATATATTTACTTTCCAAATTCTAAATAATCTACTATGTGTTTTTCAACAATATGTTAACATTCAAAACAACTTTACAACAAAAGACAGCTTAACTAGGATTATATAAATGTCAATTATAATTAACCTTAACTAGGATTAACAAACTATCTTCCAAATATTATTAATTTTAAGAATACTATCACATACAAAAATTCATCAAAATTCTCCTAACAATTTATGAAAAATATTTAAAATCAATTTTTTTGCGACGACTTACATAATCGTCACCAAATGCTAGCACAATTGCGATGAATTTCAGAAATAGTCACCGTAAGTGTCACCTTCTGTGAAGCTTGGCAATAATCATCGCCAGATATATTGTTTATCCCGACTTTTCACAACGATTTTTGTAATCGTAGAAAAATGACAGATTATTGGCGACCAAAAACTTTTTCATTCGCTATTTATTGGCACCATTTGTGCCAAACGTTATCATAATGGCGATGAATCGTAACAATCATCACAAAAAGTCTCATATTCTGCGACGCTTCTCAAGAATCATCGCCCAATATATTGTTTGTATGAACTTTGTGCGATGATTTTTGTAATCGTCGTAAAAAAAAAATTATTAGCGGCAAAAAACTTTTTGAATTGCTATTTGTTGGCGCCATTTTCCACGCTTCCTAATAATTGACACCAAATATATTGATTTTCGTGACAACTTGTGACGATATTCCTATTTGTCGCCAATGCTGTAGTATTAGGGACGAAACTCTGTAACCATTGTAAAAACTTATTGTTATTGTGAAGATTGGCTCTAATCACTGTAAAATAGGTTCACTTTACCGATGATTTTCTATACCGTTGTCAAATTGTTTACTTATAATGACGAAGCTATAAATCGTTGCCAAAAGGATACTTTTAGCGACGAATTTGTAATCGTCTCCAATTAAAACATAGCCAAAAAATGCATCTGTTGTAGTGTCTCATGACTTATCTTTTTTATATGATGACTAAGATATGAAGTTGCTCGCATCGACATCGATAAACCTAGTTAGTCGTCCCAGTTATGTTGTTTTTTTTTGTAATCTCAACATTTATAATTTGTAAACCGGTATCTATATTTATTATTTTTTCTATAAGAATTGTTAAGGTTGTAATTAAAATCTTGTATACAAAGAATATTATTTTTGTTTGTATAATTTAATGATAGTTTACTTTTTATATGCAACGTTTCAAATTATCAATTATTTTTGTATAATAAATTAATAACAAAAAATCTAAATATTATATACAAATATGGATTAAAAATGTCACAAATAATTATAACTAGCATGGTATAACATTTTGTTAAAATATATATTAAAAAGTTGACTACATTTTACAAAATGTAGCTAAAAAAGTTTGGCTGCGTTTTAAAAAAATCAGGTAAAACTTTTGGTTATGTTGCTAAAAGCTTTTAGTTACGTTTTTGAAAACTTAGCTAATAATTTTTAGCTACAAAAACTAAGCGTAACTAAAAGGTATTGGCAACAATTTCTGAAAACGTCGTTAATAGTTTTTTGCTACAAAAATAAAACGTAGAAAAAAACTATTCATGATGATTATCATAAAACGTCGCTTATAGTTTTCAGCTATGGAGATTTGACGATGTTTTTGGTGACGAATATAAATCGTCACTAAATTCGGGATTTTTAGTGACAATTTTTTTTTTGTAGCCAAATGTAATTTTTGTTGTAGTGTTAGTTTCCACCTTCAAGTTTCAACAATTGCACCATTGTCTTTAACGTAGATAGAGAGAACAAAAAAAAAAAGAAATAAATGTATAAGATGAAAGAAAGAGTAAAGGAAAAAAAAAAGATAAATGATGTAGGGAATGATTGTTGGTTTATCTCCTTCTAGTCAACAATATTGTATTTTTAACATTGTTTTTAACATAATTGGTAGCATTTTCCATAACAGATATTGTTGGTATCGTCATTTTCAAATACATACATGTACCTGAAAACATATTTCCTCTTATTTTGATACAATTTATATCCACATTACATACTATATACGATTGATTCTTGGGTTTTCAATGTAGGCTCGATTCCATGCACCCCTTCCCATACTCCGCTTCTCTCGCTTGCGACGATGGACCTCGAATGCCACAAGGTGGAACAGGATCAGTATCCCCCCGAACATCAACAGAAGAAATAGAGTAGTGAGATCCAGTGATGGAAAGATGGTGAACACAGAAACGAAGTAAGAACATGAGATGAACATTGTGCAAGCTTCAAGAAAGAAAGCGAAAGGGAGCCCCATAACCAAAACAATAATTGTGCAAACTGACGCACAGAAGGCTGAAGTATTAAGAAGACCGAAGTATGAACTCTCCCAAGAGCCCATTATCATCTTTCCTGCAACATGCGGTGGACTTCCATCTTGCCAATACCCTCCTGGAGGGCTGAGCACAGCCTGGTATGTAGCGGTTGAAATCAGGACGGCAACTACAAGTACGACACTGCGAATATCACCTGCAATGCTTCCTAGGCCTTTTGCACGGCCAATTACTCCCAAGTGACTGTCTCGCCTCTTTATTAACGTATTCAAGTAATTTGAGACTATTGATGCACGATGAAGCACGATCCCCATGTCCTTTTGTAATTGCCCTTGACTTCTGGTGAAGATGTCTAGAGCTGTACAATTCTCCTGATTTCTCACGCCCATGTCAACGTTATTGACCAATAACTCTGCTGCCTACATGAATTTTTTTTAAAAAAAAGTGATTTACTATTATATTGCATGTTTGAAGGTTGTAATCCTAGGCTGAATTCCGTAATTATGTATATGAATGCAAATATTAGGAATTTTCTTTTCTTCTGAGAGACCAGCGAACACGTGAAATTTGTTAAATGTGCAAGGTGTCGTAAGTTCAATTTACCTTGACTGAGTTTGTTGATACGGCAATATGTAAGATAGTGTTACCGTCATCATCTCTCAAACTGAGGACATCTTCTTTGTTTATCCTGTGAGCGAAACCGAAAAGAACTCTAAGAGCTCCCAATTTCATTTTTTTGGTGGCAATATGCAGTGGAGACTCATTTCGCGCTGTCAAATCCTCGATTGACGAGGGGCAAGAGTAGAGAAATTCTTCTAAGAGAGAAACATGGCCCATTTCCACTACAGCATGTAAAGGAGTCATTCCACCCTTCCCTTTGATCCTGATAAGCTCACAATTTAAATTTATAATCGCTCTTGCTGTGTTAATATGGCCCATTTTTAAGGCCAAATGCAAGGCGCTATCCCCTTCTGCATTTAGCTTCAGTGCGAGAGATGGCTTCAATGTTGCAAGTTCCACGACGAAAAGAGTTTTTCCGGCCCTTGCAGCAATGTGTATAGGAGCCTCAACAAAATTTGTCTCGTCCATGCGGTCCAGAATACATGAATCTTGTACCAGTACATCATATAACTGATCGACATGTCCATTGCATGCGGCTTCCTTCAATTCCACATTCAGGCTGTGTAGGTGGCAGCCCGAATTTATTTGGAAAGTTCAAATTATAGTAAGCTTTTCATATATAGAAAGAAGTTTAAGAGGCTCTACATATTATGAACTAGATATGAATTTATGCAACTCGCAAGTAATTTGAAGTAATAGTTGATTGTGTCAAGCTGAATACGATTGACTCCAAAACTTGCTCAACCCGTCAAACGTAGTCGGTTCGACCTTATATTTATGGGCTGGGATTAGTGTAGAATTAAGATTTACAAGTAAGCTCTAGCTAAATTTCAGTGCAGCATGAACTTTTTTTAAAGAATATTAATCCATTCAGTCGTGAGTTAAATGTATATTAAGATCTAACTAATAGATTAATGTATGGCATAAAGCATTTTATATACTAAATCCCAACATTATACTATGATTTTTAGTTATTTTATTTGAAGATTTTATTACTAAAATAATTAAAAAAGAAAAGATTAGTAACAACAAATGAGTTTTAAATTTTCAATTTTTATATGACAAAGATTAAATTAAGATTTTTATTCAAAATTTAAATTTGATTGAATTCAAGAATAAATTAAAAAAAGATAATACAAACAAATATTCTCGTAAACTAATTAAATCAAGGGACTAGAAAGAGAAAATGTTTTCCGTAACCTTCTAAAATTGTACTTCCTCCTATTCAAAATAAAAGTCGATTTAGAGGGATGCACACTTATTAAGAAAGTTAATGAAATATTTAATATACCTTTATTAATTGCATGTTGAAGTGTTTTAAAAATGTAATATGTATAATTAAGATGTAAGAGAAATTAAAGGGTAATTTTGGAAGTAAAATTATAAATATGCATGAAAAGTCATGAATGATACTTATTTTGAATAATTAAAATCCCTCTAAAATGACTTTTATTTTGAATAGGAGGAAGTATATGAATAAAATAGTAAAGGATTAGCTATATGCTTGAATCTGGTAACCATCAAAAAGAAAGGTTCAAATTTTTGTACCAATATATTAACCTGTTCTAACCTCGTTTTTGCCATAAAATGATTAAATTTCATATTTATCAAAAAGTAGGGTCCAGATCTATGTACCACTTAACCTATTCTAATCGTATTTTCACTTCAAAACAAGTCATTTTGCAACAAAAATAAGGTTAGAACATGTTACTTGCTCAAAAGGTATGCATTCTTTCTAATGTTGCTAGTGTTGACTAGTATAGCTATAAGTAGGCTATGAGTAGGCCGTTGGTCAGTGGAAGGAAGGGATGGCAATTGCCGTGTCCAGCAAAACTTGAATCTCAGTGGAGTCATTGGGCGTTTGCCTTGAAGATATTATTTGCTCCAAATTTTGTCCCATTAAATAGGAAAAGAAAAACAAATTACAGTTAATAAAGGAACTAATCTTATGCATTATTCCTGTGAAATTGGATACTTGCCTCGTCCGACTTGTTCCAGCCATAAAAATGAAAAATTGAAGTGTCAACAGGTGGGCTGTAAGAAGGGATAACACCTTAATTGAACTGATTTGTATCAGGCTTCACTTGATGTGCATCAAACTCTTTTTGATTGACTGAATGATTTCAAAGTTCAATCTGTAACTGATAATAGTATATATATATATACACGAAGTGAATGCTTCTAGCTTAAATCTTTGGGCTAGCAATGACTTACAGGAGTGTATCGGCAGTATCAGGAGGCTGTTGCCTGTTTAAGCGGTTAGCTGCTGGCGACTTCAATTGCAGAACTTGGAAGATCTTGCTACCTTTTATAGTCCAGCTTAACCTTTGATATAAAAATTTCAAATTAAATAACAAGATCAATTAATATTGAATGGACGCTGCAAGGTGATCTTCCAAATTAACTACGTGCGTAGTAAATTGATGTGAAGGCAGACTGAATGTTATTTTGGGAGTTGGGACATTTGCATGAACCTTCCTACCAAAGAAAATAACAACAAAAATTTGTTTAGTATTTGATACCTCACGTCGTCTCTTCTCCTATGGGCAGTTGGAGGCCTTCATTTCATAGTCATTGTTGAATATATACGTGTGATTGATTCGATCATTTAAATCCGCGCTAGCCATGAAATATTATTTATTTCGAATTTGCAGGCATACATTAAATAATGGAAGCTCACTGTCCGTTTTAGTTGACGCCGAATATAAACACAACCGGATACTGGCATATTCGCCTAAGATGCCGGTCAATTCGGCAGAAGCAATGAACGAAACTACCGAACGTGATGACCTCGAATTCCTCTTCGACAATCGATTATTATATGTTTTTGTTTATCAACGAAATGCATTTGCGTTAGATTTAAGCAAAGACCGTTTAAGATTCCCTAAACCGTGTGTTACATTGCTTTTTGTTAATATTTTTAAATAAATAATTATATTTTTATATAATTACAAACTGCTCTCCTTGTCAATTTGTATCCTTATAAAGTTATAAGGCGTTTGGTTCACCTACTAGAATAGATCAGGAATGAAATAATTATTCTTAGGAATAGAATAGATAAGAAATATGATAAAATGAGTATTACTTAGTTTGGTTTTTCATAAGAATTTCTAATGATGATGTATATCAATGTTTGATTTCAAAACATAAATTTAGAATGACAAAAGAATAACTAACAAAAAGATTAAAATATATATTATAGTCTCCACTAACTACATCATCATCATCATTATAATAATAATAATAACAACAACAACAATAACAACAACAACAACAACAATAACAACAACAATAAGAAGAAAATTAACAACAACGACACCAATGATAACATTAATAATAATAATAATAATAAGAAAAAGAAAAAGAAAAAGAAGAAGAGGAAAAATAATAATAAGAAGAAGAATAAGAAAATTAATAATAATAATGAGAAGAAGAAGAAGAAGAAAAAATAAAAATAAAAATAAAAATAAAAATAAAAAAATAATAATAATAACAACAACAACAACAACAACAGGGAGAATGGTTATCTTTACTTATTGTGTTTTACAAAATATGTAAACACATGAGGTAGTATCTTTAGCTATTCTTCAAAGTATAGAAATAACTAAACTTGAGATTAATTATTCTGTATGTTATTTTCTAATTAAAAAAAGAAATAACTATTCATCAGGAATGCATCATTAATAAAATAGCCATTTCACTCAACCAATTAGGCCATTAGACGTTACGACTTAATTGGATTAAGCATATAACATATGTTTACTTATGCTTCTCTTTACAAAAATAAACCAAATCATACCAATTTTCTCTCAAATCGACGACAACATTTTGTCAGTAATATACTTTCAATTTCATTCATATGTTGTTTTCTTGATTCCCACATCTCCAAATCATACCATTTTTCTTATAATGAAAACTAATGAAAAATATAAGATAAATGTTGGTACCGACTGCACCAAAGTCAAAAAGGGTTGTTGCTGGCTGCGCAAAGTCAGAAAATGCAGGAAGAAAGAAGAAGAAAAATGAAGGAGAGCCAGTTGTGGACAGAAACGCGTCTGGGAGGCCTATAAATAGGCCTTTCTATATTAGTTTTCATTTGTCCCAAATCTTCTCTTTTTCAATTTAATCTCCACAGTTTAGAGAGTTTTTCTCTTATTTTTTAAGAGAGTTAGTATTTCTCCATGTAAAATATAAGATAAATGTTAGTATTTCATTAGTTTTGTTAGTATTCCATTCTTTAAATCCCCACATCTCCATAAAATTCTCTTTACCTATTTCTCTTATAAATTCAAAGCGGACATATAATTGCTAGACTATAAATTACGAATAAAAACATAGTCAAATTTGTAAAAAAAATGTCACACATTATATTTGTGACATTATTAAATTGTTGTCTAAAATGTCGCCAAACTCTTTATCACAAAACATTTTAAGTGACGATTTCTCAAATTTTAGACAATGCAAAATTATTATTCAAGAATTATTTTTGTACAAAAAATCATAAATACATAGTTACTTGTCAAGAAGTCCATGTTGGTAAGAAAAAATGTAACAAATATTGTTTGACTATGTTTTAAGCTATGTAGTTATAAATTATTTGTTGTGTTTTGATAATTTTGTACATATGCTATTTTTTAACTACGATCATGTGAAAATGTAAACAAAAATTATTTGCAATGTTTGATTTAAACCTTTATAATTTTGTACCAAAACATTATTCTATTTTGATTTGTTCTTATTATTATTGTTTGTATTGTTATTTAGATAAATAATTTTTAAATACTCACCATAAATTTTATTTAATGTCATTATTAAGTTGAGTGACAATAAAGGAAATAAATATTAAATTGTAGAGATATTTCATTAATTTAAATATAGACGCATCTAATTTATGATAAATCTACCAAATTACGTCAACAAAACTAATGAAAAATATAAGATAAATGTTAGTACCGACTGCACCAAAGTCAAAAAGGGTTGTTGCTGGCTGCGCAAAGTCAGAAAATGCAGGAAGAAAGAAGAAGAAAAATGAAGGAGAGCCAGTTGTGGACAGAAACGCGTCTGGGAGGCCTATAAATAGGCCTTTCTATATTAGTTTTCATTTGTCCCAAATCTTCTCTTTTTCAATTTAATCTCCACAATTTAGAGAGTTTTTCTCTTATTTTTTAAGAGAGTTAGTATTTCTCCATGTAAAATAGAGAGAGGTTGTAACTTCTAAATTTTTCATAGTGAAGTTTCTTCTTCTAGCCTATGGTTTTTACCCTGAATTGTTTGGGGTTTTCCATATAAAATCTATGTATTTATTTCTTCATTATTATTCTTTCAATCCTATTTAGTTGTGAACTTGCTCTAATTTGGTTAATTTTCACAACAAGTGGTATCAGAGTGTGGTGAAAAAATTACGACAAGTTTTTTGGCACAATCCATTCTATTTTTGGGTGATGATAGTGAAAGTAGATGGATAGTAAAATAGTAACCAAGAAAGGTATCAACTGTTCATGCATTTATTTTTCGATTAACAATTTAACTTAGTTGTAGCAATTGGATACTATTCATATATATTGTACTATTCATATGCACAGATACGAAACTATTCACATATATGGTACTATTTATACATATGAGTACTATTCATATGTATGGGTACTATTCACCTGAAATAGTGGGAGTAAAGTTTTGCTCGTGATAGAAGCAATGGTGGCAAAATTTTAGATTGAGAAGTTCAATAGGAATAATTTCTCATTGCGAAAATTGAAGATAAAGGCTATTTTGAAAAAAGATAACTATTTAGCGGCCATCAGCAAAAGGCTAGCAACATTCACAGATGATAATAAGTGGAATGAGATAGATGGGAATGTGATTGCAAATCTTCATCTGGCACTAGTAAATGGGGTGTCATCAAGTAGAGAGGAGAAGAAAACGACAAAGGAGATTTGGGATTGGGATCATCTCACTAAGTTATATGAGGCCAAGTCACTCTATAACAAGATCTTCCTTAAGAGAAAATTGTACACTCTTTAGATGTCAGAATCTACTTCAGTGACAGAGTACATCAACACCTTGAATACTTTTATTTGCCCAGCTCACATCATTGGATCATAAAATAGAGTCTTAAGAACATGCTGAACTTCTACTTTAAAGTCTACCAAATTTGTATAATCAACTCATCATCAATTTAAAAAATAATGTCAGTGCGGACCACCTAGTATTTGCTGATTTTGCAACCGCTATTCTCGAAGAAGAATATTGATGCAAGAACAAGGAAGAAATGCAAGTAACTACATAACAAGCAGAGAATTGACGGTGACGAGAGGGAGATCAACGAGACATGGCCAAAATGGGAACTACAATCATGGTAGGGGAAAGTCAATAAGTAAGAAGAATTTAAGAAGCTACAACTGTGGCCAAAAGGGTAACTTGAAGAAGGATTTTTGGAATAAGATAAATTCTAATTCTTAAGGAAATGTGGCGAGCACTTTAGATGATGGTAAAGTCTTGTGTTGTGAGGCAATAATAGCAAATAAAAGTAGAAAAATATTTGTTGGTGTATGGCTTTTCGACTTGGGAGATACTTTTCACATGAACTCCCAGAGGGAATGGTCCTATCATAATAAACCTATCTCAAGAGGATCTGTGTACAGTTGTAGTGATCATACCTTAAAGATCATTGGTGGAAGAACCATCAAGTTGAAGTTGTATGATGGTATAATTTGTACTATCCAAGGAGTACGACATATGGTGTTGGGCATCGCTTGCTTCCAGACAACTTTTGCTTTGATACCACTCATGTTGGATCCCGTTTTCGGAACCCAACCTCTTGCTTTGATACCATAACTGTTGGGCACCGCTTGCTTCCGGAACCCAACTCTTCAGAAAACCCTAACAAGTGATGTCCCATGAAATCACCTTAACCATTATCAGTTCATCTTCTTGCTCTAATACCAAAATATGTGGGATCCAGTTTGCTTTCGGAATCCAACTCTTACGCGTATCATCATACTTAATTAGAGCGTGCATATTACCTTGTAGGGTTAGCTCTATGAACCCTTAATAGACATTATTCCACAAAGGTGGCGTGCCCACAACAATCAAACATCAAAACAAACTCATTCCTCTAACTTAACCTTTTTTAACAAGGAAGCAAAAAAGAACGTACACAATCAAATTACTTCAATCTATCATTTTAAGCGATATAGTTGAAAAGACTTTCTTTACAAATCAAACCCCACACCATTGGCTTAATCTAAAAAAAAAACAAAAATAACCAATGTAGCAAATCCCTTATGCTCTTGATCACCTGATCTCTTAGCTATCACCTGAGGAGGGGACAGAATGGAGGTGAGCTTGAAAGCTTATAGGTAACAGTTTATAACAGAAAAGTAAGCAAAAACCTTGAAAATATTTTACTTGTCTTAGAAAACTTTCTTTGAGTTCATAATCACATGTTCCTTAGGCTTTCAGCTAAAGTATTTGTAACTCATATTCAATGTAGAAAATCATGTGTATACAAATCATGAATGCATCTTATATCAATTTGTCATGAACACATAAGCGCATCAAATGGTTTAGGTAAGTCCAAAACATCATGCAGTACACATTTCCAATGAAATAATCCTGTGTAGTCGTGAATTCTTGAGGTTGTCCTTGAGGGAGCTCCGTGCCACTAGTGGGCAGGCGGGAGAAGCCTATACTTGGGTCAACGTGCATGTGACGGTTCTTGAGGGACTATCACAAACCCACATAACACATATATTTCAAATTCTTGTAAACTTGTTGCCCAAATGACACTTTTCTTGAAACCTTGCTTATCATATACTTGACATATATCTTGAAAACTATTCTTGAAAACATGATTTCATAAACATGCATCTTTTCAAAAATATCACTTTTATGATCTTTTCCTTTTGAAAAATATCACTCAAATCATGTAACAAACATATAGCAGATTTCACAAATCATTCATGAACAATAATGCAACACTTATGATGGAAGTAAAATAAGAAAACCTCTTTGATTTAAAGAAAACAGTAATAACCCATTTACTCTGTTATAAACATGTACCCACCTTGATTTCCTTGCTTAAAGACTTGACTTGCTCAAAATGCTTCATCTCTTGTTCCTCTTGTCTCTCTTGATCCCTTCATTCTTCACCAAATGAAGGGATCTTTAGCTCAAAGGGAAGCTTTTCTCTTCCTCTTCCTTTTTCTCTTCTTGAACAAGCTCAAAATCTCTCTTGAAGGCCAAGGAAATTAAAACCCTAGCTTGTTTTCTCTTCTTTCTCTCTTTCATTCTTTTTCATATTTCTCTCTCTTATCTCTTTTCTCATCCACACATTTTTCTTCTCTCCCCCCTTCTCATTCACTTTTTCCCCTTTATTTATAAGAAAGACAACACTTCTACTTCCAATTATGCCCTTAATGAGTCCAAAAAGTCCATTTTATCCTTCATTATAGGCTTTGATTCTTTTAAACTTAAGTGTCTTGCTAAAAATACCCTTGAATATTCTGACATACACTTTCTTCTAGAAAATGTTCCCTGTTGTCTTAAGTTTTTAAAGACACCAAAATCATTCAATTTTGGATCAGTGATTTAAAAGATATACTTTAAACATTTTTGGACTGCTCTTGTACATAATAGTATACTATGCACAACTTCCATCTGAATTTTAAACATCTTAGAGACTGAATTAGATTCCAATTTCTTCATATCATTTGTAGCTTCATGTCTCTAGTTTACGACAAATTAGAAATCATCTCATTTGGAGTTCTACTGATCCCGAAATCATCAAAATACTGAAGTATGTTCAGTGGGATAACACCAATTCATAATACTTAAGAGTACACTCACTGTACCCGTACCACCTTTTTCACTCAATATTTCTTACTTTCTTTCAAGTAGCTTCAATTTTTGGTGAAGATGTAGACAAAAGTCTTACGAATCCAATGGTTCAAGAATAGTCATTTGGGGGTCTAGAGAGGAAGTTATGGCCAAAAGAATCAAACATGTTTTTGTCCTTACTCAT
The DNA here is from genome assembly GCA_025629825.1 of Erythroxylum guanchezii. Taxonomy (NCBI): domain Eukaryota; kingdom Viridiplantae; phylum Streptophyta; class Magnoliopsida; order Malpighiales; family Erythroxylaceae; genus Erythroxylum; species Erythroxylum guanchezii. The sequence continues at coordinate 22,016,289 of JAOTAX010000196.1, read as the reverse complement.
ATTGTACATATCTTGGCGCAAGTGCCGTAACTTTTGTTACAGATGTCGAATTGATTTTAAATTTAGGTGGTTTAAAAGAGGACTTAGAGATCTAAAACTTTTATGAAGACCTAAAAGGCAAATTCTATCATCTGAAGGGTCAAAAATAAAACAGACGATATGACATCATTTTGAGACGAAGATGATGTCATCAGATGATACAAGGTTGGGAAAATTACCATAAATTTCTCTACACATATCAGATTAAGGTGTTCTTTAGATAGTTGGAAAGAATATTTCAATATCTACAACTCTCATGAAGACCCCAAAGAAAAATTCTATCATCTGTAGGGCCATAAATAGAACAGACAATATGATGTCATTTTGAGATGAAGATGACGTCATTAGATGATACAAGGTTGGAAAAATTGCCATAACTTTGGTGTTCTTTAGATGTTTGGAAAGACGATTTCAAGAGCTACATCTCTTATGAAGACCTCAAAGGCAAATTCTATCATCTGAAGGGTCAAAAATAAAACATACAATATGACATCATTTTAAGACGAAGATGACATCATCAGATGATACAAGGTTGGGAAAATTGCTATAACTTTCCCTACAGATATTGGATTAAGGTGTTCATTAGATGGTTGGAAAGAATATTTGAAGAGATACAACTCTCATGAAGACCTTAAAGGCAAATTTTATCATGTGGAGGGTCAAAAATAAAACAGACAATATGACATCATTTTGAAATGAAGATGACGTCATCAGATGATACAAGGTCGGGAAAATTGCCATAACTTTCCCTCAGAAATCGGATTAAGGTGTTATTTAGATGGTTGGAAAGAAGATTCAAGACCTAGAACTCTCATGAAGACCTCAAAGACAAATTCTATCATCTGAAGGATCAAAAATGGAACAGACGATATGACATCATATTGAGACGAAGATGACATCATTAGATGATACAAGGTTGGGAAAATTACCATAACTTTCCTACAGATATCGGATTAAGGTATTCTTTGAATGGTTTGAAAGAGGACTTCAAGATCTACAACTTTCATGTAGACTTAGAAGGCCAATTCCATCATTTGAAGGATAGAAAATGGAACAGAAGATAACAATGAATAGTAACTAAGACGATAGGTATGAACAGTAACTGAGACGATAGACATGAATAGTAACTGAGATGATAGACGTGAACATTAACTGAGATGATAGGCATGAACAGTAACTGAGGCGAAAGACATAAACAGTAATTGAGACGATAGATGTGAATAGTAACTAAGACGATAGACATGAACAGTAACTGAGATGAAGCAAAACTAAGACGATGCTGACGTCATACTAAGACCATGCTGATGTCATACTAAGACGGAACAAAAGTAAGACGATACTGATGTCATACTAAGACGATGATGACGTCATATTAAGATGAAAGCAAAAGTAAGACAGAACAATAAAAAGTGCATAACTTTTACTAAAAATATCAGATTAAGGTAATTCAAAGACCGTTTTGAAGAAGACTTTTAGACCTGCAATTCCATGAAGACCTCAAATTTTTTTTTTGCCTCTATAAGGATTAAAATTTCAAATCAATGCAGCTGTCTCGAAAGTTTACCCTATGCAGCAACATAACCTTCAAAAGAACATAACTTTTCACTACGATATCCAAAAAATTCATACTATATATTGTTGGAAAGATAAAAGAAAGGTCTATAACTTCCCTGAATAAAACTTTACCAAAATTTATCTAGTTCAAATCCAAATTTGCTCCCAAATTCAGAAGATGATTTTTTCATTCAGCTCCCAATGTATTGCACCTAATCCTCAACTTCATGAAATTTTGAGACTCTTAGAGACAGAATTGAAATTCGATGTCTTTATAAGAAATGTAGCTATACGTTTCTAATTTAATTCAAATTAAGAATCATCTCATTTGGATCACTAGAGAAAAAGCTAGGGCTAATAGACCGAAGCACACTCAGTGAACATTTTCCAGGTCAACTCTTTATTTCAAAATCTTTCCTTACACAACTCATGCCAAGATCACTTTTTTTTTTACTTCATTTACTCCTGATTCTCAGCTTTATTTCAAATCAATGTCCTCCATAAAGAAATCATAATCCATGAATAATCATGAACACGAATAACAGAACATACACGTATGCACTTATCCTTCATCAACTTACTACACATATTTAACTTCGTTTTTGCTTTCATTTTACTTATAACTTTCATCTTAATTCTTTCTATTTCAAAAATCTCTTATCCACCAAAATACCATAGCAAATCTTGAATCTATCCACTTTTATCATTCTCTACTTTACTCTTGTCTCTAAATTCTTGGTTCAAGAAACTTTCATTTATTTGTTCTTAACTCGTGACTAATCACCAAAATTTCTTATTCAATAGTTCTAATCTTTCACGAAAAGTTCTGGCTCCAACAATTCTCCCCCTCTACAAAAATTTCAACCTCAAAATTCTTACCTAACTGATCTCCTTATATAAACAATAATGTCACCTCAAATTCAAGAATCCAAACGTATAGTTAGATACTTTACATCAAATATAATGCATACACTCTCAATAGCATATTCTACATTTTATGCTTCAGTTTCCATCAGGAATAAGACTCCAATACTTGCTTTTGAATCATTTCATAATCATTTCTGATTTGTTTCTTCATTGATCATTCTTAATATAAAACTATCTGATTTGTTTAATCTCATTTAGTGAAATTCTTCTCCGAAAAAGATTTCTTGCTACAATCATCTATGCTTTTCAATCATACAATCTTTATCAATTAACTGTTATCATGTGTGTATCATCAAATTCATCCCATTCTATCAAGAGATTTATTTCCAACAATCACCAAATTATATCTTACACAAATGATGCTTTGATCTTCATTGGTCTTCAATAATATTTGTATTAACTCTTCTCATTTAATTCTTCATCTTTTCCTTAATCTCGTAAAATTTTATCTTGTATGCATTTCTAACTTTCTCCATACTATATATCATTTCATTCATCTCATGATAAGTCATTTATGTCCATTTTATTTCCCCTTTACTAGTTCCTCATTTCTGTCTCATTTTCCTATTGTCATCTTTTTGATCTTCCATATGCATATCCTCAATCAATTCCAAATCATTGATCCCTAATCATTATGACATTCTGATTTTCTATCACAGACATATTCTTAATGCTAAGTCATAACTGTTATCACATCAATTAAACAATCATGTTCAATTCCTAATTCAACCTTTCAATGCCTCTTTACTTGTACTCCTTAAATCTTGTCATTTTCATCTATGTTTCTATTTCTTCTTCAACCAAATCAGGAAAACCCTTTTCACATCCATATCAATTTAAATACGTAACTGCAACGGGATTCCATCATCTTATTCGTTGACATAACCACAAATACTGAATCTGTGTCTAATACATAGGACTACGCCATTTTTCTTATTGCTAAATATCCACAAACTTTCCTTACTATACACTCTATCAAGACTTCCTTCTTCTCACTAATTCTATTGGCCCTATCTCTTAACAATCGCTCATATGATTGACATATGTCCGAAGGTTGCTCATGTAAGATCCTAATACTGGTGCTCTGACACCACATATGTTGGACACTGCTTGCTTCCAGAACCCAACTTTTGCTTTGATAACACTCATCTTAGATCCCGTTTTTGGAACTCAACCTCTTGCTTTGATACCACAACTGTTGGGCATCGCTTGCTTCTGGAACCCAGCTCTTTAGAAAACCCTAAAAAGTGATGTCCTATGAAATCACCTTGAACATTATCGATTCATTTTCTTGCTCTGATACCAAAATATGTGGGATTCCGTTTACTTTCGGAATCCAACTCTTGCGCGTATCATCATACTTAACTAGAGTGTGCATATTACCTTGTAGGGTTAGGTCTATGAACCCTTAATAGACATTATTCCACAAAGGTGGCGTGCCCACAACAGTCAAACATCAAAACAAAATCATTCCTATAACTTAACCCTTTTTAACAAGGAAGTCAAAAAGAACATACACAATCAAATTACTTCAATCTATCATTTTATTACTAAAGTGATAGAGTTGAAAGACTTTCTTTACAAATCAAACGCCACACCATTGGCTTAATCCCAAAAAATAAAAATAAAAATAACCAATGTAGCAAATCCCTTATGCTTTTGATCACCTGATCTCTTAGCTATCACCTGAGGAGGGGACAGAACGGAGGTGAGCTTGAAAGCTCGTGGGTAACAGTTTATAACAGAAAAGTAAGCAAAAACCTTGAAAATATTTTACTTGTCTTAGAAAACTTTCTTTGAGTTCATAATCACATGTTCATTAGGCTTTAAGCCAAAACATTTATAACTCATATTCAATGTAGAAATTCATATGTATTCAAATCATGAATGCATCTTATATCAAATTGTCATGAACACATAAGTATAACAAATGATTTGGGTAAGTCCAAAACATGACGCATTACACATTTCCAATGAAATGTTCCTGTATAGTCATGAATTCTTGAGGGAGTTCTTGAGGGAGCTCCATGCCACTAGCGGGCAGGCGGGAGAAACCTATACTTGGGTCAACATACACGTGACGATTCTTGAGGGACTACCACAAACCCATGTAACACATATATTTCAAATTCTTGTAAACTTGTTGCCCAAAATGACACTTTTCTTGTAAACTTGCTTATCATATACTTGATGTATACCTTGAAAACCATTCTTGAAAACATGATTTCATAGACATGCATCTTTTCAAAAATATCACTTTTATGATCTTTTCCTTTTGAAAAATATCACTCAGATCATGTAACAAACATATAGCAGATTTCACAAATCATTCATAAACAACAATGCAACACTTATGGTGGAAGTAAAATCAGAAAACCTCTTTGATTTAAAGAAAACATTAATAACTCGTTTACTCTATTATAAACATGTACCCACCTTGATTTCCTTGCTTAAAGACTTGACTTGCTCAAAATGCTTCTTCTCTTGTTCCTCTTATCTCTCTTGATCCCTTCATTCTTCACCAAATGAAGGGATCCTTAGCTCAAAGGGAAGTACTTCTCTTCCTCTTCCTTTTTCTCTTCTTGAACAACCTCAAAATCTCTCTTGAACGCTAAGGATATTAAAACCTAGCTTGTTTTCTCTTCTTTCTCTCTTTCATTCTTTTTCATGTTTCTCTCTCTTATCTCTTTTCTCATCCACACATTTTTCGTCTCTCCCCCCTTCTCATTCACGTTTTCTCCTTTATTTATAAGCAAGATAACACTTCTACTTCTAATTATGCCCTTAATGAGTCCAAAAAGTCCATTTTATCCTTCCTTATAGACTTAGGTTCTTTTAAACTTAAGTGTCTTGCCAAAAATACCCTTAAACATTCTGACATAACACTTTCTTCTAGAAAATGTTCCCTGTTGTCTTAAGTTTCTAACGACACTAAAATCATTCAATTTGGTTCAGTGATTTAAAAGATATACTTTAAACATTTTTGGATTACTCTTGTCCATAACAGTATACTATGCATAACTTCCATATGAATTTTAAACATCTTAGAGACTGAATTAGATTCCAATTCCTTCATACCATTTATAGCTCCATATCTCTAGTTTACCACAAATTAGAAATCATCTCATTTGGAGTTCTACTGATCCCGAAATCATCAAAATACTGAAGTATGTTTAGTAGGATAACACCAATTCATAATACTTAAGATCACACTCACTATACCCGTCCCACCTTTTTCACTCAATATTTCTTACTTTATTTTAGATAGCTTCGATTTTTGGTGAAGAGTAGAGCAAAGTCTTACGAATCCAATGGTTCAAGAATCAGTCATTTGGGGGTCTAGAGAGGAAGTTATGGCCAAAAGAATCAAACAATTTTTTGTCCTTACTCATATTGTACATATCTTGGCGCAAGTGTCATAACTTTTGCTACAGATGTCAAATTGATTTCAAGTTTAGACATTTGAGAGAGGGCTTCGAGATATACAACTTTTATGAAGACCTCAAAGCCAAATTCTATCATCTAAAGGGTCAAAGATAGAACATACGATATGACATCAGTTTGAGATGAAGATGACGTCATTAGATGATATAAGGTTGGGAAAATTGCCATAACTTTCTATAAAAATATTGGATTAGGGTGTTATTTAGATGGTTGGAAAGATGATTTGAAGAGCGACAACTCTCATGAAGATCTTAAAGGAAATTCTATCATCTGAAGGGTCGAAAATAGAACAGACAATATGACGTCATTTTAAGATAAAGATGACATCATCAGATGATACAAGGTTGGTAAAATTGCTATAACGTTCCCTACAGATATTGGATTAATGTGTTCTTTAGATTTTTAGAAAGAAGATTGCAATAGATACAACTCTTATGAATACCTAAAAGGCAAATTCTATCATCTGAAGGGTCAAAAATAGAACATACAATATGACATCATTTTGAGACGAAGATGACATCATCAGATGATACAAGGTTGGGAAAATTGCCATAACTTTCCCTAAAGATATCGGATTAAGGTGTTCTTTAGATGGTTGGAAAGAAGATTTCAATATCTAAAATTAGTATGAAGAACTCAAAGGCAAATTCTATTATCAGAAAGGTCAAAAATAGAATAGATGATATGACATCATTTTGAGACGAAGATGACGTCATCAAATGATACAAGGTTGGGAAAATTGCCATAACTTTCCCTCAAATATCGGATTAAGGTGTTATTTAGATGGTTAGAAAGAAGATTTGAAGAGATACAACTCTCATGAAGACCTCAAAGGCAAATTCTATCATCTGAAGGGTCAAAAATAGAACAGACGATATGACTTCATTTTGAGACGAAGATGACATCATCAGATGATATAAGGTTGGGAAAATTACCATAACTTTTCTTACAAATATCGGATCAAGGTGTTCTTTGGATAGTTTGAAAGAAGACTTCAAGATCTACAACTTTCATGAAGACCTCGAGGCCAATTCCATCGTCTGAAGGATGGTGTTTATAGTTAAATTTGTTTTGCTAAGTTGAAATCATTGTCTTATTATTGCATATGCGTGTTTCGAGAGACGTTTTGGACCTTTCGAACCCCCAAAAAAATCCAAGGGTTACCGAAAACATAAAGAAGTATAAATAGCACATAAAGAGGAGAAAAAGGAGGAGTTTTCTTGCATCAACCACCATCATAAAACCCTATAGAGAGTTCATCGAGAGATTGAGAAAGAGACGAAGGAAGAGAGATGTCAAAAAGAAGCCTACACGAAGTACTTCCCAAAATAGGAGGTTTCCCATTGTTGCTACCTCCATCATCCATTCAGATCTATTTTCCAATGTATTTCCATTTTTATCTATGTATAGAATTGGAATAGCTGTTGAGATAGGATTTATGAATGTTGAGGATTGTCTAAATTCACCTTCGGGTCATTTTTATCTTTGATTCAATAAAAATCTGATTGTTTATGTGAATTGGATTCATTGTTATTGATTTCTACATTTTCATAAATTGGTAATAGACTGAGAGGGTGAACTGATGAAAAATAATTAAATTGGGCAAACGTGTAGTGCCCCCTTACTTAAGGATACGCACCGGAGTGCCCGATGGTCATTCCGGTACATATCCTACGATAAGGGTAAGCTACGTTCGATCAGTACACTCACTTCACATGGCATGGTATTGTAATCACTTGATTAATTTTTATATTTAATCTAAGGTGCTTAGGCACGGATGTTGTTTGTTAATAAATTAAAACGACTTGAAGGATGGTGTTTATAGTTAAATTTGTTTTGCTAAGTTGAAGTCATTGTCTCATTATTGCATATGCGTGTTTAGTGTTTACTTAATTTGGTTGGTTGTTTTTGTTTGCTTGAGGACAAGCAAACGTTTAAGTGTAAGGATATGATAAGTGTAAATAGCATCGTATTTTAGGGCATAATTTGATATGTGTTTAGCCGTTAATTTGATCATTTAGTATATGTTTAGGTTAGAATTTTGTTAGTTTGCTAGTTATTTGTGTTTTAAGTGTTTTATGGGTTAGTACAAGCTTTTGAGCTTAGATATTATGTTTTCGAGGTACCTTGATGGGTTTGCTAGTATTTTAGGATCAATATCGAAGAACGGAGGAGTTTCAAATGATATCCGGGTCAAAACAACAACCCACGATCATGATAGAAGGCTCAGATATAGGCCACCATCGTGGCCTACAGGGCCATGGTTGTGTCCTGCATTGGGCAGATGCACAAGCGCTCATGAACTTTATGTTTCGAGAGACTTTTTGGACCTTTCGAACCCCAAAAAAAATCCAAGGGTTGCCCAAAACATAAAGAAGTATAAATAGCACATAAAGAGGAGAAAAAGGAGGAGTTTTCTTGCATCAACCACCATCATAAAACCTTATAGAGAGTTCATCGAGAGATTGAGAAAGAGACGAAGGAAAAGAGATGTCAAAAAGAAGCCTACACGAAGTACTTCCCGAAATAGGAGGTTTCCCATTGTTGCTACCTCCATCACCCATTCAGATCTATTTTCTAGTGTATTTCCATTTTTATCTATGTATAGAATTGGAATAGCTATTGAGATAGGATTTATGAATGTTGAGGATTGTCTAAACTCACCTTCGGGTCATTTTTATCTTTGATTCAATAAAAATTTGATTGTTTATGTGAATTGGATTCATTGTTATTGATTTCTACATTTTCATAAATCGGTAATAGACTGAGAGGGTGAATTGATGAAAAATAATTAAATTGGGCTAACGTGTAGCGCCCCTTTACTTAAGGATACGCACCGAGGCGCCCGATGGTCATTTGGGTACATATTCTACGATAAGGGTGAGCTACGTTCGATCACTAAACTCACTTCACATAGCATGGTATTGTAATCACTTGAAAAGCATCATAAGAAATGTACAATTTTTTTTTTGTTTTTCTCACTTCATTTCATAACCACCGAATTTCTACGTTGTGTCTTTCGAAAAGTTCTATATGTACATTCATAAAATCTAATACAAGAGTCCTACATGAAAGAGGAAAATACATCAAATCTATCTAAGCCACCCAAAAATCCCAGCTGACTGACCTTTGAGCCATGACTTCTCTTGCCAAAACACAATCTACACGGCAGTAGAGCCCCTCAGTAGCTAGAGTTGTCTCTCGGCCCTATAAAGACAACGTTACAATTTTGATGAGTTTTGCGAATTCAAATGAGTAAACCATCATTGATGAATTCACCGGATCTTATACACATATTACATTTTACATAATTCCTCATTTTAAGCATAGATTTATTGTTCAGATACTTACATATCATGGCGTGTCACATAGTCATTCAATATCGCCTTACAAACCATTCATGATCTTCAGTCTTATAATACTATATGTATGAGACTCATGTTCATTCTTATTATTATGACTGAGTGCCAATCACTATACAAATACTGGCCCATATGGTTCAGTCAGAACAGAGTTCACGGAGCGTAGCTCTATATGTAGAATCAGAATTTACGGAGCAAAGCTCTACGTACAGAATTGGAGTTCACGGAGCAAAGCTCTACATGGAAGCACTTTAAACTAGCCACTCAAGTCAGAATGGCTTTATCCGAGCATGCATTTTATGAATGCATCACATACTGATCATGTCATATCTCATATGATGTTAAATTAGAAACTCACATTCATCGGACCTAAGTCTGGCATTCAATTTTCGTGAGAATACACATAAAATACAGAATTTCACAACGGATCAAAGCAATTCCAAAACATGCCTACTATTATACTCCTCGGACTTCAAGTCCAGAATTCATAATCAGATCATAAACATTTCAACAATATGGAAGCTTAAACAAACCAAAACCATTTAGAACAAATCAATCCTAGGAAAACATCTAGGTTAACTCACAAGTTGCTCTCGAAGCTAATGATTGGAAGTTCCGGCAATGTCTGGAGGTTGACGTTACAATTCCTCCTCTATAACAATCAATATGCACGATATCACAATTGGCACAATCATAAGTATTCGATAATGCACATGTGTGGAATGAATTATGTACAATGCATGTTCATGATAATCTTGGGTACTATTCGCTCTCATATCCAAACTCATCTAAGTATAATTTATACTTAGATTTCTGCCTCACTAAAACCATTAAATTCACAATTCATTTCTCATTTGGATCAGTAGAGCACCATAAATCATCGAAATACTGAAGTAAGTTCAGTGGAATTACATCAGTTCTTATCCTTTAAGAGCACACTCACTGTACTCGTCCCATGCTTTTCACTCAATCTTTTTTACTTCATTTCAGATAGCTTCGATTTTTGGTGGAGATGTAGAGCAATGTCTTACGAATTCAATGGTTCAAGAATTAGATCATTTGGTGGTCTAGAGAGGAAGTTATGGTCAAAAGAGGCAACCATGTTTATGACCTCAATCAAATTGAACCTATTTTGGCGCGATTTCCATAACTTTCACAACCAATGTCTGATTGATCTCAATTTTTAGACTATTGGAAAGAGGATTTCGAGATCTACAACTTTTGTGAAGATCTCGAAGACAAATTTTGTCTTCTGCTCCATTATGAAGGATCAAAAATAAAGCAGATGATAGAAGATGAACAGTAGTCTTAAAACTTCATCTTAGAATTTCATCTTAGAACTTTGTCTTAAAACTTCGTCTTAGAACTTCGTCTTAAAACTCCATCTTAGTTTTGTCTCTAGAACATCTCTACTTATAAAGATCATAACTTTCAGCTAGATGTTTAAAATTTTCATACTATATACCGTTGGAAAGATAAAAGAAAGATCTACAACTCTCAAGAAGGCAACTTTACCAAAATCTATCTAGATTAATCCAGATTTTCTCCAGAATTCAAAACACGAATTTTACAATCAGCTCCCAACGTCCTGCACCCAATTCTCAACTTCATGAAATTTTGAGATTCTTCGAGATAGAATTAAAATTCGATGCCTTTATAAGAAAAGTAGCCATATATCTCTAGTTTAATCCAAATCAAGAATCGTCTCATTCAGACAACTATGAAAAACATTGTGGCTAAAAGACTGAAGCATAATCAGTGAACATTTTCCAAATTTTCAAACTTTCAATTTTTTACAACACCTAATCGTTAACAACCTTTCAAAACACTAAATTAACACTATAACCAAAATTTTCATCCCCCAACAACACAGTATTTATGAACAAGCACGTAAATGCCATTTTCCATGTAGATGATAGTAACTTGTCAAATTTATTTCATAAATCCCCAACTCTAAGGGATTTATTCACTACTTACCTGCTAAAAACTCCAAAATCTTCAAACCCTAAACTCTACACAATTTACGTACTTCACTAAGTAAAATGACCAGCTTTTGGTTTTTCCTAAGGTAGAGGACACAAATGGCAAAGTGGGTTTGGTGTAGGAAAAGAAAAGCATAGAAATCTCTTAGAAGGTGTTTGATGGAAAACTCTGTGTATGGGAAGAAAATTTGAAGAAGATGATGGTGAAAAAGGAACTAAGACATATCACTTCACCTGTCAACTATCAGAAAACAGTAACCTACTTTTAGCAAAAGTACAAAAAGTCTAGGTGACACTTGTCACTTTCTTAATGACTAAACTCTAACTTAGTTTCTTTGGAAACTAACTCCATTTAGCTGTCCTGTTTCCAAAACAACTATCATCTTTACAATCCAATTATCCCCAATACTATTTTGATTCCTTTTTTCCATAAAAATTCCAAAAATTCTAAAATTACTCCTAAATTCACCAAAATTCAAAAATATCATAATTCCACTAACCTATAAAATTTCCAATGTAAAAACATTCATAATTCTAAAAAATTCACAAATCAATCCAACTATATCCGGAATTATTCATGAGTGCATGTACAATTATTTTCATGTGCAGATCAATTCACTATTCATGTATAAGTGTATGGTATATTATGCATGAACATGGAAGTGCATCTCTAACTCTCATTAATCACTTACAATTACCATTCTAACCCTCCCACAGGTAATAGAATGTTACATAACGAGTGTTAGGTAATTTAATAAGAATGAGAAATCAATCAAATTGGTAATTGTGTGACTAGAGATCTCACATAGCTTCCAGTAGTCTAGTGAAAAACTTCAGATCTAATTAGGGTTTGGAAAAATTGTGAATTGAGAGATTGCAATTTTCCATAATCTGATTAAGGTTTATAATTTAGGGCTTTTGGTTATAACTCGAGAGAGAGTAACTAACCCTAGGATAGTCCAGTACTAATAATCCAACATTTCATAATTAATTAGGTTAGTGTTGAAGATAGGTAAAAATTTCCCCTTTCTCTCAATTGGTAGTTCCTTAGGTTGATTCTTGGTGTGTGCATTGCAATTTGCTGATTTGTTAATATTTCGTGGTTTATTCTTGAGTTGAATTGGTTATTGATTAAATTATCCTATTGTTTTAGCTTAGTTACAGTTGAATTTCTATAATTTATTTTGGCCTTAGAGTTTAGGATTAGATTAACCCCTCCTCGTGGGATTGACATCTTAGAACGACCCGTACGCTTGTGAAATATGGAGATTAAAATATTAAAACTACATATATTGGAAAATAGCAATCATGGACATATGTCATGTAATTTTGAGGGAATTAATAAAATAGATGGGTTGTATGGCAAATGCAGAGTTATAGTGCCTCATTCCGTAAGGAGGTGAAAAGAAAATGATCATTTTCTTTTGTTTTTTTTCATGTCTTGTTATGTAACCTAATATTATTTTATTTTATCTTTTCAATTAGGGTAGGCGAGTAACTTGTTGAATCATTATAATGATTTCTATTACACAAGATGATCAGTACATAACCACTAATATTATTCATAACCTAGTTAATCTTATAGAGAGAAATTAAAGAGTGATCTCTTAAAATTAAGTTAATTTATATTAAAAAATAGTAAGATTCAATAACTGATTTTATGAAAAGGAAAACAATTTATACATAAGATATACAACTTTGATTGAAAAATCATAATTAAGCAAAAATTAGGTAACTTCAAGGATGCAACAACTCAATTGAACATGTGATTTTAAGAAACAATACCTAAATAAGCTTATTTTATAAAAAATTAATGAAATCAATCTTTTTTGAGAATTTTGAAAATATGAAATTAAAAAAATACAAAATTAGACAAAATGCATAAAACTAAAACTTTTAAATGAAATACAAAATCATAAGATTGAATGAAACTGAAGGTTGTAAAACCTTAGGTTCCTTATTGCATTAATTATTTATCAATTTAAATTTTTTAAAAATGTAGCGCTCCCTTACCGCAGAGTACACACCGGGATGCCCGAAGGTCATTCCGGCACATATCCTACGATAAAGGCGCACTACAGTCGATTCAC
>JAOTAX010000196.1:21966101-21978349 GCA_025629825.1 Erythroxylum guanchezii | reverse complement strand
TGAATATTATGAGATCATGTGAGGTTAGAAAAGAGATGACGAGAAATTGAGTTATGATATAAAGTAACTAAGTGTTTCTGAGGTATAAGCTTATGAATAAGCTAGACCCATGCAAAAGGTGAAGAGTGAAAGAAGAATTTAGAAAAATCATGTACAAATGAAGTGTAAATCCAAGTTCAATTAGACATATATGAATCATAAAATGGGAATGAGCATAATAAGTGTTTTAGAATATATACCCGGGATTGTCATTGAGCATGCATTATACATGGTCCATTTATTTAATTGTGAATAAATGAATGCTTATACGTGTGCAATTATTAATGAGTGTGAAATGGGTGTTTTGCATAAATGGGTTATACAAGTCAAGTGTTCGCATTCAAGCGTTCTAGAATTTGGAAGCAAATGCTAATCTGAAGCATACTGTGAGTAGACCGAGATAGTCCCACTTTACTGTTTATTATTTGAAATTCTATATTATAGGACTATTGAATGATTATGTAGATGTGAATGCTTATGTTGGTTTCTGAACAAAAGGTCCGATGATTGTGAGGTTTGATTTGGATATTGAAGTGCTACTTGAACTATCTGTACTTAATGTGATGATCAATATGTTCTGAATGGGAATTTGCATATGAATGAAAAAGTGATACTCAACGTTAAAGTTGAATGCCGGACTACGGTCTGATGAAATGCGAATGTGAGTGAATGACAATTTACATTTATAACTGAGGCATTCCATACCATGAATGTATGGAACATAATGGCAGTTGTGACTAGAGTAGCCACCGATCAGAGCTTCAAGCTCAATATGTGAAAAAGAGTCTCAAGCTCAAAAAATCGATTCAGAGCCTCAAGCTCAACGTTTAATGAGCCCTATATGGGACAGTTATTAATGAGCCTGGTATCCACTGGATACGGGATAGTTCAGGCACTCGGTCACAACAAAGTAACAAATGGAAAGTGAGTCTCATGTGCACTGCATATGCATAATATAAATGATTCAGTGTATTGAATGTGAAATAATATGAATATGTGAAATAATGTGACATGTGAAATAGTGAGATATGTGAATTATGTGTTATGTGACTGGATGAGCCATCGATGATGGTCACTCACTGAGTTCGCAAAACTCACCCAAAATTTGCAAATATTTTTAGGATCAGAAGAATACCCCGTAAGGCCAACAGGAGTATGCATGTAGCATTCAAGTGAAGGTTAGAGGTCGGGATCAGTTCGCGTCTGCATCTGTGTTTTTCCTATTTTGTATTGAATTGTATATTCTGCATTTTTCTGTATAAAATTGTATTCCGAAATGACGCAAGTGTTTTGTATATGTGAAAGGGCCCGAATGGCTATTGAAAATGGTGTTAACTGAAAATGTTTATGAATGTTTGTGGGCCCAATTTGAGTATTGATTTCTGCATATTGTGTTGTGATTTCAAAACAAAATTTTTACCGACTTTTGAATGACTGAGTGCTTTAGCACGTCACCCTCGCGGGGCACGGACTCGGATATCACCCACGATGTCGGGTTCGGGTCTTGCGGGAGTGGGGTGTTACAATAAACCTAAGTGTTTATAGTTAGCATAAACATTTATCTCTTTTTTGTATAATTCTCCTTGCATCATATACAAGGATCCTTCCTTTTTTCCTAACCATAATCGAGCTTCCATTTATCATTATTTTGATGACTCTCAAAACCATCATTTTAATTTTTCCGACTAAGATAAAATTGAGGTTCATATCTAGAGCATGGTTTATATCCTACAATATAAGCTCACAACCTATGCTTATTATTAAGATGATATCACCCATGCCAATAGTTAAACATTTATCTTTATTTCCTATCTTGAAAATACTAAAATCTCCATGCTTGCAAGATAAGAAGAAACTTTTATGTGAAGTGATATAAATAAAGGTGCCATAGTCAACAACTTATGAACCACTGTTATGCATTACATTTAGATAATTATCGATATCAGAAAAGAAAACATCTTCTTCAATAGTTATAGTGGTAATATTTCTATCTTCTTCTTTCACTTACTCAGTATGATCTAGCTTAAATTTTTAAACCTTTCGATCTCTCTTAAAGATTCGACATCCAAATTTCTTATTGTCTAGTTTTCCAAAATAATAGCAGACAAGTTCAGGATGAGGTTTTGATCTTCCTTTTAACTAAACTAGAGATTTAAGTTTAATCCAGTAGTTGCCTTATGAATGAGAAAAATATACCAATTTAAGCAATAATCATACAAGCTTGGATTATTTAACCTAGGTTATATTATCCCTAACGATTACAAACCATTAGTTGCTACAAATGAAATTCAACATAACAATTGCAAATTACATTAAATATTCTAGCAATGGGTTTGTAATAAAACAATCCAATGAACACATTCAAATCATCTTTTACGATACCCAAATCCATATATATAGTATAGCATAATCAATTTCTAAAGAGAGAAAGAAAACAATAAATACAAGGAGAAAAATACTTAACCATGTCGTCGACGTCGAAGTCACCTGCGAACAGGTGCTGGAAAGCTAACCCTCTATAGGTCTCTCACTGTTAAAAG
This sequence comes from Erythroxylum guanchezii, assembly GCA_025629825.1. Taxonomy (NCBI): domain Eukaryota; kingdom Viridiplantae; phylum Streptophyta; class Magnoliopsida; order Malpighiales; family Erythroxylaceae; genus Erythroxylum; species Erythroxylum guanchezii. Next base: position 21,975,770 of record JAOTAX010000196.1, on the reverse strand, counting down.
CTTCCATAGCCCTTTTAATGTTCTCCCGCGAGCAACTTTGATTTAGCCCAGATAAAAAAACCTTCTATTCTTTCATAAGGTTTGTGTCTTTATACCCTCGGTATATATTAAAATGCTAGGTTAAAAAATTGGGTGAGGTGGCATCTTAAGGCCTCACACCTATGAGTTATCACTCACGGGTGTGAGAGCACCTGCATACACATGCAACCGTGAGTAGTGCTCCAACCCTCCCTTCTTTAATGTGTTGTTTACTCTAAATGCAACTATCCACCAATGTCTTTTAGCAGCTGACACTTATCTAAGCATTGTCACATTTTATCCAGCCAAATAATTACTCCAACTGACAGTCCAAGCGGCTCGTCCACTCACGTCACACACAACATGTTCTTTATACCTTAAATGCTAATCGGAATGGTAGTTGGTTACCTTGCATGGGCGTGAAAAATAACTCATGCCTATGCAGTCCTATGCACAGCCATGAGTGACTGCTCATGGCTGTGCATTTTTTTCAGCTTTGATCGTGAACATTATAGCTTGGTTCTTCTTTTTGTGTTTTCATTTTCTTGTCTTCTTCTTATCTTTATTTGCTCTAAACTTCCTCATTCTTATTCTATGAAGACAAGTGGATATGATTCTTCAGAAAATGGCCCAAATATAGAGCTTTCGACTCACTTCAACTTCATCGCTTTCGAATTGTACCTAAAACCATGTATGAACTAAAGTGAGTATCTTAAGCAATTCATATCATTCATCACTAAGTGTAATGGAGTAAATGCATAATCAATTAAGGACATATCAATTTTTCCCACAATTAGCTTTGACCGTCCGCAGGCAAAACATCAAAATTAAGCTCATAGACCCAAAAACATTCATTCATTTCGCATATGTTCCAAGAATACATAATCATAAGCAAAGATGAATGATTTTGAAAAATCATAGCAAGAACTTAACATTCCAAGCTTTTACTCATGATCAATCAACATTTAATACCTTTAAAAACTGAGTAATCTAATGGTAGACTTGGAAAATGTGTTTAAACAAGATATGTTCATGAGTACACTCAACACTATTCATGACCATGTCATTCCATAACTTTACATATCATTTCATTTCTCCACGACTAAAATTCGCATGCATAATCATGAATCAAAGGACTTTTCAAGGTTGTAATATGGGTAAAGGTAAGGTGAGATATATTTGGGTCAAGTAGCATGAAAGCCATCAAAGCTAGTGAAACAAAAGCAACACTCAATATACTATCAAGAACAAAAACCAACATTCAATTACAATTATGTACATCAACTATGATGAATGCAAAAACGATGTTTTACAACTCAAATTCAAGCTCTCATACACAAACCACATTAAGCATATACCAATCCGAAGGCATCACTCATACAATTGATGACAATACATTGACAATACCTCATATTCAACATACTCAAATACCCCATTCATTACAACTTTAGGAGGATGCATTAATCATAAGCAACTTTTCAACAGATAGGCACTTCCTCCTAGATACATTTATTTAAACATTTTTTTCTTTTTCTTTTTTGTTATTTCTTTCTTTTTCTTTTCTTTTCATTTCTTTAATTTTTCTTTTCTCCTTTTTTTCTTTGTCTCTTATGAAAATTAAAAGAAAATATATCAACATGGGAATTTCAATGATAAGACATAAAATAACATCTCAACATTATAACCAACCCACACATATGTACACCCCCACACTTATATTTTTCTATATCCATAAAATCAACAATCAACAAATGTTCCACTAGCTTTAAGGCTTGGGAAGGAAATTTGGTTAGGGTTAAAGCATGTAATGTGGTCAATACACAAAGAAAAGGCAAATAAAGATCAAAAGGTCTTAACAAAGAAAAATGCATGTCAATAGGGTAGGCTATTTAGCTAATATAGTTCGGAAAAGCAAAAATTGCCTAATAATGTCCATGTTAATGCATGTGATAAAAATGTGGTCTTAAATAGAAATTCAAGGAAAAGTTAGGATGTATATATCATGAAGGTCACACATAAACAAAGACAATGAGGATGATATAGATGTGTCTGTCTAATAAGGCTCAAAATCTCTCTGGCTTTGTCTACCACTAGTCACTACTCTTCTAAAGATAATGCACATCGACCAATCACAAAAGTAAAAGTACATGCTTAAGTTGCCATGAAATTCTCTAGTCAATTCATTCTCTACTCATGACTATATAGTCCTAGAAGCAATATAAAACAAGCAAATGTTTGTTTGTTTGTTTTATTCTCTCTCTCATTTTGATTGAAAACTTAAAATAAGCAAGAAACAAATCAACATGGAAACGCACATGCTTATCTAACTAGTGTCAAAAAATAAAGGAAAAGAAATTTAATTCCTTTAAGTTGCCTCCCAAGAAGCACCTTTGTTTAGGGTTGTTGGCTCAAATCCATGTTTTCTCCTCACTAACGAAATTATGATCTTTCGGTATCACAATTTGAGCGACTTCCATGTAAGGTTGTTCAGAATAGGGTCTTGGTTGATAATTTGTCATTTTCAGCACCTTCCCTATCTTTAGAATCTCAATCTCTACTAAGTCCATACTATTAGAAAAGACCTCGCATTTCTTTTCACCTTTTTCTTCTTCATTCACTTTCTCTAACTTGCTAGGTAAAACTAAAGAGTCATTCTTAACTAGAACTCAGTATTTACCTTTGAGCTAAAAGATGTATCCCTTTTGGCTTCGAGCTCCTCCATTTCTTCCATACAAACAATTCCTTGAGTATTACACTCAAGATTCTTAAGCTCCTCATCATACTATAAGGCCTTTGCGCTAACGTCCACTGGGTACACCTCGGGTTGATATGGCTACTCCTCTTCATTTTGTGGTGCTAGGAGGTTAATAGGTTTTGCCAACTAACCCCCTTAGCTTGCCAAGTTCTGGAGTTTAGACGTTGCATCATGATGGAATTATATTATATCCTCCTGGAACTACTGTAATTGCAAAGCATTAGAAGCAACAACATTAACTGATTCTTTTAGAAATGTACCTGAGTTTGGCTACCACTCCAAATCTTGGAACTAGACCAAAATTGTCTTTCCTCCTGCTAAAATTGTTAAGTGTTAATATTAACTAGTTCTTCTAGAGATAAACCTAAGTTGTAATAAGAGCTTCTGGTCTATAAGAAATTGTTGTGTGCCTTACATACTATCATAGAATTAATTTTGTTGATTATCCCATCCATAATCAAAATATGTATGATCACTCCAAACATAATTATAAGGTTGGGAATATGAATTGTGAAAGAAATTACTTCCGTCTATAAACATATTTTTTAAAATTTTAAATCACTAATACTAACAGAAAGTGAAAAGATCAAGAATTAATTGAAAAGAAATAAATTGGAAACAAATATGTACAAAACACCAATAACAGAAAGTGAAAAAATCAATAATTAATTGAAAAGAAACAAATTGCAAACAAATATGTACAAAACACCAATTAAAATCAAGAACAAAAACTAAGCACCGCACTTCTCGGCAATGGCGTCAAAATTAGTAGAGTTTCGTAACACTACATAAAATAAACTAGACCTACACAATAACAATGGTGAGTCTAGGTCGATCCCACAGAGAGTGTGTGTAAAGCTTTTGAAATGAAAATAAACAATGTTTAGGTTATGGGAGGTTGGTTGGTTTATCAAACAAGAAAATAAAATGAAGCCAAGCTTACAAAAGCAAATTAAAGAAAACATGTAAAAATGATGAAAGTGGTGAATTCATTAGGAGTTTGGTTCTGTGATTCAATCTCGACCTACACCCTATTAAAAATATTTCATTGAATTGTTGTCTTCACATCTCTCTTTAAACTATTGGTCGTAGATTAACAACAAGCTCTATTAATCCTAATTTTTTCATAGATCATAGTTAATTAAGAAAAGCTTGTTAATTAACCTAACTATCAAATAAACTAGGAGACGTTCTCTAAGTTTAATTGGGCAGTCGTCTTATGAATGAGAAAAATAGACCAATCTAAGCAATAATTACACAAGTTTAGATTATTTAACCTAGGTTATATTATCCATAATGATTACGAACCATTAGTTGCTACAAATGAAATTCAACATAACAATTACAGATTACAATGAATACTCTAGCAATGGGTTTGTAGTAAAATGATCCAATGAACGCATGCAAATCATCTTTTCACAATACCTAGATCCATAAACATAGGATAACATAATCAACTTCTAAAGAGAGAAAGAAAACAACAAATACAAGGAGAAATACACTTCACCGGGTTATCAGCGTCGAAGTCTACCCCTCCATAGATCTCTCACATTTGAGAGCTTCCATACCCCTCTTCGTGTTCTATTGAGAGCACCTTCAGTTTAGCCCAGTTAAAATAACCTTCTATTCTTTCATAAGGTTTGTGTTGTCATACCCTCGATATATATTAAAACGCTAGGTAAAAGAATTTGGTGAGGTGGCGTCTTAAGGCCTCACGGGTGTGAGAACCTATATGGGCATGAGAAATAACTCACGCCTATGCAATACATATACGTTCGTGAGTAATGCTCTAACCCTCCATTCTTTCATACATTATTTACTCTAAATGTAGCTGTCCATCAAGGTCTTTTAGAAGCCGACACCTATCCAAGCATTGTCACATTTTATCCAGCCAAATAATTGCTCTAACCGACACTCTAAATAACTTTTTTTCTTCAGCGTCTTATTCTTTGCTTCATCCCTCCACTCACGTCACATAACATGTTCATTGTACTTTAAAAGCTAAATGGAATGGCAACTGGTCACTTTGCATAGGCATGAGAAATAACTCGTGGCCATGTAGTCCCATGCATAGCCGTGAATGATTGCTCACGGCTGTGCATTTTTTCCAGCTTTGTCCATGAGCAACATAGCTTGGTTTTTCTTCTTTGTTTTTCCATTTTCTTGCCTTTATTTTCTCTAATCTTCCTCATTCTTATTCCATGAAGACAAGTGGATATGATTCTTCAGAAAATGGCCCGGATATAAAGCTTTCGACTCACTTTAGCTCCATCATTTCCGAATTGTACCTAAAACCACATATGAACTAAAGTGAATATCTTAAACAATTTCATATCATTCATGACTAAGTGAAATGGAGTAAATGTATAATCAATTAAGCATATATCAGTCCCTCTAATAGGTTTGAATCTAATCTAGAGGATTTATGTCATCCTATCTCTAGGGTTCCAATCAACTCTAATGACGGTAGATCTATTCAACCTAAGATTTCTCAATCTCTATGTATGAAATCAGATCATTAATAACACACATAATCATATCACAATAATCAATTGAAATAGTTTCATTAAAAAAGGAATCAAATCATATCAAAGTGTTAACATAAGGTTCATCTATCCTAAATACTAATTGGATGTTTAGTTATATATGATCGAATATGAAATCAAACATTCAATGAAGGAAAAATGATATGAAAACAATGGTCTCCCTAATTGTCTTCTGTCGAATGTTCTTACAATGTAGAGGTTTGATCTTGAATTCTTATGGATCTTTCTATGATTTCTTTATATTTCCCACTTCTCTGGATCAAATTTTCCCTTCTCGACGTTCTCCATGTCTAGAAATCGCCTCCTAAAGTCTCCTCCTCTAATTTACTTCTGAAACATTGCTTTTATATGAAAATATAGGTCTCTAGGTTATGCACAGTCATGGAACTTGCATAATTGGAAATCACCAGATATCATGAAAGTGCATGGGCATGCAAAAGTGCACAGTCATGCACTCCTTCCAGATTGTTGATTTTCTATTTTACGCCACATTTTCATCTGAATTCCTCTTTATTAAGTCCATAAAGGCAATTATAACCTATAAACTACTTAGAGCAAATTAATTACCAAATATACGATAAAAGTATAAAAATCAAACAAAATACATCAAATATGGTGGTCAAATATAGTTAAACATCCATCTATCAAACATCCGCACACTTAAGTTTTTGCTTATCCTCAAGCAAACCATAATCAAAATTTTAAATTTTAAAAAATCAATCCATCTTCAATCTCAATATGTCCATTCATACTATACATCATCATATCCTATTGAATCAAATTAACATACAATTAGAGTCAAGTTGTTCTAAAATTAACTTCCTAAGCAATATTAATAATAATCTTATCAACAATCACATTGAAATCAAAGGCATATCTCTTTACACCCTCACCAAGATTTCACTCAATGCACTCAAGTTTTTTGGGTGAAAAGCTTCAAAACTCTCAATCAATGCATAGTAGAACTCTTACCATAAGCTTGCAATAAAATCACATCTCCATCACTTATGTATAAACTAAAAAGAAAAATAAAAAGATCTTTATAAGGTTCTAACGAGGTTTAGGTACGATATGATTGGGATAATAAAGGGTAAAATTGAAGGAAATTTACTATATAATATATTTCAAGACTTGTTTACAAGTATACATAGGTCCTTTCAATGCAACTCTATTGGTACCATAAACTCATTTTTATTTTTTCTTTATTTCTTTCTTATAAACTTATTCTTATTTTTTATTTCTTTCTTTCTTTCTTTCTTTCTTTTTTATTTTTTCCAACATTCCAATCAATACCATAATTCAACATATTGGACCTTTCACAAATTTTAGTTCTCAAATAAGTAAATAATGTAAATAACCTTTAGGGTTCTAAACAATAAAAGGGTAAAGGTATATAAATTGGGTTTAATCAATGAAAAAGGTTAAGGCTCAGCTTGGTTATTCCTAAAGGTAAAATTTTGAGTATGGTAATTTTCAAAACAATAGGCTAAAGCAAGTTGTTGAATCTAAATGCCTTCATCATATCAATGCTTCTAATTTAACAAATATGGGCTCAACATCCATAACAAAAGTAAGTTATAAAATTATCCTATTATACACAATAACACACACATGACAGAATAACAAGAGCTTCAAAATTTTCAAAAATTGCTCTTAAGCTCAAAAGCTCACAAAAGAATTGGTATATGTGTGTGTAAATAATATGAAATTTTCATACAACTTGAAAATTTCAATGATTACAAAAAAATATAACTTAGAAAGCTAATTTTATTATAACCATCATCTTTTTGCACACTAATTCAAATAAATATTCAACAACAACATATAGTAATCATGGACAGATTTCACCCAATTCAAGATATCGGTTAATAAAATTTATAATTAGGATTATAATAAACTTAAATAAAATCTTTAAAAATTCGTTAAACTCATCCCCACACTTAAAGTTGTACATTGTCATCAATGTACACAATATAAGCATTAAAAATAAGTGAGACAGTTTTTGTTACTTTCCTAATTGTGACAATTTTCTAAATTGGATTCATCTAATATGAGACTAACATCCTTGCAAAACATAAATATAAAAGAGAAGATAAAAGATAAAAGAAAATAAAACTAACAATAAAAAAAATAACTAAGAAACATGAAAAAGAAAATATCATAAAATGAAATATATCCTAATTCATGGGTTGCCTTCCATGCAATGTTTCTTTAACGTCTTTAGCTCGATGTAACCTGCATGTTGACATCATCCTTGATCAATAATCAGCGGCTTGCATCCACCCTTTTCTCCACAAAGCAATTTCATATCTTGTAAACAAGCCACTTGTTGTAAGATAATAACAAGGACATAAGTTATCAAATTAATAAATCCAATTCCTGGCAATAATGCCCTTTTTTATGACAAACTGTTAATGAAAGAGGGAATAAGAAAACTCCTTGAATCATCGATGGGCTCAAACAACTTATCATAGAGGAAGTGGGAACCCTCTGTACTTAATGTCATTACCAACATCTCGTTAGTAGTTTCCTTACCTGGTTCCTCTACCAGTTCTTCAACAATCACCTCTATCGACTATTCTTCTTCATCTTCTTCATCATCATCATCATCTTCTTATTATTATTATTCTTATTCTTATTCTCCTTCTTCTTCTTCTTCTTAGAAAGAGGTTTTTGGCTCATTTTGTTTAATTACCTTCTACTTCCTCTTCTTGGATGGAGGTTTCTTCGTCTTCTTCTTCTTCAGTAAGCTCTTCTTCACTACTAAGGTGATTGTCTCTCGATCAATAGTATCAATTTTAGTAGAACTGGACAAACTCCCTTGCATCTCGTCAAATAATATATCCATCAGCTAATCAATTTGATTAACCATATTTTATATACGAGCCTCTGTTTTCTAATGCCTCATGTTTGAATCTTGAATATATTCAATCATCATATCTCTCAGAGTAGCAATTACCTCTTCGCTTTTTGAAATGTATCTTCATTCATGAAATCGACTGTTGTCTCTTCTTCACTCTAAAATGGTTGGAAACTCAAATGACTCATCATATGTAAGTGAAGAAAATCTCTCATTGAATGCAAGTTGACTTGCTACTCTCGCGGAAAGGCATTCAATTAGTTTATCAGCAATGCTTTCTTTTTCTTCTAGAAGCTCTTTTTGAATTGTCCCTCCATTCATAAAGCTAACCCTTGTCTTTTATTCACTATTCATTAATTTATCTTCCAGAGTTGGCTCGTTAACTGAACGTGTTTGGTGTTGTAAGTATTCAACTGGAGCATGATTATTCCATCCATAGGCATAAGAATTGCTCCTTTATGAATTGTATTTGTTCCCGTATACTGTACCATGAGGTTGATAGCACATGTTCGGTCTCCTATACAGTGATGTCATAGTTTACGAAGACATATTCTAGCTCCCATAAAAATATTGTCCACTCTATCCTTCCATTGTGAGTCGTGGCTATGACAATGAATCGTAATTCTTAGAATAAACAGCAAACTCAAGATCAAGTAGAGAAATTCAAAAGATAATTAAATTAATAAGCTAAAAATAAAATAAGATACATTAAAATCAAATCAAAGATAAAAAAACATAATAAAATAAAAATGATTAGAGTAATAGCATTTAGGCTTTCCTAATATCAAAGTCTCCGACAATGACACCAAAAACTTGATTGACCTATTTTGTCAGTTGGTCAATATTGTAATAAACCACAAGTGCATGGCGTAGCTATAGTTAGTACCGAGAAGTACAGGTGAAGGCTAGATAACACGTAATTAGATCACAATAATCAATCGAAACAATTTTATTAAAAAGGAATCAAATCATATCAAAGTGTTAACATAAGGTTCATCTAACCTAAATACTAACTAGATGTTTAGTTACACATGATCGAATATGAAATCAAACATAGAATGAAAGAAAAACGAAACAAAAAGAATGGGTTCGTAACTCTAAATGTCCCTGATTATCTTTTATTGAATGTTCTTACGATGTAAAGGCTTAATCTTGAATTCTGATGGATCTTTTAATGATTTCTTCTTGTTTCTCGCTTCTCATGACCAAAATTGTCCCTTATCAATGTTCTCCATGTCTAGAATTGCCTCCCAAAGTCTCCTCCTCTTATTTGCCTTCAAAACTTCACTTTTATATGAAAATCTAGGTTTTCAGGTTATGGACGATAGTGTTCACGGTCGTGCATAAGAAAATGCATTATTGAAAATCATTGGATATCGCAAAAGTGCACGATCATGCACTCCTTATAGATTGCTTGTTGGACCCCGAACTTTTGGTGAAAATTAGAAATATTAAAATGAATTTAAATGAGAAAGAAATTGGTGAGAAAA
>JAOTAX010000196.1:21937341-21954339 GCA_025629825.1 Erythroxylum guanchezii | reverse complement strand
TCTGAGGACTGGACGTAGCCCACGGTTTGGGGTGAACCAGTATAAAATTACTGTGTCGAAACTCTCTCAACTCTCTAGTACTTACTTGTGTTTTTGATTTCTCATTTACAAAAGTTTAGTGAATCTGAATTAAACAAGTGTTATTGAAAAGAAGGGTAAAATGAAAAAGTTTACACAATTCAACCCCCCCTTCTTGTGTGTAGATTATCATTGTACTAACTTGTGATTAATTTCATAGATTGCTGAGGGTGACAAGCAAAAGATGACATGTGTAACTCAGTATGGCTTGTAAGAATTTTTTATCAAGCCATTTGGTTTAAGAAATGCCCTTGTAACTTTTTTCAACTTAATGAATGATGTATTATATGACTTTTTGGATGATTTTGTGGTAGTCTACTTAGATGATATTATGGTGGATAGCACTAATTTAGAAGAACATAAACAACAATTAATAAAATTATTAATTGGCAGGTTTAAAAACTATGAAAGAACTTCAAATCTTCATCTTAGGATACTCGAAGAAAGCAATGCCTTTGACAGATTTTTTAAAGAAGAAATATGAGTGGTACTTGCTAAGAAGTCTTCAAGAAGTTGAAAGCTATCATTTCAATTAAACTTGCACTAAATTTGCTTGATTCTGATCTCCCTTTTAAGGTGTACACAGATGCTTTGGAAGCTATTAGTGGAGTCTTAGTGCTAGAATTACATCATGTTGCTCTTGAAAGTTGCAAGGTCAATGGTGTCGAACAATGATACTCAACCCACGAGAAGGAGATGTAAGCGGTAGTTCATTACCTTGAATCTTGGCGAGTTTACTTATTAGGAACCAAGTTCCTTGTCTATGCAAATAATGTAAATAACACTTTTTTTAAGACCTAAAGAAAATGTCTATAAGGCAAGCCCAATGGTAGGAGCTTCTTACCTAATATGAATTTATGTTGGAGCATAAATCGAGGAGACTTAACAATGTGGCGGATGCATTGAGTCAGAAGGAAGTCTTTGAGGTCTTATATGATATCCCCGTGAAAAATTGAACTGCAGCAGGTGAAGGATCATATTTTACGTCGGTTTTGGCTTGATGATGATGGAATGTTAATGACAAAAAATAGCTAGTTGTATATGTCAAGTTTTAAAGCCTTGCAAAAATAATTGATAAAGGAGATACATGATTAACAATGGGCTAGTCACTCAAAGTTCAACAGATGATCGCGCTCCTTTCTCGTTCTTATTATTAGCCAAAGATGGACAATGACGTGTAGGTATATGTTAAAACTTGCCTTTTTGTTTTCAATTAGATAAACCTGAAAGGAAGGAGGAGGTAGGATTGTTATAGCCCTTGCCCATTCCAAAAAAGCCATGAATGTTGAGTTTGATGAACTTCATTGGTAGGTTTCCCAATGTGGAAGGAATGACTTCAATCATGGTTGTGGTTGATAGGTTCTCAAAGTATGTAGTCTTTGTGCCAACTTCAGCTTCGTGTTCCTTAGATGATGTTATGGAGTTTTTCTTAAAAAAATATGGTGAAGCACTTCGGTGTTCCTACAGATATTATAAGTGACCAAAACGATCGATTTACTAGTCAATTTTGAACGTCTCTCTTCAACATGATGATGTGCGAATTAAAGTTTTCAACTGTAAATCACCCAAAAACAAATGGTCAAATAAAAAGGATCGATGGCTTGTTGGAGGAATACTTGTAACATTATATAATTGAAAGTCAATGAAATTGGTTAAGTTTACTTTATACTACATAATTTTGTTATAACTTGCATAAATCCTCTATCACAAAGAAGAGTCCCTTTAAAGTTATTATAGGAAAATATACACTTACCTTTCTCGAGATAGCACAACAAATGTCGAGAGGAAAATTCTCAACTACTTATCAATTTATGAACGAAAAATTAAGGATAAGGTACTTCTTAAACTTACTCAACAAATTTGGAAGAAAATGAAAAGACATATGCATTGAGGGTTAGTGTCAAACAATGATAGGCTATTTGAGATCCTTCAAAAGGTTGAAAATGTAGCTTATCAGCTCAAGTTGCCGAAGCAACTAAAATTACATTCAACTTTTCATGTTAGTTTCCTTAAACTAAATTACGAGTTTTCAACAAATCCCAAAAAAAGAGTCAAGTAAAGAGACTACCATCAGTGGTAAGGAAACAATTTGATAATCAAACTAAGAAGATTTTGGATCATTGAATAATAGGGCAACACAAGTAGAATCAATGAACCAAATTCTTGATTTAATGGAAAAATAAACCAGTCTCACAAGTAGAGTCTACTTGGGAGAAAGACATTACATTGTGGCAGTTTAAAGAGTAGGTAAATGACTACCTTCAATTTATTCCAATGAAGGTGTCAAGTTCATTTAATTAGGTTTTTTTATTGGCCCTTTAATATTGCAGGACCATTTTGCTAGCCACTAATAAAATCTAGCATAGATTAGGCATAAGGAAAGTATGGGATCAAGTATGATTTGAGCTTTAGCTATCCTTGACGAATCATGGGGCATTGATCGGCTTAACTTGGTGAGTTAGACTTGCCTTGTACGTCTTTAGTAAGACTAAGGACAAATTGATGCTCAAATGATAAACCATAAAAAAAAAAAAAACGAACTAGATTATGGGTGCACATTGGTCAGACAATATGCTAATTAGCTCGAAACATGACTAACTTTCACCTTTAGATGAAGATCATTGGTAATGTGGCAAAGTTAGTGTAATGAATCATTAAAGAATTGAGATAGGAAAAAAAAAACATAGATGAAGTGTCTTGTCTTCATCTATCACTTATACCTTTATTTAGAAGTGGGTTAGTGGTAAGTTTTGTAAACCACCCACTAAAGTGGTTGATAAAGTGATTGGGCATATCAACCACTAACTAAATTAGTGACGTAGTGACCTTATGCCTACCTTCTTGTATGCTTGAACAATAAGTCTCCTAAATTTATAAGTAACTCATTTGAACAAATGTTTCATTTGTTGGAGAGAGAGAGTTGGAACTTTTTTACCCTTTATACTAATTGTAATTAATATAAAAGTTGACAACTTTACTATAAAAGCTTTGTACATCTTTCTCTTCTTATCGATATCCTATTTTTTTAGACTTGGTGAAAATGTTGGCTTGCTTTAAATTTTGTGTTAAACAACTTAAATACGAGAAATTAATAAAGTTGAGTTGAATAGCAAACAATTAACTACCACATTTAAACTTTGACTCATTTTGAACGCGATTTTAGAATTCATTGCAAAATCTTTACAATGCTTGGCTTATATTCAGGATTTCCATGCAATTTGTTTTGAAACGTTCTGTTGAGTAAATCGTCAACACAAATTAGCCAGTGTTGATAATAATCATTAGATAATTGAATCCCAGGACACCAAATGGCTAGACGGGGAAAAAGAAAAGAATTTTGAGGCTGCCTGCTACGACATCGTCTTCAACCACCCAAGTACAAAATGATGCGTTTAACACGCTGGCTAGTCCTTTCTCTCCTAAGACCAGACCTCATCAACTGATTCAAAATGGTGAGAATTGGGAAATTGTTATTGAAAGAAGCAGGGAGTGGAATTAGCAAGAATCTATTGGACATTCTGGTTTGCCCGCTCTCCAAACAGCCTCTGAGGTGGTGTCCATGTTTTATTATCTTCACTTTTATAGCTTCTAAGACGGGTGTTATGCTTTATTGAGCTTTTTGCCTGCTATTGCTGCGTAGGTTATGTGAGGAAACCAATTCTCTTATCAGTGACGCCATTGGTGTCTCTTATCCTGTAAGTCCTTAAGAAACAATTATTTCTTTTAAGCTTCTTTATATGAATTTGTTTCTTGTTTTTGGCAGATAAAGGATGGGATTCCTTGTCTGGTTCCAAGGGACGGAAAGATTCTTGAAATTGAAGACGATTCCAATTCTGCTGGGTCTGCTGATTCCTCTACCACAAAATAAGGGGTTACATTTGTTGAATGTCAGATCTTTTGTGTTTGATCTTTAAGGCCGTGCAAGATGTATGTTAAATGTCAGTAACTTGTATCCTTAAAGATTCAATCTTTCCAAATGTTACCAGCTTTTTTTTTTCCCCTTTGTTTCTGTATTGCTGGAAGCTCATTCAATGTCAAAAATGTTTCTAATGTCTGATGGTATTTTATGTTGTTTCTCAGGAAAGCTATAAGATTCTTATCATAAATTGAGAACACAGTTGAGTTGATCTAGTCTGGAGGTTCAGCTATTGGAGAATAGATCAAAATTTTCGTTACATGTTTGTTTGGAATGGCATTTAGGAGGGGAAATGTCATGCTTATTTTGTAAGGCAATGTTAACCTAACAACGAGAAAATTCCTGCACATGTAAAGATATTGGGAAGTTTTGGATTGGCTATCTTAACGAGTTAAATCCAGGATTGCTCTGTTGGCTGTGGCATTAGATATTACCTGTCAGTGAGTGAGCAATTAATTTGCGTTCTGAGAATTAAATTATCCATTAGGTGGAAAATTGTAAGAACGAGTCATTATTTAGCAGTGCTGATTTTGACCTGGAGGTTTTGTACTAAATGAAGGAATGAAGATTTGAGTTGAGATAGGGCAGTATTTTGCTAGTTCGATTTGAGGACAAGTGTAACACTCGTTGACATCATTTTGGTTGGACGCTCTAATTCTGCTCTCCATATCTAGCAAGCCTTCCAAAGTAAATAACTAGCCATCAGTAGCATGATTGTGTCTGTTCAAACCCATTTCCCAGTTTTCTAACAGAATTTAAGTTAAAACTTCTATATGATCAAATGGTTTCTAGAACTTTGTCCCCTTCATTCACAATTTCATCAACCTAATCCAGCTGCTATGTCATTCCACTCTCTGACAGGATCAAGCTAAGTGAAAGCACTTCATATCAGTCATGAGTTTAGTTGTGTTTGCGTGTCAACGAATGAAGGCAAGACAGGAAACAAGATTGCTTTCTTACCTGCATAAATTCCTTATGTTATGTATCAATAGGTGGATCATCAAGTGCTGGAATACTTGATCAGTTTGCTGATTTTAGGATATGGGAGAGGAGCAAGAGCAGTTCCTTGAGGAGATCTTGATTTGGTTTTCTTCTTTTCATGTTGGAGGCTTCTAATTACATAAGCTTGCATTCTAGTTGGCGGCAATGACAATTCCAACAATAATATATGGTGGCAAGAGTAAAGATGAAATAGGTTGCAAGTAAAGAAGCAAAAATATGTAAATAGGGTTTTTTTTTAATAAAAAGAATTTTATAAAGATTTAAAAGAAGGAGATACACGAGTATTACTCCAAAAAACTAAGGCAAAAGCAAGACGACACTGTGGAAACATGAAAAACCAAATCAAACGATAGTGTACATTAGGTGGAAGTAAGATGCGTTATCAATGTTTGGTAGCTGTAAATGGTATAGAAATCTTCTCCTCGCAGTTGGAGTATCTTGAACCTTCTGAATTAGGGCAGTAGATGGATTTTTCATCTTCAAGAGGCATTTGTTGTCTCCTCATATAATTCCGTTAGATGGCAAGGGTCTCTTGGAGGTTTGGTGGTTACTTCAGAACTAGCTCAGCCGACTAGGTATTTTAATTTCTTCGTTGCTTCTTAACAGTACTGTGTGTCTTCAGCTTCTCTTTCATACCTGTGATTATCCTCCGACCATAGCTTCTAGTTAAACATTCAGTGAATCTAGGATGGTTATGTCGCATGTCTAATTGAGGTTACGAAGTAGAATGAGTTCTCTAATTTCACAGAGGATCTCAGAAGCAAGGACCTCTTTGGGCGTGTTGGTTCCTCCAAACCGTCTGAGGTTTCTTTCCTTCCATAGTCCATATAAACAAAGTCTTAGGGATAGAACTTGGATCTGTCTATCAGGGTATAGAGAAATTGTAGGGTTTGTAAAATTTTGGATAACCTCTAAGATAGTGTCTCCGGGTTTAGCCATAGGCATCTTTTGGTTATAGATTCCCATACATATCTGCTATAAGGGCATGTGAAGAAGAGATGATCTCTTGTTTCCACATGGATCTTGCACAGTGGACATGTTCTGTCCATTTGCAAAGAGTGAATTCTATCAGCATTATTCAACCCATTTAG
Source organism: Erythroxylum guanchezii (assembly GCA_025629825.1). Lineage (NCBI taxonomy): Eukaryota > Viridiplantae > Streptophyta > Magnoliopsida > Malpighiales > Erythroxylaceae > Erythroxylum > Erythroxylum guanchezii. Next base: position 21,948,252 of record JAOTAX010000196.1, on the reverse strand, counting down.
GACTGCTAACCATAGTATGAAAGAAGCCCTTGGGGTTAATACCTTGCTCCAAACAACTCTGTGCTATTCCACCCTTTGTTTCCTACATCTTAGGAGATCTCTCATGACTTTGTTTTTAAGTTTGAGGATGGGTTAGGTATGTCAGTAGAAGGTGTCCTGGGAATTAAGTTGGGGAAGGTATGATGGTTGAAGATGTCTTAGGTTTTGAGGGAAGTTCCAGGTGCCCTCTATGATCCTTTGGTTGCGTTTAAGTTCAAGTGAGGCAGTTTGAGGACTACTTAGAATGCCATAATGTTGAATGAGAGCTCCCACACTAGTCTAGTTGTCATCCCTGACGTAAGTCAAGTTGCCATTGCCAATTTTACAAGAGATCCCAACTCGGATTTTATCCCTCAATTTCACAATCTAGTTGAGAAAATGAGAGTATAAGACTGATTCCTTAATGCTCTATAGACTTCTTTCCTTGGGGAAGTACGAGTGTAGCCATTTCACCCATAGAGAGTTTTTATCCATAAGGATCCACCATAGTCTTTTCAAGATTAGGGGTTAATGTGTAGTTTTGATAGGAGTTATGTTTAACCCTCCTTCATCCTTAGGAAAGCAAATATCTGTCCATTTCACTTTAGCTGAACCTTTGAGCCCATTTGGGTGATTCCAAAGGAAGTTCTTAAGAATTCTTTCAATGGTTTTGATGATACCTTGAGAGAGGAAGATGTGAGAGCTCCAGTAAATGTGGAGAGAGTTTAATACCAATTTGATGAGTTGAACCTTCCCTGTATATGACAAACACTTGTTAACCCACGAATTGACTCTTCTCTGTATTTTCTCTAGTAGTGGGGTGCATTCCACATATGAGAGTCTTTTAGTAGAGATAGGTAGTCCAAGATACAGAAGAGGTGTCTCTTTAAAAAGCATTCTAGTAGATTGAGATATGTGAGGCCCCAAAGTAGTAGCTTTTTTGGATATGAGGAAATGTCTCTTTGTTGGATTGAATTGTAGTCCAGAGAAGTTTCTAAATTTGATAAGTGCTGCCATATAACTTTGTATGGATTCTATCGAGGCCCTACAAAATAAAAGTTGATCATCTGCAAAGCAGAGGTTAGTTAAATTGATCTTTTTGCATTTAGCATGGCATCTGAATTTTGGGTCTTTTAGGACTTCATGCTTGATGAGCGAGTTAAGAGTCTCCATATAAAGGATGAAAAGGTAGGCGAACAAAGGGTCCCCTTGCTGCCTTAAAGAGTGTGGTAGAAAAGTGCGCCATTGATTGGGATAGACAAGGAGGAGGTTGAGATACACTCTTTGATCCATTTTATAAAAATCATTGGAAATCTGTAAACCATCAATAGAGTCCATAGGAAATCCCAGCTCACACTGTTAAAAGCTTTATGGAAATCAACCTTGATTGTGCAATTTGGAGGGTAATTTGATTTGGAGTAGCCTTTTAGAAGCTCTTGTACGATTAGAATGTTGTCTCCTATATGTCTGTCTTGCATAAAAGCGCCTTGGTTTTTACTGATTAGCAGAGCTAGGGTTTTACCAATCTTCGGGCAAGTATCTTGGATATGATCTTGTAGAGGAAATTAGTACATGCAATTGGTCTGAATTCTCTAAAATGTGTAGGATTGGAGCATTTGGGAATCAAACAAATAAAGGTTCTGTTAATCTCTCTGAGTAGGACGCCCTTGGAAAAGAATTCTTTGACTACCTCTATAACAAACGAACCTGTCTCCCTCTAAGACTTCTGGAAGAAGTATCCATCTAGACCATCAAGGGCATGAGCTTTGGAGCCATCCATGGCAAAAACTGCAGCTTCTATCTCTGAACTTTCAACTAGTTTTATAAGGGGTTTCGCATCTGCTGATGTGATTTGTTTGAGGGATAGGGATCTAAGTTCATCTAACATAGCATTTGAAGAGTTAGGAGTTCCTAGTAGTTCTTTAAAGAACCTTACTTCCACCTCTTGAATATCTTGTTATATCTGTAGATTAGCACCCTCTTTGGAAGTTATAGAAAGAATTTTGTTGCTGTTTATCCTCCCAAGAATGGAGTTGAAAAAGAATCTAGTGCATTTGTCACCATCTTTTAGCCAATGTACTTTAGCTCTTTGCTACAGGAGAGAGTTGTGGTTGTGTGTAGCCTTCAAGAATTGCGATAATACATTTTTTTCTCTATAAAGTCGAATCAGTAGGATGAGCAGCAAGCCTTGCTTGGATATCTTAAAGTTCGAGTCTGTAGGAGTTTATTAAGGAAATGGCAGCCCTTTGTAGAGAATTTAGGATCTTCATTTGTTGTTTGATAACTTTTAATTTCTGGACACAACATAACTACTTAGTCTCTTGACAACTATATACTACACCTCTTATATATGCCTCCACAAATCCTGGAACATGCATTAGGAAGTTGTTGAATCTGAAGGGATAGTGTTGCTAACTTTTTGGAATAGGGTGTCCACTATAAAGGGAGTATGATATGAGAAGAGGGGGTCTTTGAATGTCGTAAGGATATCCGAGAAGGTCCTAAGCCAAATATCATTTACTAGTGCTCCATCTAACTTTTTCCTGATGTGCCAAGCAGAATTTTGTTTGTTGAACCAAGTAAAAGTATGACTGCTATACTTAAAATCTGTCACCCCTAACTCCTTCATCATGTCTTTCAAATCGATTGAATAATTCTTTAGGAAGCAATTTCCTTATGCCTCTGAGGGGTATAATATGGAGTTAAAATCTCCACATATTAGCCAAGGAATAGAAACAGTGTTGCTCAATAAAGTCAGGTTGTTCCATAGGTCTCTTCTTTGGAATCAGAAGTTGCTTGCATAGATGAAAGAAATGCTTATCTGGATGTGCTTTTGTAAGAAGAATATTTTCAAATGCATAGCTTGTTCACTAGAGTCTAGTAGATCCACCTTTAGTTCATCCTCCCTGTAGCAAATTATAATTCTGCCTAATGCATGATGTTGGTGATTGGTAATCATGTTCCAATGGGATCCCAAAATGTCCAGTTTTGCTAAATCTTCGAGTCTGACCTTGGTTTCTAGTAATCCGAATATGAGAGGCTTCTCTCTCAAAACAAAGTTCCTTAGAGCTAGTTGTTTGCTAAGACAATTTATTTCACGTACATTCCACGCAATTTTAGACATAAATTAAAAGGTTTAACTTGTGTTGCCCTTCCCTTTGCCCTTCTTTGACCTCCTTGTCTCTACTGTATGTAATTCACTATTTGCTGCATTTTTTTTAAAAGCAGTAGAACCTTTAGGAATTACTGTGGTTTCAGATTGGATAGGATTAGTGCTACTCACCTCTGAATCTTCTTCATCACTTTGCGCAATCATTGAATTTCTGGTTGGGAAGATCTGGTCATTATTTGATTTAGTTTGAATGTCATGTGTTGTAATCGGTGTTTGCGAATCTTGCTGCTTTGCATTACTTGCTAAACTGTGTTCCTTGTCTTTTTGTATGTGAGCTAGTGGAAGAATTTGCATTGCCTCATTGTTTTATCTTTCCTTCTTTTTAAACAATATAGTATCAGCCTCCTTTTGCAGCATGGTGGCCTTGGTTGTTAAGGAAATGGGGTTTTCTAGAGTTTCCACTTCAGTAATTCCATAAGTTCTTGGTAACTTCTTGTTTTAAACTCCTTTTCCGTTTTTTTGCAGATTTTGTTTGGGTTATTGGAAGGCGGTTTTCATTGGTATGAAATTTTTGTTGTATCTTCCCATAACTTGTCTTTCTCTCCTAACCTCATAATTGGAATTTCTTTAGGGAGTTCCTGGGTAATGTTCAAACTGATGCAAATTCGAGCATAATCGCCTCGCTTCTTCTTAATTGTGTGTTCATCTATGCACAACAGCATTTCGATGTAGCTAACTAGAGCTTTAAGCCCTTAGGTTGTCCAATATTCAAGTGAGATATTGTGAAAGTTAATACGGAGTGGGATACTCTGGACTTTAAGAGTTTCAAAGTTCAAGTGTGGTTGCTAAGTTTGTAGAAAGATTGGGTGGCTTCCGATGTGCCAAGATCCTTCCTCCATAATTTTCTGGGTATCTGTAGTAGAGCTAAAGGTGAAGAGGATCAAGTTCTCTTCAGAGAGAAGAACATTTGTCAAGCCTTTCAACTTCTATTGCTTGTTTGACCACTGGGAGACTAGAGGGGAAAGTGGCCCTTTTCTAAAGAAGAAACTGATCATTGTTGATTCCCAAACCCGAGCTCCCTCCTTGAGGACTTCAATGTTGGGGCAAACTACTAGCCTTCCATCCATATCCTTAGGAGGTGAGGAAGACAATGTTGAGGGGGATTCTTCTCCTACAACTTGCTTCAATTTGGGAACAATCGTTGGAGATGAGTTACTAAAATTCTGGATGAGGGTTTGGGAATAGAGGAGTTTAAAATTGGAAAATCTAAAGTGGAAGGTACTGAAGTGTTGGACATTGTGAAGAAGTTTCATAAAAGAGATTTGATTCAGTTTTAGGAAGGAAAGTGTCAGAAAAAGATATGACTTAATAAGGAAATTGATGCAAGCGAGAAAGGTATCTATAGTGGAAAGTCAATTGTAGCCTTTAGTTGATGGTTGAGGTTGAGGAGTTGTGTTGCAGGAGAAATTGCAGAAGAAGAGAAGAATAATGCCGAGGAAGAACGGGAAGCAGTGTTGTGGTGAAGGATGAAGATGAAGAAAGTTAATGGCAACGGGAAGTAGAAGGAGAAGCATGGCTAGTTTGTAGTGAGAAGTGGGAGCATCTTCATGCTATAGTGATAGGGGCTAGTCGGGCCAAATATGGCCAGGCTTTCAAATGTAGGTTGGTAATATGCGAGTAACCAAAAGCAAGAGAATGCAGAGTCCGACTTGGGCTCAACTGGGACGAGACTTGTGCATGAGATTCCATGTGGCCGTGGTCTATTACTCTATATATACTAATAGGTTCAGGCATTAGGATTGGATATCTTAACGAATTACATCACCTTAGAACCTTATTTCCAATATAATGAACCAGGCATTTCTGGACCGCTTAAGCCTCTTTAACATGCAACCCACGAGACTTAACGGTAAACTGATCCCACAAGACTCCAAACTAAAAGTCCCATGATCAACGTCCTTCCAAGTGTAGCCATATAAAAATGGCCACTCTTTTAGTGGGCAAGAGTTAAATCAATAATGGACATGATCGTATCAAGGGGTCGTCCAAGGTTAAAATAAAATCGAGTTGAAAAAGCTAATTGGTTGGAAATATAAAAAAAAATCACAACCTTACAAACTTCACTTAAATCATTTACATTCTGCGTCATTAGTTCTTATATATTGGGAAAAATTTGTTTTGCCACTTCTGAATCGTGGGACCAAGAGAGAAGCTGAAGAATCGGTATCATTTACCCATCCAACAAAAGAGGGCACCCAAAAGGATGTAATAATAAAAGGGAGAGAAAAAATTGGATTCTTCTTGCAGCAAAGGCTTTTCTGATGGCCCAAAAGATAAGGGCTCCTTGAAAGAGGACCAAAACGTGTTTGTTTTTCTACTCTACATCTTGCAGCCTAACAGAGAAATCATCTATTTATCTCTGCGAGGATGCCCAAATTTTTGACATTCCTGAACCAGAAACCATTTTTTGAACCACAAGGAAAATTACAAGAAAAGAAGAGGAATACGCAGCTACCAAAGACCCACGGCCACCAATGTCTTATGTTCGTGCCTGATTGGAGAAAAATACAAAAGTAATCTCAAGCAACCTTTTTTTTTTCCCGACAAAACATGTTCTTTCCTCTAAAAGCCACTGCTCTGTGAGGGGTGTCATATCTCCTACAAAATAGCATTTACAACTACATACTTCAAACTTTTCCGGTTCTTTTATCTCTTCCATTCTCTTTATCACACTTCCAAAAGAGACTGCTTCCAAGGGTTTCAAAAAAAAGACAGCTTGCAAGTCGGCATGAAAGCTCTGATATTTCTCAAAATGGAGCCGTTGACGTTCGATAAAGAGTGTGTTTTTTGTGGAGTTGAACGGCTGCAGCTCTCTGTAACTGGTAAAAAATGCATACAAGATATTATCAACTTTAAAGCCGTAAAAAGCCACATCTGGTAGTCTTAGACTCCAACTGATGTAAGAATTTATTGGAAGTTTGGAGATCTAACAATGAAACAGAAACAAAGGAAGACTTGGGTTTTAGTTGCATTTCTCTTCTTGCTAGCTTACCTCCTCTAGTTGTCTCGTGAGTCTCGCATTCTCTTCCAGCAAATGTGCCACTTCGAGCTCCAGCTCATTCGTATAAGCCTGTAAGGTAAATATGGCAACAAGAATGAAAAGGAAGGGTCACTAGTCAGGATGCAAAATACTTATATAAGGGTGTGGAACAGGAACATTCGGAGATGTGCTTTCCTGTTTTCTTGCTCTAGATCGGGAAGCAGACTCTCGATTCTTGATCATACGTTTATGCCGGCGATCACCGGAGCCGCCATCGGATTCTTGAACCTTTTTTTTAGCAAAACAAGGCAAGCCAGAAGGCGAATCTAATGCCTCAAAAGGGGTGTTAAATGAGTTAATAATCGAAATTGGATGGTGGCTCTGCAAATGCAGACCGTGCCTAACAGCAAGAGGACTGGAACTGCCGAGAAACTCAAACCCAGGACCCGAATTCAAGCTCAACACTGTAGCAGGATGTGGCGCTGAAGAGTCATAGATGCCTGCGTTAGCTTGATTACTAGAGATAGGTGGATCTTTGTCGAAAGGTCTAGCAAGAAAGTCCTGAAGCAAGAAGTTGGGATTGTGATGAGGATTATTATGGGGCCTTGGAGTTGCAGAAAGAACGTGTTCCACATAAGAGTGGTCATGAAGAGAAGAAAGATTGATGTCCTTCCACACCTCTTCCATGGTTTTAGGTCTCTGAGTATGGTTGTAGAGATTGGAAGGTGAAAGGGATGAAGGAGATGAAGACGTAGAAGATGACGAAGAGAGATCATTGAGTGCTTTTAGGGTATTGGCTTCGTTGAAGTTGTAGTTACTGTAGCTTGTGTCTTCATCGCCTGTTGAATGCAACATTTGAACAAATAGTATCAGCAAGGAGTTCTACTTCTATGACTCAGGAATCGTGTAAGGACCCTGTTGGGCGATAGAGATCAGAGAGTAGAGATACAGAGAGTAACCATTAGATAAGAGATGAGAGAAGACTAACTTATGGCGGAGCTTGAGTCGATGCTTATTTCAACAATCGTGTTGCGGGGCACGTGCACCGATCGAGAGAGTGAGGCTCGTCTCACGAATTTAGATACTCTGTTTAATATTATAGTGTCTTATTGTGTCTAATAAATTTCAACCATTTATTTATGTGAATCTCGTATGGGTCTCACGTGAGTCCTACAAAATAAATGACTGAGATTTTATGAGACAAAATGAAATAAAGTAAAATTGAATAGAGGATCTTGTCCCCTCATTAATCTAAATCATCTGTTTAATATTATGGTGTCTTATTATGTCCAATAAATTTCAACCATTTATTTATGTGAATCTTACGTGGATCCCACGTGAGTCCTGTAAATTAAATGGCTGAGATTTTATGAGACAGAATAAGACAATGTAAAATTGGACAGATGATCTTGTCATTCGTCTCGTGGAGTTTCTTTTGTTTACAGCAATAAATTATGGTTAAAAAATAGTTAATAATTCAAACCAGTGGAGTAATTAATAAAGAGTTATTTACATAATACTTGTTTATTGTGTGTTCTCCAATTAATTTACATCGCTAAGCATTATAAAGTATCGATGATCATAACAATAACACAAGCACGGCTTAGTCATCTATCCAATCATGTTCCACTAAAATTTGAGAATAAACTTGTAAATATTCAAATTATTAATCTCCCCGAGTCCATCATGTTAGAATTTTATGGGCCACGTGTATACATATATATACGTAAATTTCTATCTCAATTATAGGCTTAATAAAATGTGATCTAATTTTAGTAAATTAATTGGACTTACAAAATATTAACTAATTATTAGTATGAGCTTGATGTGTAGAAGCCTATTATGAGTCATTATGGTTAATGGGCCCACAATAACCCGTAAGTCAAAACTAACTATAAATAAGATTGTGGTCCCCAAATTGACTCTTGACATTTTTTCTGAAAAGATCTTGTTAGTTTTCTTTATTCCATAAGGAGAATTCATTTAGTATCTGAATCTTAGCTTGGAAGGATACATCTATCAAGTTTTTGCTGTTTACACGTTTGCTATACAATGGATCAAGGTTAGTGTTCTTATTTGTACATATATCATTGTTTATTCGATCTGCGTATGATTCTGGTTAATTATTTATTTAGAAATCTGAATAATAATCTTAAGGCTTGATTTCTGACAAGTGGTATAAGAGCACTTTACGTGGAGTATTTAAACATGATATGCTGATTCATTTAACTTCGTTCAGTATGTTTATGATAGTCAAAATGAATTACCGATGCATCATTTGAGATTTTAGTGTAAATTAATTTTTAATTTATCAAGAACACTTTAATCTGAATGATTAAATCGTTTGTTTTAGGTTATTGTTTATTATTTTCTTCATTATAATCGACTGAGGTAGAAATTTTTGGGTAAAAATATTTTGATCTCTTAATTATCTTAGTATGCGATTATCGGACAAACAAGAAAACACTGTTATCATCGTCGAAAAAATGGTTTCATTCAGTTTAGAAACGATTTTTGTTTTTGATTTTTGTATTTTTGCCTCAAAATCACTAAAACGTCAAAACAAGACCTGTTTTTATTCGGGTCCTCGGGTCCATGACCCGTCAGTGGTCAGGGACGACCGTTGCTCTACCGCAACGTCAGTTTCTATGGCGCGTAAACTGACTTTCGTCAGTTCTTTTTTGGGCATGAGACGCGTTTTTTGGACTGCACATAAACTGTTTGTGCATGAGAGGCGTCTTGTCGTTTGTGGGAATCGAACCCACAACCAAAAGGTGCAAAGAAGCTTGTGCTCAACCGTCAAAGCCAGCCATGCACACCATAGTTTTGCTCAGAACGTATATATTATCTTTGAGGCTTGGATGGCTGTCCATGCTCATGCTCTCTTTTATTTATAACCTAAAGTTTAGATTATATAATTTTATACATGCATATAAAATATAAAGTCTTCCACTGTTATATTATATTATTACGGACTAAGGTCATCATTCCGTAATATTTAATTGAAGTCAAAATTTGGGGTTTATTAATTGTCCATTTTATCATAATTAAATTACCTAAATTTTATCTAAACTTTAGGTGCTTATTATTTTGAATTAAATAGATTGAACCAATATATTGCCAAAGTAACCTCTATTGGGTAAAATTTATTAATTTAGAATGACAATGCATGTTTCATCTATGGGGAATAATTGGCCCAAAGGAATATTATTTTGGTTAAATGACTGGTAATTTAATTACATATCTATGCGAAATAATCGGCCCAAAAGAAGGTTATTTTGGCCAGATAGTAAGTAAGTTTTTACAACATCACTGTGAGATAATCGACCCAAAGGAAGGTTATTTTAGCACGATGGGTAGTATTAAATTATGTGAAGCATTTGACATAACATGCTGACAATACGTCGGTCCAAAGAAAGGCACATTGTTAGGCCGTTTTAGTTTTAATATTTTTACTATGACTAAGAGTACCACTTATAAATTATTATTTTTGTCCAAAAACTGAATAATAATGTTGTGTTAGGTATCTTGTAATTGCCCCCTTTTGCAAATTTTTCTATTTTGACTTCTTAACTAATTGTGAGCATTTTATTTTGTTTTCTTTCTTAAAGTGTCATCAATTTCTGCCAACATGAACAATATTCCCGTGCTTAACGGTACAAACTTCAAGAAATGGAAGGAGCACGTAATGATTGTGCTTGGCTGCATGGATCTAGACTTTGCATTTAGATTTGAACGTCCTGCAGCTCTGACCAGCATCAGTACCGCTGATCAGATAGCTGCATACGAGAAGTGGGAACGTGCAAACCGCATGAGTCTGATGATCATGAAGCATTCCATTCTGGATTCCATAAGAGGTGGAATTCTTGATAAGGCTGATGCTAAGAGTTTCCTTAAGCAAATTTCAGATCGATTCGCTACAAACGAAAAGGTCGAAACAAGCACTGTACTAACCAAACTTGTTTCAATGCGCTATAAGGGAAAAGGAAACATCATGGAGTACATAATGGAAATGTTTATTCTTGTCACAAAGCTAAGGGCACTTAAGCTGGAGTTGTCTGATGACATACTCGTGCACTTGGTTTTGATTTCCCTTCCTTCACAATTCAGTCAGTTCAAAGTCTCCTACAATACTCAAAAGGAGAAGTGGACCCTAAATGAGCTTATAGCTCAATATATGCAAGAAGAGGACAGGCTGAAACAAGAGAAGATTGAAAGCGCTCATTTAGCAACAACTTCTCATTGAAATTCCAATAAGAGGAAAAGGAAGAAAGGTAAAGAAACTGCAAACACTAGAACAATGCAAGGTGCACAAAAGAAACATAATACGGCTATCCTTTGTTTCTTTTGTAAGAAACCGGGTCACGTAAAGAAAGAATGTACCAAGTACGGCAACTGTCGTGTTAAGAAAGATATATTTCTCAACTTTGTTTGTTTTGAAGTTAATTTAGCTTTAGTGCCAATTGACACTTGGTGGATGGATACCGGTGCTACCACTCACATACGTGTCACTATGCAGGATTGCCTTAGGAGATGAAAGCCAACTGAGGGTGAAAAATATATCTATGTGGGAAATGGCAACACAGTTGCTGTTCAAGCTATTGGTTATTTTAGAATTCAGTTAGAGTCTGGTGTTTATTTGGATTTAGATGAAACTTTTGTTTTGCCGTCGTTTAGACGGAACTTAATTTCTGTTTCTAATTTGGACAACTCTGGTTACTTTTGTCTATTTGGAAATGGT
>JAOTAX010000196.1:21924761-21937241 GCA_025629825.1 Erythroxylum guanchezii | reverse complement strand
TTTGATTAAATTTTTTTATTAATAAGAATAATAATAAGTACAAATTATTTAATAATAATAATAAGAATAATAATAATTACTCATTTGAATTATAATAAATACAAATTATTTAATAATAATATGAATAATAATTACTCATCATAGTAATAAATTTGAATTAATTGTCATAATACATTTGAATAATAATAAATACAAAATATATAACAATAAAAATAAAAATAAAAATAAAAATAAAAATAATAATATAATAATAATAATAATAATAATAATAATAATAAGATTTAGATAATAATCGAAATTTAATAGAATGAATTTATTTAAAAATCATATCGAATATAATAATAATAATGAATTGTTTAAAGTTTTGTTTTTTTATACATACTATTATTTTTATTATTAATAACTTATTTATTTATTAATGACATTAAATAATATGATTGAATTTATGATTAAGAATAATTTTGTTCTTAATAAGAATAAGGAGAAAAATTAAGAACAATGATTTCTTGTTTTGTTATTGGTTTTGGAATAACAAAACAAGAGCTTAAAAGTGGCTGTGCAAATCCCTAGCCATCTTATTATATGGCTGAAACCCGCCCACAGGCGCCTCTCCTCTCTCCAGTCCGCTGTCAAATTTTAATGCCCAAACGATGCCGTTTGGGCATTAGATACAATAGGAAACAGTAACATCCGACAGAGGATTTGGACTCAAAATCAACCAGTCGTATCTTTCGCACCTTAAAACCACAAAGCCCCTTCAGCTATTCACAAAAATCAATTAACACCTAACACAGAAATTCCAACAATGCCCCCTTCAACCACACAGTTATGATCTACACCACATCCATGGACGAAGCTAGCAGGGCCTGATAAGTCGTTTATAATGCATATGTTTTGGTATTAAATTTTATTGATTTGCGAAATTGGTATTCAAAAATTGATGGAATTATTTGTTAAATGTTCACAGGTGGCTTTCAATACCAAAAAGACGAAAAATGATCAAAAAGATGAAAAATATGACAAGAAATTCGAAAATTTCAGATTGGTCGAAATTCAAAGATTAGACATGGGCACGCCTAAAGTCAGAATCCCAAATCTGCAAAATTTTCATAATCCATCTCCAATTAAAACACAACAGTCCAAGATCGTCTCAATCTCTAAACAAGATGTCTCCCACCGAAATTGAAAGATTACCTAATCTGGACATTATCTACTCAAGATAAAGGGAGAGATTGAATTAAATTAGGAGTAAAAAGGTTGATTGCCGCATCCTACATATGGAGTTTAGGGTTGCAAAGAGAACAGAGGGGATTTTTCTGTTTTCCAGCAGTTGCCGCAACCCAACTTATTTTTCTGATTTGTTTCCTCCACACTGCTGATATGACATCATCGCATGTTCCCTAATTTTTCTCCGGCATTGGCTGCCGCATGTTGATCTCTTTCTTGATTTTTTTTATTCAAACAGTATCGTCGTATTTCCTTTCTTAGTGGCTGCCGCAAACCTTGGTTGTTCTCCCCTTGTCCACGTTTTCAATTGTTCCAGCATCACCGCATATCATCTTCTCCTAAGGCTGCCGCAATTGGATTTATCTCTTGAAGTTCTCCAGCAACATCGCATACTCCTTCTCTTGGCTGCCGCAATTTCATTTAATTAGCTTTTATGATTTAATTCTTTTGCACTTTCCAAGTAGTTAACCGTAGGCTTAGGGAATTGTGGTTGATTTAATTTTCTGGGTTCTTGCCTTTCAATTGCTACACAATTTCAATTGTTAGTTTTGTTAATTTCATTAAAAACTGGTTATGGAGACAATTCTTTTTATTATTTCTTTTGATTTCAATTTAATTATGATTAACTAATTTTCTTGTCTTGATTGAGGGATCCATGCTACATGTTATTATGGTGAGATTTTCTGGATGTTTTTCATATTGTTAATGAACATTGGATAATTTCGGATCTAACTTTTTAATTGAATTTGTTCGTTTCTAGGTGCACAACTAGGAATTAATTGATTCAACTGCTAGGTTAACAAAATCTGACGTTCAATTTTGGTAACCATAAGTAGCCATTAGGATTAACCCCTCTACGTTAGAGTCAGAAAATTCTAAGAAATTATCCACTTGATTGATTTCATGTCGTACATGCTTAATCACTTGTCATTGGTCCTTAATGCTATTAATCAATTTAATCTATGATCGTATCTAGGTTGATTGTTTAATAAGATTGCTAGGATACATGTTTATAGTCAATACACTTAAGAGAAGATTCCCTCAATGAATGTTCGTTAATAATTATAATTTCTATCAAGGATCCATAATAGCATGGTAACATCGGTGACCGAAACCAAGGTATTTTTCCTATCGACTTTTCAGATCTAGTTATTATTTCAATTTGCGATTTTCTGTTTTTGATTTCCATTATTATTTCAGTAAGTAATAAAAACCCCCATTTTATTATTTGTACCGTTTGAATTCGTAAATTCCATAATCGCAAAAATTCCTCGTGAGAACGATATCCGCTTACCGCTACTACATTAATTTGTTTTAACGGGAGTGAAAATCTTTTATATTTGGTTGCTGGCGACAGCATCACCAGAGCCCAGTGGTGCACTGAGCCCCCCAAAATTTATAAAAATTAAATATTTTGATTTTTAATTAATATATATATATATATATAAGGATAGAGTTATTTGAAGTTTAGTGGTATACTGGGCCCCCCAAGATTTAAAATCTTAAATATTTGGGCCCTCCTATTTTAAATTCCTGGCTCCGTCACTGACCACATCTTCCCAAGATACACATGAATTACAGATAGAACTCTATCACAATTAAAAAATTATTCCTAATAATTTTTTGAATCCAAGTCAAACAAAAATTAATATCTTACTCTTGAATTGCCAAAACAAAATAAGAAGATGTATACCATATATCTAACGGATATCCCACTCTTGAATTGGAGCAAAATAATTATGTCAGTTTCATTCCCTAAAGAATTGGCCTGACACCATTGGAAGTTGGAAGATAGTAAAAGGATCAGTTGCAGACATACAAATGAAGAGAGGATGGTGCTCGTATAAAGAATAATTTGGGTTTAAACTGTGAAGATTGAGCTCTTTCTTTCTTTCTTTTTGCAAGTTGCGAATATTGAAGTTATGAATATTTTCTTTTGTTATGTTTGCAGCCACTCAACCTGTCCAAGATAAGAGAAATCATTGTCGAGAGTTGACTGACCGAACACAATAATGCACAGAAATACTTTTAGTTTCTAAGAAAATTGATCAGTCAAAATCTGATTTACAGATTTTTCTTGTGACCTGAGAATCACTCCAATAAATTGATAATCTCAAATTATTGTAAAGTTTTCTAATCTTTTATTATTACTACATATATAAGTGATGATGAAAACATTTTATGTGTGTTTGGCTAGCAAAACAAGATATTATTTATACTTACTTCATAATCAAAAACGTGATTGACGTATTTTTTAAATGAATTTTTATACATAATTGAATAGTAAATTTATGAATTATTCAATATTTGAAATAACTATGAGAAACTTATACCTATGTATATTAGTTAAATCGAGTATAATTAAAATTTAGCTTAATTTTTTTAATAGTCTTAAATTTTTATTCAATATAATTATGAGAATAAATATCATTTTCAAGTTTAAACTTAACTTATTTGCAATTTTTAAATTTTTATTCACATTATAAGTCAATATCTTTTTTAAAAAATTATATAAATAAATATAAGTTATTTAATTGTTACTAAATATATATTTTCTTATTGTAATGCATGTAAAACAATAGTTATAATCCATAAATAAAGAGGTTAAAGTTCACCAATCTATCCAAATAAAACCATTAGGACAATTCATATGTGTTCCTATCAATATTTGGAATGAAATAGAATGTTTTTGTTTTCTTGCCCACTTTTCAAGGACCAACGTGTAAGAAACGCCGTTTGATTGAAGGTAAAAGACAAAGGTTGCGTGCCCTACACCAAAGCTTAACCACCCACTAACTTATTTCTGATGATAACAAGCAATACTGTTTGTACCAAAAGTCTAAAACGTGGTCTACAAAGTAAATGCGTTGTCTGGAAAATTATTAGGACGAGACTTCGTCAGACATTTCTAGAAAACGTGTTATGATGTTTTCTCTTGTAGATTAATTTTGCTGAATTAGAGTTAAATTCAAGAAATGAAAAAATTATGTTGACTTGACTTTAATTATAAAAAATAATTAATGAAAAGTTTGAATTCTTTCATCAAAATTTAAAATTTTGTTTTTAAAAAATAAAAATAATAATATTGGTAAAAATAATTATTTTCTTAAAAATATATGAGAATAATTAAAATTTAAGTCCTACTATCTATTCTAAATAAAATAATTAGAAAGATTCATAACTATTGTTTTTCAAAACCCGAGACTGGAGAAAACTTAAATTTCTAATGAAGGGTGATATAGTTCCAACCAAATTCTTTCTAGTTATTTTTAAGGACGTGACTTATCGATGTCGGGAGAAATCGTTGTCGAGAGTTGACTGACCGAAGACCATAATACACGGAAAGACTTTAGTTTAAAAATATTTATGTTTAAATATAATGCTTGCAAGTTGGGTACGATTCTAAGTTCACATGAAAAAATTAAAGTACTTTAGAGTTATTTTTAAAACACCTTATTTTACTTAATTTTTATACAATTTATATTTGACCGTCCGTTTTTATACAATTTACATTTAATGAATTATTTAGTATTTAAAAATAGTTTTTAAATTTTTTAACTTAAATTAATTTATACTTATCTAACAATGAAGAACTATATCAAAAATAAATCTTTTATATGGATGTGAAAAATGAAAGTCTAAAACATAAAGTTGAAAATTGAAAATTGAAACATGTACCAAAAGTCTAAAACATAAAGTTGAAAATTGAAAATTGAAACATGTACCAAAAGTCTAAAACATAAAGTTGAAAATTGAAAATTTCCAATGCTTGAAGGAAAGCTTTTTTTCCAAATGATTCCCATCCAGGTATAGGCTGAACAAATGACTGAGGCTGCTTATGGAAGATGGGACCGGATAACTTGTTCTTTTCTAAATACTAGCAGATTAACTCTGCACAAATGCGCAGTAAAAATGCCCAGTGCATTTAATTAAAATTGAAATGAGTAACAATTTTTTTTTTAACGAGATAAAATTTTAAAGATAGTTTAATCTATAAGGTTTTTAATTTATCTCTGATACAATTTTCTCATATGTTTTGCGTCTTACTTTGTGGTTTCGTCTGTCTTTTTATCGTTTGACAATTGCTTTGTATTTCCGTCTGATTTTATCTGTTTCTTGCGTCTCATATGCTTGTGCTTCCTCTGTACTTTCTTCTTTCATTATTATTTGTTGTTCATGAAAATCATTTACGTAAAGTTATTTTTACTTAACAACCTCCTGCTTTTTTATGATAACAAATGTTAGTAAGCATAAGCATGTTGAGGTTCCGTGTGATTTCCTTGAATCATTCTTCACTGAGAGACGAAGTGTGGAGAGAAAAGTAAGAGGAAGCCCCGGTAAATATTATAATTGCTATTACATATATATATATATATATTATATACAGATATAATACATATAGTAGTAAAAATCAATTACAATAACAAAAATTAAAGACATCGAATTTAAATTCTGTCTCTAAGAAGGAAACTAGGACGATAAAAGTAGAACGAAGTTTTAAGATGATAAAAGTAAGGCGAAGTTTTAAGACGATATAGGCAAGACGCAGTTTTAAGACGATATAGGCAAGACGCAGTTTTAAGACGACAAAAATAAGACGATGTTTGGTTGACGATAAAACGTTCAACGATAAAAGTAAGACGAAGTGTTAACACGATAGAAGACAAAGTTTTAACACGATAGATGTAAGACGAAGTTTGGTTATGTTATGTAACCAGCCGTTTGACATGTCAGAACGAAAATAAAAAGGTCTTCAAACGTTTTTTTTGTTCACAGTCTCAGTCCCAGTGTATTTAATAAAAATTGAAACGGTTAATTATAAAAATTTTAGTAATTAGCTAATTTTTTTTGTCACTTTGAAGTCATTAAATTATCAAAATTTGACTAATGAAATTATTAATACATATTTCAATTGTATAATAAACAGCGGAAAAGGCATACATAGAAACTAAGACTCTGTGTAATTTTATATGTTTACGAAAGTAAGACGGATAATAATGTTAAGTCGAAATGACTTTACATCCTATAGTTTTGACGAAGACCAAATAATGAAAACGAAAGTAAGACGGAAGTAAAAAAGAAAATGAGACAGCTTCGTGCTATTTAGGCTTTGCAGCTTTGTCTTACTTCTGTTTTTGCACATCGTCTTATTTTCTTTCAGTTGTTCTTCTATCTCACTTTGGTTTTCGGTGGTTGGTCTAAGTAAATATAACATTATTATATATTAGAAAATAATCGTATAAAGATAGCTTTAGCGAGGAAAAAAATTTAATTTTTGTTTTATTAATTTTTTGCGTCTTAATAATATTAATAATAAATGTTAGTATGAACGAAAGTAAGACGAAGTAGATGTATGACAGTGAGAGGATAAAAAAGTGAGACGGAAGCGGAAGTCAAAGTGAGACGACAGAAAAGTAAGACGGAAGCGTAAGTTAAAGTGAGACGATAGTAAACTGAGACGGAAATAAATCTGGTGTGTCGACTTTCTCTTTGAACTCTTAACTATTACTCTTACTGTTTGATACAAGGACTTAGAGAATAAATTGCAATAGTTCATAATACAAAATTTTAATAGTACAGAGGAAAAGAAAGTTTTTCAAGAAGTTTTCATAAACGTGATAATCGAAAAAGATTAGACAATTCAACCCAAGTTGGGTTTTTTCGTATTGCGACGCTAGAATGAATGATTGCGGTGCATTAAATGAGGGGTAGCATTCCAACATGATACAGTGAAACAGAACTGATTTTGGTACAGAAATGGGCGGATATCTTCACTAAACCATTGAGTGAATAATGGTTCAAAGAAATCAGACGGAACCTCAACATGGTTATGATAAGTGACCAACCATCTGATACGTCTCAATCTACTTAAAATATCGTAGAAGTTAACGGCGTTACCAACAGCGAGTTATAGCTGGTAACTTCTGTCATGAGTAAGTTTTGGAGGGAAAAATACTTCACCTATTCTACAACATTCTTGATATGACGTAACTTCGACCTTTGGAGTATTCTCAACACAAAGCTCTTGATTTCTAAAGTTCTTTCAATTTCTGTAACCAATTTTATTTTTTCGAAAGAACAAATCTGTGTATTCAGTTTCTTACCCAGGTTAGAAGGAAATGGAGCAAGCAATGGTTTACGGAAGACATGTTGATTTTGAATCCTTGAAGAAGGATAATATGGACATTGAACCAGAGATAGTAGCAGCAGGATGGAGGAAATTCTTTCAAATTCGAGAAATCGTTTATCCGAATGAAGTGAATGATTTCTGGAAGAATGCGAAGTTGGTAGACAATAGTATTGTTTCAGCAGTAGATGGACTATCTATCATAGCGACGATGGAATCAATTGAGAAGGTTACTGAGTATGCATCCGCTGGAGAAAAGCTCACAAGAAAAGCTAGGTGGATGAGGAAGTTCAGCGTGAAGGAAGATGAGGTTAATCAACAGTTGTATGGAAACAACGACCCGAAGGAGAGAAAGACCTCAAGTCTGGTGCCGAAGGGCAGGGTCTTACATGCAATTCTTTTCCATTGTATTTTACCTAGAGCAGGATCAAGGCATTTGGTGACGACGCTGGATGAACAATGCCTATTTTATTTATTGAATCGGCAACCAGTTGATCTACCATTTCTGATCTTTCAGTATATGGTTAAGGGGATGAAAGATTGCAACAGTTACCCATATGGAATGTTGCTCACACGGATATTCAGAGATTGTGGAGTATTTCTGGAACGTGGAATCAGAAGTACGTGAAATGTTAAAAGTTTTATCAACTCTGCAACAGTTGGAAAATGGGTTTAAAGAATCTGGACATAGTAGATGCAGATTCTCAGATTAAAAAGATTATTTCACGAAGAGAAAGTAGGGGAGTACGGATTATTGAAGAAGGTTCATTAAAGAGAAAAGGGGAGACACTTTTTAGTGAAGTTCCTAAACAAGCAAAAAGGTCACCCAGAGTTCGACCCTTATGACAACAAGAGGAGAAGAAATCCAAAAAGCTGGATCAAGTAGAAGATTCTGAGTTAAGAGCATCCGAGGCAACGAGATCGCTTGTCTTAATCTTAAGGGAAGATACAGCCGAAAAGGCTAAAGAGACAGAGATTAAAACAAAATTGGAGTTTGAGAAGCAGAAATCTCAATCCTAACAGGCTTCAAGACTGATTGAAGCAGAGAAAAAGCAGAAAATCAGTCGGGATAAAAGCACTCGCACTGCTGTTCAGAAGAAGAAAACAGTTGAACACAGTCTGGTACAGGGCAAAAGTTCTCGACATTTGAGTAAAGAAGATTTGAGAATCAAAGTAATCGAAGAGGTTCAACCTGTGAAGAAGAGTAGCAACTCAATAATAATCAAAGAAACTCCAACAAGGTCAGTAAAAGTTCAATTAGAATCTATCCGCGTGAATAGTAGTACAATGCATTTGTTGAACGATGATGAGAAGAGTATGTATGAGGCTCTAAGAGATCAAGGCAAGAAACCATACCCTACTCACATGACAAAACAGAGGTACACTATTTTTCCAATCACAAGGAGAACTGTGATAAAGGTTGTGCCTGATCTGCAACCGAAGGTTGTTCGCAATAATGGCAAGGGGAAGAAGAAGCTATACCCTGAAGGAGTAACAGATGATTTGCCAACAGAACAAATTACAGCAGAAGTACGACGGATAAATAAAGCATGTTTTGCAGGAAAGAAGATGACGGGAACATTCATTTCCTATCGTATTTCACAAGACCCAGGGAGTAGTGGCAGTCAACCTACAACCAATGAACCATGTCCAGTAGGTGGAAAAATGATGAAAGGGAAATACAACACCATAAGAATTAGAGATCGGATTTACATAACTGAGTCTCTTGTGCGGATGATTTTGCGCATTAGGCCACTATGTTCAATTGGTGAAGTTTTACACCTGCTTGGAAGAAAGGTTATGCGATTACCTATCCCTGATGATGTAGACCTTCCTGAACCAAACTTATCTGTTCAACCTCCTGCCCTTGAGATCATTGAAGCATTTGTTCCATCTTCAGATGCATACTGTACCACAATTGCCTTTGAAGATGAACAATAGAAGGATGATGACTTACGAGAGGACGTCGTAAAACTACAAAAAGGATTCAAGTTCCTCAATCGAGAAGTAAGGGAGATGAAGGACATGATGAAGGAAGTATTGAAGCATTTTCGATCATAATTATTTTTTGATCAATAAGAAATAGGGGGAGAAAGGAAAGGAGGAGAAGGAAATCTGGAAGTTAAGAAAAGAAGAAGAGAAGACAGAGAAGAAAAGAACTTTGTTCGTAGTTTTTTTTCAGTATACATATTCTGTGTGAAGTTTGTTGTTCTTTCTAATATGATTTGCTTCTATTCAGATAATTATAATATCAACTGGGAATGATAATAATATTAGAAAGTGATGAATCATTTTGGTATGGTTGAAGAAAGCAGCTAAAGTGAGACGGAAGCACACTCAACTGAATAACGGATATTTGAGGACTGGACGTAGGCCACGGTTTGGGGTGAACCAGGATAAAATCGCTGTGTCAACATTTCTCATATCTCAACTCTCTCTTAAATTTCAATTTTCGATTTTACTAGTTGTATACGAGAATTTCAAAAATCGTTCATTGAGATTTGTATTAACGTGTGATTCAGTTGAAGAGGAAATCCAAAGACAAAAAACAGGGGAAGCGGAGAAGTAAAAATAGTGCACAAACAGAGTGTTTGTAGTGTATAAATTTTGCGTGCAGACAAAAGTAAGACCAAGACGAAGCGGTTGAATTTAGAAAAGCGTTTAAGAAATCCGGAGGCAAAAGTAATACGAAGTTCACAGACAAAAGTAGGACGAGGAAAAAACTAAGACGAAGTGGACACTAAGACGAAGTGGGAACTAAGACGAAGTGCTTGGATCTAGAATAGCGTTGCTTGTATTCAGATAATTATGATATCAACTAGGAATGATAATAATATTAGAAAGTGATGAATCATTTTGGTATGGTTGAAGAAAGCAGCCAAAATGAGACGGAAGCACAAGTTAAGCGGAGAAGCAAAAATGACACGCATGGGGAAGACAAAAATAAGATGAAGTGCGAAGACAAAGTAAGACGAAGCGAAACTAAGACGAAGCGGTTGAATTTACAAAAGCGTTTCGGAAACTTGTGGGCAACAGTAATACGAAGTACACAGACAAAAGTAAGACGAAGCAAAACCTAAGAAGAAGTGGACAGTACGACGACGCGGGAACTAAGACAAGACGCTTGAATGCAGAATAGCGTGCGAAGACAAAATAAGACGAAGCAAAACTAAGACGAAGTGGTTGAATTTACAAAAGTGTTCCGGAAGCTCGGAGGCAAAAGTAATACGTATTAAGTCAAAATGACTTTACGAACATAATTTTGATGAGGAACAAATAATAAAAGATGAAAGAAAAGCAAACGGAAGCAAATACGAAAAGGAGACGAAAGAAAACCAGACGGAAGGAAATAAGGAAAGCAGACGGAAGAAAAGCAGACGGAAGAAGCAAAACACGGATCAGTCTAAGTTAGTTACAGAACTCAACTGAATAACCG
Organism: Erythroxylum guanchezii; assembly: GCA_025629825.1. Classification (NCBI taxonomy): domain Eukaryota; kingdom Viridiplantae; phylum Streptophyta; class Magnoliopsida; order Malpighiales; family Erythroxylaceae; genus Erythroxylum; species Erythroxylum guanchezii. The sequence goes on along the minus strand of JAOTAX010000196.1, from coordinate 21,926,451 downwards.
TTTCTTTAGTGTCGAAATCTCTCAACTCTCAATCTCTTTTATAAAAACGCGTTAATACAAGACTTAATAACGATATATAGATGCACAAGAAGGGGGGTTGAATTGTGAATCCTTTTTGTTTAATCCCCTTCGTAAACGAATTAGTTCAAAGGAACTTGTTCTTTTCACAAGAACTACTGAAAATCAAAGTTGTAAAGTATTTATGAAAACTTGTATAAAACTAAGATCGAAAATTGAGAGTTAATAGAGATTGAGTGTTGAGAGATTTCGACACAGGAATTTTTATACTGGTTCACCCCAAACTGTGGGCTACGTCCAGTCCTCAGATGTCTTTCTGAGATTTCACTATCTCTCAAAAGCTTTACAAGTATTCTTTGTTTTCGAGCCTGTTCAAGTCTCTTACAGTCAGTATTCTTTCACACTTAGCCTCTTCAGGCTATCTACACTACTTTCAACTGAAAGGATTTTCGAGCTTTGATACAGAAAAAATAGCTCTAGATGTTTCGCACAAATAAATTCTCTCAAGATTTGCTAATCTCTTTTGATTTTACTAACTGCATAACTTGTCTAACTTCTTGCGTCTTGTTTTTGCGTCTGCTTTTTTTTCGTCTGCTTTTTTTTTGCGTCTGCTTTCTTTGCTTAAGCTTCCGTCTGCTTTTCTTCATTTTGCTTTATTATTTGTTCTTCATTAAAATCATTAATTGTAAAGTCATTTTGACTTAACAATCTCCCCCTTTTTGATGATAATAAATACTCATATTAGTAAAATGAACATCATATACAGACTGTAAAGAAAGTTACAAAAAAAATTGGAACTTCAGAACTATATCTGCTTGTGTTCTTCACTCTTGTGATCTTCTTCTCATTTTCCTCCCCTTCTGCTTTCTTTCTTCTATTTTTCTTTTCTCTTCTCCCCCTATTTGTTATTAATAAAAAATGATTATGACCGAAAATGCTACAAAATCTCCCTCATCATTTTCTTTATCTCCTTGACTTCTTTGCATAGATGAGCTACTTCTGCATGTAAGTCAGTAGACGAGGTAGGTCGATCATCATCCTTCTGTTGTTCGTCTTCAAAAGCAATTGTAGTGTTATATGCATCTGAAGATGGAACACATGCTTCAATGATCTCTAGGGTAGGAGGTTGAACAGATAGGTCGGGCTCTGGAAGATCTAGATCATCAGGAACTGGTAGTCGTCGGGCTGGTCTTCCAAGCAGAGGTAGAACTTCTTCAATTGAAGATATCTTCCATAATGGCCTACGGCGCAAAATCACCTTCACAAGGGACTCAGTTATACAGATCATATCTCTAATCCTTAAGGTATTGAGCTGCCCTTTTATAAGTTTTCCCCCCACTGGACAAGGTTTATTTGTCATTGATTGACTACCACTAGTCCCTGGGTCATCTGAAATGTGATGAGAAATGAACATTCCCATCACTTTCTTCTCTACGTAGCACGCCTCATCTATTAGACGTACTTCTTCTTCAATTTGATCTGCTGTCAAAACATCTGATACCCCCTTTGGGTATAGTTTCTTCTTTCCCTTGTCAACATTGCGTACAATGTGACATTTTGGTTGAATGTCAGGCACAACCTTTATCACGGTGTTTTCTGTGACTGGGAAAATAGTGTGTGGTTGACGTGTCATCTGTGTTGGGTATGGTGTCTTTCCTACATCTTTCAAAAA
>JAOTAX010000196.1:21896883-21919366 GCA_025629825.1 Erythroxylum guanchezii | reverse complement strand
AACAATTTATACTTCAAAACCTCAAAAATAAATCGAAATCATGCTTAATTCATCAAGAAAATATCCGGGGTCCAACACATACCCACATCTGAGGCATCACATTCCAGTATAAATAATTTCTATAAATTTGGCAGGCCCAACACTGGTGCTTTAATCATAACCACCTTCAATTTCTCAAAAGCATTAGATGCCTCCTATGTCCATATGAAGGAATTTTTACATAACATTGATGATAAGGGATATACAATGACACTATAATCTTGCAAAAATTTTCGATAATAGATAGTAAGCCCTCAAAAGCCATATAGTCCCTTTACAGTGTTAGGTATTGGCTAATCTGTCATTGCTGCAATTTTTTTTGGTCTACCGTCACCCTGTCGGCTGAAATAATGTGTCCTAAGTAGGACACTTGTATTTGAACAATCAAACATTTTGTTTTATTAAAAAATAATTGGTGAGCTTGTATTAAGTTGAAGACAGTTCGCAAGTATGCCATGTGAGCTTCCCAAGTCTTACTGTAGCTAAGAATGACGTCAAAAAACACAAGAATGAATTGACAAAGGTAATCTTGAAATACCTCATTCATTAAGGCTTGGATGGTTCTTGGTGCATTGGTGAGACCAAAAAACATTACCAAAATTTCGAAGTGACCACGGTGAGTGCAAAACGTCGTTTTCTTAATGTCTAGAGGAAACATTCTAATCTAGTGATAGCTATTTTGCAAATCAAGCTTGGTGAAGTATTTTTCCCCACGTAATTCCTCTAATAACTCGTCAATCACTAGAATGGGAAATTTGTCTTTAATTAAGTTGGAGTTCAAGGCCCTGTAATCCATATAAATCTCCAACTATTATTTGCCTTTAGAACTAAAAGCACAGGTGGATATCTATAAGGCCTTGCTCAAGCATGGCCTTGGACTGTCTTTCAATCTCATCCTTCTGGGCATGTGGATATCTATAAGGTTGAAACACTATTAGACCTGTTCCTGGTTTAAGGTTAATTCAGGGATCATGTACACGAGTCGGTGGTAGCCTTTTTGGTGTGGCAAATAAATGATCAAATTCATTAAAAAGTGAATCCGATGTCGTATCCTGTGGGAACTGAAGTTCAAGGGGCTGGTGTGGCAAATCTGAGATGGCATTGTTGTTTAAAGTTCTCCCATGTAATCCCTAGTCTATCCCTATCTAGCTTGAGAAACCACACCTGTGCATCTCCATCAAAGTTGCAGTAAGCAATCTCTACCTTCTCCTCTGGTATGTGTTGATGTTAGAAATAGTGTTCAGAACGGCCTAACCAAACCAGCAGGTCATTTGTGCCATCATAGAGTGGAAATTCCAATCTAACATATTGTGGGATTTGCATTCATCCTTCCACATTGTTGGCCACTTGTGTTGTTTCCTGGGCTTCTTTGGTCAGACTCTTTACATATTTTTATGCTCCTTCTACTCGTGTTGCAGCCAATTCCCAATAAAGTTCTTCAATGCGAGTACAGAGTTGTTCTCAGCCCACACAATCTCTTTGGCGATTGTCCTGGTATATTCTCATAAAGTTCTTTAATCATTATTGTAGGGTGTTAAGTAAATCACCCATAACTTCAGGCTTTGATACCAGATTGTTACCACCCTGTTCTAGTGATCAGGTTACAAGGCCTGTAGAGTTTGTAGTAAACACTATTTTTGAGTTTTTCTTCCTTTGCAACCTGTCTTGTAATTCCTCACTTAAGACTCTCCTTTAAAAAGGAGGTCTTGAGTTCGAGTCATGCCAAAGGAGGAGAAATAGGCATGTTCCTATTGATGATCCTCTAGCCCCCGGGGCATAGCTCCTTGATTGGATCAATTACGGACGTTTCGCTTCCAGCGGCAGTGTGGGAGTTGGAGCTACTAGGGAACTTGGGGGCTGATGGGAACCTGATGTTGAGCAGGGGGGAGCCAGTGATCAATCATCTGCTGAACAATCAAGTATGTGAAGACTCTTTGTGTGCAGAAGTGTATAGACTACGTAGGAACCTGAGGGATCTTGGGGTTCCAGATTTACATCCTCTAGGCTCTTGGGGTGGGGTCGTAGGGGCTTAGGATTAGTCTGTCTAAGCCAGAATATATAATGTAATTAAAAAAAAAGCAACCCCACCAACATTTATGATGCATATCTTCCGAGACAATTAATGGTAAGGTTGCTTCTTTTGATAGCCTATCATCAATAGGAATATGCCTATTTTCCCTCCTTTGGCGTGACTTGAACTCAAGACCTCCTTTTTAAGGGAGAGTCTTAAGTGAAGAATCTGGACCAATCGGTCCACCCCTCGTTGTCACAGTGATTGTTCTATTATTATAGAGGAGGACTAACTAGAAGGACATGGCACTAAACATATGTATACTCCAATAGGAGCCAGCATTTGCTACATTGTTTATTTCCACCACCTCAGGTGAATTAAATTCCACACATCTGGTCGACTCTTTCGCTTTGAGGAAAATGTGTAATTTTCATTCTCTATGTTATGATGATATTCCAACTATTGTTTTCGGCGACTTTAGGAATCGAAAACCCAAGGATCAAGTGTTTTCTTTGAATTGTTTTATGTATCAATCTTATTCACTACCGGTTGTTAGCTTTTGCCTTTAACTAAAGGGGATTGTGTCCGCCCTGAAATGAAATCGAGATTAGGCTGACACAGGCACAGGCACTCCCTTTCCCTGGCTCCAAGTGGCCAAAATAAGATTAAAGAAAATTTTAAAAAGTTACATTTGGGTCAAGATTCAGGAAGATTCCTAGGCTATTTCTGTTCTACAGCCTCTTTTCATATCTGCTGCCAAGAGAGGAAATAATGTCTTGTTTTTTATTTTTCCTCAACAACTAGAAAATAAATCGTTTCCTGATACAAATTAGTATGCTAAATCACGTATTCCAAACAAAGTAAGATTTTCCGTTAATAAGCAACGGGTATGGGTTTGGGAGTAAAAAAAAAAAACACCTCATAAATTAATCTCTTATTATTGTTCTATTGTTGATCATGGGTGTGTTCAAAAAGAAGTCGGCGCATCTCTAAGTGGCCCAAACAAACAGACATCTACCAAACATCAAAAAAACAAATATCAAAAGCAACGCAAAATCAGACCGTCCAAAACTAAATCTAACTTTTCAATAATTAAATCACAAAACAAAATAACAAGTATCCTGATTAACTCAAAAGAATTAGGAACACCAAAAGCTCCGAGTCTTTAAATTTAACATCTAATACCTACACCAACCAGATCAGAACTAGACGGTTTCATCAGGTTTCTCCAAAGACCATTGTATGCAAGTGGGCATCTCCAAAAGGTTTGAAGAAAAAGGTGTACATACAAATGCATCTGTCAATGAAGTATTAGGTAACGGGGCAGAAGAATCTAAAGGTCGAGTATGCGAATGGACGAAGAAGAAGCTCAACCTGCCAAATGTCACCATTCTGTCTGCACCCCCCCATCATAAACTCCAGGTGACTGGTGATAGTCTTGACCCCAACGAATTTCAAAAACCAGCTGAGGGGCAAAAGAGGGAAGTAAAGCCAAAATTCCCCAGTTTAAATACCGAAATATACCACCAGAATCATAGGGGTAAAATGGCCAGACCCCACAAAGCCACAAATTTCCCAACAAATTCACCTACTCACTTGAGTCCTCAATTTTTTTTGTATCTTTTTTTAAATAATTTTTATGATGTGATTTTCCTTGTTTTCTCTTTAGTCCTCAAAAATCCTTTTTTCCCCCCTCCTACTAAGCTTTCTTCCTACTTGCAATCACTACCTCAACACAACGCAAGACAACCATCATCCCCAACCAAAAGAATTCAATCCCCACTTTCTCCCGTAAAATGTGCGTCAGCATACATTCTACTTGGTTGAAATTGGTGATGAAGCAGAATGGTCCACACCTCCTTGAGCACTAACGTGTCCCAGTCCCCTGCTGCTCGAAAGTTCTGACTGGCTGTTCAAATCCCCAGATGACGAACTGCTACAAATTGCATCTGTTGGAATACCAGATCCACTCCTAACAATGTGATTAGAAGCGTTCTCTTCCAATGAAATACTCTCAATATGACCTCCTAGAATGTCGGCACTGGACTGAGGAGTTGATACATTTGCAAACTGAACCGAAGGTGGCATTATCCATCTCTTCCAGTCATTTTGTCTCCTAATTTTGTCACCCTACAAGATTATGGCAAGAAAATTGACAAGGATGAACCACAACATGTAACAGCACATTATAAAATGGCATTTAGATCTAATTATGTTATAAATTGTGGCAAAAGCAGTTCACAACAATTGTGCCTATAGTGCCACTTGCTAGCAGCCCGGAGGTCATTAACATCGGGAGTACCTCCAGTCAGCTGCATTTGTTTGTTAAATGTGGATATTATGTTTCAGACAGCATAAATTATTTCAAGACGATACAATGATAAAGAAAAAAATCTTTACAGCAAAATATTGAGGGTAGAAGTGATAAAATAAGTAAAATCACATAAGTGAGTGATTTTCAGATATGTTTAAAGTCGTGTTTTGCCTGAGTAGACACTTCAAGAAGCAAAAGCCTAGTACAAATGCAATAAAAGAGGTACCTGTACTTCCACTATGTTTGAATTTCTCATAGAGTCCAATATAACCTGAATATTTGGAGTCAATTGTGCCACCTGAAACATAAACCAGGGACATATGACCTTGCCTCAATAGAATTTACTAAGGTCTCTCAACATTGTAAGCCCAGAAAATTTTTGACCTAATAAGAACGGATATAGGATTGTACAAACTACAATCCAAAGTGTCATGTCAAAATCATCAGATAACAAAAGCATTTACGAGTGTTTGAAACAAAATTATGAATAAGCATTCAAACAGCAAACTGCAAACTTGCAGGGGCTCAATGAAACTAATTTATATCTAAAAAATTCTTAAGCCACTCATCACATAACAGGTGTGAACTACTCTAGCAAAGGCAGCAAAATCAAGCAACTGCTGGTATTCCTCAACAGAATTCAACAAATTTCCACAAAACATTGATATCCTTTCCTGATAGTTGAGAGACCGGAGTTCAATGTTTAACATTCTAATCTGCACTATGAAATTGTACTATTCATTTAGCTACAGTTAACAATCATCCATTCCAAGGAACAAGGAACTTGCCATGATTTATACCAAAATGTATCAACTGCAAGTGCATATGCAAAACAACAGTAAGGGATACTTATATCTAATAGATGATTACAGCAGTTTGTTTTTTTCACCAGTAATACGAGCTGCGCAATTTGTTTTATTGAAGCAACTCACTTTTTTGAAGCCTGCTATTAATTTAACATGTACCCAGCCCTGGTCATCCATGTTCTGCCGCAAGAAGGTATCTTTAATTAAATTTTCATCACTGCAGGAAACAAATATGACATAAAAATGCAGTTAATTTCCATACGAAAAAAAGGAGGAACAGGTTGATGTGCATACTGCAAAAAAAGATGAAAACCCATGTAACAAGAGAAAAGAAGGGATAAGCACCTGAAATAGTAATTTATCTGCTTCATTATATTATAATGCAGCTGAGGGTCAGGGAAGAACATTGCAGGAGGTGGTATTCGTGGCGCAACATAATAAACCTGCAATGGAAACTCTGAAAACAGACAAGATGTTAGAGCAGATCTTCATGAAAGAAAAAGCAAAAACAAATGGAGATGCTTACCAGGAAAGCCCATTGGGTTGCCAAAACCTTGCAAAGGTGAAGATGCCACATATGATGCAGAAGTTGGAGGAAGAGCTGAAGACAGCGGTGGAGGCCTCATAAACCTTGTGAAAGGTCTTTGTGATTGCATGTGGCCATCTCTACCATTGAAACGTCGTTCGTTATTCCAACCTTGGTTCACACGATCTTGATCACTTCTGCCCCCAAGGTTGTGATGATGAGAACTGTCTCCACGAGAATGTAGTCCACCATTGCGGTTCCGGAAAGAGCTGCGTATCGGATGTTGGTGATCGTTGGCACCACGGAGTTGAGTATTCCTTTGTGAATGGTCTCTAGGTGAAGAGTTATCTAAATGCCCTTCCCCTACTGGACCCTGCATTCCTGGTGGCTGAGAAGTACCATCATTAGAAGAAGAGTTAGTGCTATTGCGTTTCATTGATCTTGATCGAGCTGATACCATATGGTTTGGTGTGGAATTGGGGTTTGCATTATTACTAGATTGTCTCGGAGATGAAGAAGAAGGCATGGTTTCAGCTCCCTGTAGTTGTTAAAAAGAGTAGAATATTAAGCATCGGATTTTAAGCAAACCCATATCAAAAGAACAGGGCATTGGCCGACAAATGGTTTAAACTTCAAATCTCAGAAATTTCTTCTTATAATGATCAATCACTAAATTTTCTTTGGTTTATTGATGAAAAACTAAGCAATTTCTTTTGAAAGCAATTTGTCATCTATAAATTTTCATGAATTTATCAGAGATAAAGTGCTTCAAGAAAAATATGTAGATTATTATAATAGTTTAATAAGTACCCAATCAATTTAGAAATAATGAATAACTCCCAAGAATAACGTAGGAAAAAAGAAATAATTCAGCATGCTCTTCATCAACCGAACTAAAAGTAAAATTGAACGTACTTACATTCAAGACATAATTAACAACTAATTCTCATAAACTTCCTCAGAAACCGAACAGACAACGTAAAGTTTAATATTCAGCAAACCTGTGAAACAGAGTCCGGCAACGATCCATCGGATAAGCCCTTCAATGAATCAGAAGAGGACTTCGTTGCACCTCTAGCTGACTTAGAAAGAGGGGGCCACAGCTCGGCCCCCATAACCGTCCCAACCTCCGAAGTCCCATTCAACGGCTTGTTCCACACCGGCCGCTTACCGGCATTGCTACCGGACACATTCCCATTCTCCGAAAAATCCTCCTCCACCGTCGAAGAAGCCGATGAGGAAACCGAAACCACCGCGGCTTGCTCCTCCGCCGCCAATGGCAAATAAGGAGTAGCCGCGATCCGTTCCGATTCACCGAGGACGATATGCGTCCATGGGGACGGCATCGCCCCGCCGGTGCGCCGCGATTGGGGGCTACCGCCCTTCGTGTTACTACTATTACTGTTATCGACGACGGAGTGACGAGGAGAGCGATTGCTCGCCGTCGTCGTCATGATCGAAGCAGTACTCGTCATTAGAGAACCAACAATGACCTAGTTTTCCAAGAAACGATGATCGGGGGACAAAAATTGGAGAAGATCAAATCACAATTGGAGACTTAATCGGATAGTGAGGGTTTGCGAATACAGAAATATGGGAGGAGTACACAGCGGCGATCGGAGAGATTAGGCCAACAGCGTTAGTGGCATTGCTGCTTAATCTTATTCCTCGTCTCTCTTCTCTGATTCTCTGAGAACGCTCAGGTCAGGTTTTTGTTCACATGCGTGATATTTTGACGCAACTAGCGTTTTTATACTTTAACACTAGTTCTATTTGGAATTGGATCAAGTAATTTTAGGTATTGAATTTTAATTATTACCTGGAATTAGTTTAAGATGGCTTGGGTACTACTACTGACTACTGAGGGAGTGTTTTATTTTATAGCGATCATGTCTCCGATCCAAGTTAAATTTTTGCAACGGTAGAAGTTCGATAGGATACTAATATGTAATATCGTCGAATCAGATAGTTTTCATTTTAAATTTTTTGACACCTTATCCAACATAACTAATTTAAATCGTTTACAAATTCTTTTTTATATAGCTGCTGAATTCGAATTCGAATTCGAATTCGAATTTGAATTTGAATTCTATTACGGTTTAGTATAGAATTATAATAGGATATTAAGTTTACAAAAATGTAATAATTGAAGGTTATTTATATATCATTTTAGAAAAAGATCCTATTTAGTCATGTATTTAATATTTAAAAAGAAATTTATAAAATTTGTAAATTATAGGCATGCATACCAAAATTAATAAACTTTATTTATATAAGTTTATTAGATATAAAATTTAAGAAGTATGTATAATTAATACAATTAATTGCTAACTTGAGATTTAAAAAAAGAAGAAAAAATTCCGGGAAGATGTGTTTTAGAAATTGTTACTAAAATCAATGTTATTGTCGCTTTTACTTTTTAAAATTATAAAATAATTTCTAGATTTTGTAAAATTATAAAATAATCCTTATGGACTTTACTTCAATCATATTTTAAGAAAACATAATAATATAAATATGTCTTTATTTTAATTAATATTATTTTCACGTATTTCTTATAAATTAAAACAAATTCAATTTCAAATATTATCTTTACATATTTCAAAAATTATTGTAATATTTTTACATATATATATATATATTAGAAAATCTATATTATCAATATAAAATATATAAATTTAAAAATATTAAAATTATATATTTAGTTATGTCTTCTATAATCACTTTAAATTAGTCTAATGACATAAAAATTTTATTTAATACATTCTTCTTTGTATTGTTATTATTTATTAAATAAATTATAGACAATTTTATCATATTTATTTTTATGTATAATTCATTATTATTTTATATAGAAAATTTTATTTTTTTAATTTAATCTTAATTTTTTTTAAAATATTTGCAATTATGATCAATTTTTGACTAGTATTTTGGTTACTGGCTAACCGGTACAAAACTCTTTTGGTTTGGTACCGAATTTTTATTGGTTTGTTTGGCATAACTTGGTTGGTAAGATATTGAATGAAAACCTTAGCAGCAGCAGTGGCAAGGTCACTCTCATTCAACTCAACTCAACGACACAAACACAAAGATGTCACGATCACATAATCTTGGCAGTGGAATGAGTTGCTGATTCCATCACGAATTGGGTTGGGCTGTGAACCTTGGCCACTTGGGCCCCAGCCCAGCTTTTTGTTGTTCCATGTCTTAACGATGCTATTTGAAGACATCGAAGTATGTCATAATTATGATAGTAAAAATTTTCAATGACTCTAACTTTTATTTTAATTTTAATTTTTTAATTTAATTTATTTTAAAATTATTGTTATTAAAAATTATAAATAATTAATCAATTTTTAAATTAAAATAAATCAATTAATTTTTATTTTATTGTTTCTTTTTTTCCATTAAACTTTAATTAAAGAACAATCTCTTTTAATTATATTTTAAATTCTTCAATTTTATTCAATCTATAATTGATTTTATACAGCCTAATATTAGTTGAACCATTTAAATTTAAAAATGTTTGTATTTAATTTTAACCTAATTTTTAAATTATTGATTATTACTTATTATTAAATATAATAGTGAAACGAAAGCTAGAAAAAAGAGTTTGATGAAGCATTTGTATTATTATTGAATTCAAAATTAAAATCAAATTATGTCAACATATCTATTTCCACATTTCCTTTTAGAATTTTAAGAAATAAAGTAAAACAAATGATTTTTTATCTTAGTAATTGATTTATTTTTCAACTTCACTTTCAAGGCCACAACTTCCGTTAGCTTTATATTTATACATCCTATCAAAGATCTGGCTTAAATTTGAGCAACAAGAGGGTCTTGGTCATTTTATAGCTATGAAAAATTGAGGAAACTTGGAAGTAAATCTTTGACAAGAGAGAAAACGAGTTCTTTAATGTCTTTGGATCTTCTTGCCTGTGAATCCGCAGTTACCGACCATAGTTACTACTTGTTAGACACAACTTACATGTTTAGTTGTTTTAGCCATCTTCTTCTTTGGCTATGTCAATTGAGCAGTGAGTCATCAATAAAATTTTTTACACCAACCGTAGTGGCAAACCAAGTTTTAGGCCGCTCGAAATCTAATCGAGATCGAGGTAGGACTATGAGTCATGGACTTTGAGCCTTTAAAAAACTCAATTCCAAAAAAGAAAAAAAAAATCTCTCAAAAAAAAAAAAACTCAATTCCGATCCAACCTAATGTCTTCCCCAGTTTATAGCACAACAGTCTATTCGTTCTATAAGCTCTTGTTTTAATCATTTTGCACTAGTGTTATGAGAATAGGGTCAAACATTATAAAATAAAATATTAAACTATTTTCAGTTGTTTATGTTGTTGCAACCAATTGTTTGGTTGTAATTTTATATATGATATTATTATGTTAATTAATAAAGGTACTCTTTATTTTTATGTATTTTGATAATTATAATATATATTTTAAATGTAAAGGTAAAATCTTTATAATAATTACGATGCAATTGAAATTATGATAAAATCATAATTATGAAACTCAATTTTATTTATGCATTATTCCTGATTGTAGTTTTATCAAGATGGAGATATTAATTGAACAGTAAAACTAGTACATGTTATCTATCTTTATTACGAAGAAAGTAATTATTCTCATAACTTAAACTATGAAGTTATTAAAACAATCGTGTGGGTGCTTATTAGAGAATAAATTTACTAAATTGACTTGATTATGAGGAGCTCAAATAGAATATTAATTATAAATCAATTATTAATTAACTAAAATAAATATGATTAGATTTAAAAGAGTGGACATTAATTTCATTCTCTATGTACAATTGAAATATTGGATGAAGAAAGGCTTAAATTATACATCATAACGATGCATTGATAGGTTGAATCAAACCACTTTGACATTCCAAATATTTGGGTAATCATAACATACTACTTCATGTCAATCTTGATCCATAATTACAAATTATTTAACTAGAACATTAAAGATAAACTAAAAAGAGTTTTAATTTAACTGATTATGATTATAAATTATAATTATAGTTCATAATTATTGCTAACATATTAGAAACCTAACGGGTCATGCATAAAGAACAATTAAAATGTAAAAATCAATTTAAATTGAGTTAAGACTTAATTGTGAAGTTTGAGAAAATTTAGAAATCAAATATGAGATATTCAATTTTATTTAAATAAAAATGTAATTATAATTAGAGTTGGACTTTGATTATAATTATGAAATTTATTTTTTATAAGAAAGAAACTCTATTATCTTTTCCTATAGGAAACAGTCCTAAGGAAGCTATCACTCTTGCTTTTTTTCTCTAATAGTTCAGTTCTTTTTCTCTGCTGTGTGGTTCTGTTCGAGGCTATACATGTAGACAACTTATGGTTGATAGTTTGAAATTTGTTTGCAATATTTGACAACTTGAGAAGAAATTTTGTTGGGTCCTGATTTGATTACCTAACTCTTGCGAATACCGAATTCGGAACCCAACCTCTTGCGAATATCATCATGCTTAACTTGAGCGTGCATATTACCTTATAGGGTTATTTCCATGAACCCTTATTAGGCATCATCTCACAAGGGTGGCGTGCCCACAATAATCAAAAGTCAAAACAAACTTATTCTTCCAACTAAACCCTTTTAACAAGGAAGTCAATATGAACATACACAATCGAAATAGTTCAATCTATCATTTCATTACTCAAGCAACAGAGTTTGATAAACTTTATTTACATATCAAAAGCCACATCCTTGGCTTATTACAAAAATACAAAATAGCAAATGTAGCAATTTCTTTAGGCTCTTGATCACTTGATCTCCTAGCTATAACCTGAGGATGGGGACAGGAAGGGGGTGAGTTTGAAAGCTCGTGGGAAACAGTTTATAATAAAAAGATAAGCAGAAACCTTGAAAACAGTTTACTTGTCATAGAAAAATGTCTTATTAAATCGTAAAATACTTGTTTTTCAAAATTCTTGTCGTGTAGTCAAAATTCACAACTTACAAAACATGAATGCATCAAACTTATCAAACATATCTTGAATACATAATCACATCAGAATGGTTTGGGTAAGTCCGAAAATACGACGCACTACACATTTCCACTTAATGATCCTATGTAGTCGTGAACTTATGGGAGTCCATGAAGGAGTTCCATGCCACTAACGGGCAGGTGAGAGAAGCCGATTCTTGGATCAATGTGCACGTGACGGTTCTTGAGGAACTACCACAAACCCACATAACACATATTTCTTAACTTGTCAACTTGTTGCCCAAAAAGGTACTTTTTTCTTGAAAACTTGCATTTTCATATACTTGACGTATATCTTGAAAACCCTTCTTGAAAACATACTTTCAGAAACATGCATCTTTTTCAAAAATATCACTTTCATGATCTTTTCCTTTTGAAAATCATCACTCAAATCATGTAACAAATATATAGCAGATTTCACAAATCATTCATAAATAATAATGCAACACTTATGATGCAAATAAAATCAGAAAACTTCTTTGATTTAAAGAAAATGGTAGTAGCTTATTTACTCTATTATAAAAATGTACCTACCTTGATTTCCTTGCTTATAGACTTGCTCAAGATGCTTCTTCTCTTGTTCCTCTTGCTTCTTCCTTGTTCCTCTTGTCTCTTTTGATCCCTTCCCTCTTCACTAAATGAAGAGATCTTTAGCTCAGAAGAAAGCTCTTCTTTTCCTCTACCTTTTTCTCTTCTTGAACAACTCAAAATCTCTCTTGGGGGCTAACATAATTAAAAAACCTAGCTTGTTTCTCTAGTTTCTCTCTTTCATTCTTTGTCATGTTTTCTCTCTCTTATCTCTTTTCTCATCCATGCATTTTTCTTCTCTAGAATCTTCTCATTCACGTTTTCTCCTTTATTTATAAGCAAGACAACACTTGTTCTTCCAATTATGCCCTTAATGATTGAGAATTGTCCCATTTACCCTTCTCTTTGTGCCTTATGTCTATTATACTTAAGTGTCTTGCGAACAGTACTCTTAAATATTCTAACATAACACTTTCTTCCAGAAAATGTCCCCCATTGTCTTAAGTTTCTAATTCCTCCAAAATCATTCAATTTGGTTCAATAATTCAAAAGATATACTTCAAAAATTTTTGGACTGCTCTTGTCCAAAACAATATACTATGCACAACTTCCTTCTGAAATCTAAACATCTTAAAGCCTGAATTAGATTCCAATTTCTTCATACCATTTGTAGCTCCATGTCTCTAGTTTATCAAAAATTAGAAATCATCCCATTTGGAGCTCTACCAATCCAGAAATCATTAAAATACTAAAGTATATTCAGTGGAATAACACCAGTTCATATATTTAAGAACATACACACTGTACCTATCCCACATTTTTCACTCAATCTATCTCCCTTCATTACAGATGGCTACGATTCTTTGTGGAGACATAAAGCAATGTCTTACGAGTCCAATGGTTTAAGAATCAAGTCATTTGAGTATCTAGAGAATAGCTTATGACCAAAAGATTCCAATCTGCTTTTGTCCTCAATCATACTGAACCTATTTCGTAGAAACAGCCATAACTTTCTCTAAAAATTTCTGATTAAGGCGTTCCTTAGATGGTTCGAAAGAGGACTTCAAGAGTTACAACTTTCATGAAGACCTTGAAGACAAATTCTATCTTCTGGATTTTCTTCCTTCTGACTTTTGTATCTTTTTACTTTTGCATCTTCTTACTTTGCATTGTCTTACTTTTGCATCATCTTACTTTTGCTTCATCTTACTTTTCTTCGTCTTACTTTTGCATTGTCTTACTTTTGCATCATCTTACTTTGCTTCGTCTTACTTTGCTTCATCTTACTTTACTTCGTCTTACTTTTGCATCATCTTACTTTGCTTCGTCTTACTTTGCTTTGTCTTACTTTTGCTTCGTCTTATTTGCTTCGTCTTACTTTGCTTCGTTTTACTTTTCCTTCCGTCTTACTTTTCACTCTCTAGAGCATCTTTACTTATAAAGATCATAACTTTCGACTCAAATATACAAAAATTCCATACTATATACCGTTGGAAATATAAAAGAAAGTCCTACAATTTTCTAGAAGACACATTTGCCTAAATCAACCTAGATTAACCCAGAATTTCCCATGAATTCAGAACACGAATTTTTTATTCCTCCACCAATATACTACACCCAGTTCTCAACTTCATGACAACTTTTAAGATTCTTAGAGACAGAATTGAAATTCGATTTCTTCATAAGAAACATAGCCATATGTTTCTAGTTTAATTCAAATCAAGAATAATCTTGTTTGGATAACTAAAGAAAAAACTATGGCTAACAGACCGCAGCACACTCAGTGAACATTTTCCAAATCAACTCTTTATTTCAAAAATCTTTCCTTAACACAACTCATACCAAGATCACCTTTTGTAAATCATTTACTCATCATTCTTAACTCCATTTGAAATCAGTATCATCCACAAAGAAAAATATAGTCCATGATTAATCATGAACACTAATAACGAAACATACACATATGTACATATTCTTTATCAACTTACTACACATAGGTTGCTTTCATTTTACTGCTAATTTTCACCTTAATTCTTCCCATTTCAAAATCTCTTATCCATCGAAAACACCATAGCAAATCATGAATCTATCCACATTTCGCATTCCTTACTTTACTCTTATCTATCATTTCTTAGTTCAAAAACTTTCATTCATTTGTTCTTTACTTGTGACTAATCACCCAAAATTTCTCATTTAATAGTTCAAATCTTCCAAGAAAAGTTCAGGGTCCAATAAATTTACAAGAATCTAAATCGTTCATTCTTTTATTTATGATTCATGTTTTTTCAAATTATTCAATTATTGAGATTTGATTAAAAATATATAATTTGTTTTTCTATTGTGCTCGTGATTCAATTATGAATAGTTTTCTAACAGTAGTATCAAAGTCTCCTTTAATTGTTGACTTAATTAAATTTGTTTGATTGTCATTTATTTGTTAAAATTAAGGCTTAAAATTTTTATTTTGAAGAATTGCCTAATACAGATTAGGGGATAATAATTTAGGGTATTGTTTTTGTTTATTAAAAATTATACCTCCTAGTTGTTTTTAAAAGTTCTGAAAATTGATTTTGAAGTTTTTGGAAATTATTAATGCCTAATGCCTTTGTTCTGCTTTTGAAAATGCTTTTTTGTTTCTGGATATTTAGATCAAAAGTTGTATAAAGAAGGATATTTGGATCCTTTTGATTATTAATCATAAAGTTACATAAAGAAGGTTATTTGGATCTTTTTGATTATACATCATATGAAACTTGTTAATCTTGTTTATTAGGAAAGATAACCAAACTACACGTTAATAGAAAGGGAGAGAACTAAACTACCTTTAAATAGAAAGACAGAGCATGCTAGTGTGTCACTAGAGCTTGTATATTCAGATGCATGTGGCCTTATTGCTACTTATGTCAAAAATAGAAACTCACATTTTATTATAATCATAGAAGATCATTTCAAATATAGTTTTGTGTACTTAATGAAGCAAAATTCTAAATTATTTTGAAAGTTCAAAGAATTGAGACTTAAGATTGAGAAACAAATTGGCAAGAGTATTATGATATTTAAATCTGATTGAGGTGGTGAGAAGTTAGACCATGAGTTTCTTAGTTACTTAAAAATAGAATGGAATTCTTTCACAATGGACTTCTTTTAGAACTCTATAACATAATGTCTGAGAGGAGAAATTGTACTATATTAGATATAGTATATTTTATGATGAATCATGCAAACCTTATATTTTTGGGGATATGTACTTTGCTTACCTTCTAAATAGAGTTCCATCCAAACTGGTTGATAAGACTCCGTATGAGATGTGAAATGATAGTAGACCAAACTTGTCATATCTAAAAGATTTATGGATGTGATATTTATGTGAAGCGTGGAACAATTGATAAATTTTAAGCTAAATTAGATAAATGCAAATTTATGGGGTATTTAAACAAGAGTGTCAGATATCAATTTTACCACCCTTTTAAGTAAAGTTGTTTATTTCAAGACATGATACATTCATAGAAAAAGAATTTGTTTCTTGAGAAAAATGGTAGAGTCAGGTAGAAATTAGAGAAGTTAAAAAGCCACAAATTCAACATACTAGTAGGATATGTCGTTTTTACACTAAATTAGATTTATATATTGAAAAGGAGAAAGATAATATATCGCTTATGGATAATGAGCCAACTACTTTTAAGGAGCCAATATGTGATATTGATTCTTTAAAATAGCATGGGAGATTTGAAATGGAATTCATGTATACTAACCAAGTATAGACTTCTGTGAACCAACCCCTTAAGGTAAAATAGGCACAAGGAAAGAGTAAAAGGCCAGATCAATCTACAAAAAAGAAATGGTCACTCCGTTGGTTATAAGTAAGTGTTTAAGGGAAAAATTGACATGGATAGTAATGTACACATGTACAAAGTAAGGTTAATGGCTAAAAGATACAAACAAAAATAAGGAGTTGATTTTGATGAAACCTTTCCATTAGTAGTTATGCTCAAGTCTATAGGGATATTATTTGCTATAGTCATATATGATTATGAAATCTAGCAAAAGAATGTCAAAAAAATATTTTTCAATGGAAATTTACTTAAGGATGTGTGTATGACACAACTTGAAGGTTTGAATCCAAGATTTTTCTTATTCAGGTATATAATTTGCAAAAGTCTATTTGTAAACTTAAGCATGTGCCATAAAGTTGGAACATTCATTCTGATTATACAATCAAAGAGTTTAATTTTATTAAAAATATGGATGAACCATGTGACTATAAGAAGGTTAGTATGAGGATAGTTATCTTCCTAGTTCTATATATGGATGACATATTGCTTATTAGAAATAACATACCAATGCTCTAATTTATAAAGATTTGGTTGCCCAAAAATTTCTCCATGAAGGATATGAGAGATGTAGCCTATATTTTGAGAATAATAATCTATAAATATAAATTAAAGAGGTTGCTTGTCTTTATCTAATACATGTGCATAAATAAACTGCTAAAGAGGTTTACGAAAGAGAATTTCAAGAGGAGATTCTTACCTATGTCATATAAGATTTCTCTCTCATAGAGTATGTTTTTAAAGACATGGGAGGAGAGAGATAAAATGAATTGTGTTCCATATACTTCGGCCGTTGAATCAATTATGTAAGCGATGCTACGTACTATATTAAATGTCTCTTATGCTTTAAGGATAATAAGTAAATTTTAAGCCAATTCGGTTATGTTCACTAAACATTTGTGAAAAATATCTTAAAGTACTTGAGAAGGATTAAGAATATTTTCGTGATATATGGAGGATTTGAACTAAAAGTTTAAGGGTATTCAAATACTATTTCCATTATGATTATGATGATAACATATCATAGTTAGGATACAACTTCACTTTGAATAGTAGTGTAATAAGTTAGAAAAGTTTCAAATAACCAACTATTGGGAATTCTTGACTTAAACATAGTACATTTCGTTGGGGATTCTTGACCGAGACATAGTATATTTCAATGTCAGAGGTGACAAAGGAAGTTGTTTGAATGAAGAAGTTCATCATCAAACTTAGAGTGATTCTTAGTATTGTTGAGCTAATAGTATTGCACTGTGATAGCAATGGTGCCATTTTAAAGGTAAAAGAACCAAGGTCTCATCAACAGTTTAAACATGTAGTCAGGAAATTTTATTTGATCAGGGAGATAATGGAGCAAAACAAAGACATAGTATTATAGTAAATTTACATTTTCCACTAGAGAGAATCTTGCAAATTTTCTCAATAAGTCATTGTCTCAAAAGTCAAAAGTGACATGATTGATATGTACAGGGATGGAGACAAAAATTTAAAGTAGAAGGGTCCAAATATTTAATTTTTTTAAATTTTGGGGGGCCCAATGCACCACTAACCCTTAAATAACTTCGTTTTTATGTATATATATATAATAAAAAATATTTAATTTTTTAAAATTTTTGGAGGGCTCAGTGGTGTGTCTCCGTCATTAGATATATAGATGGCTATGGTATTAAATACATAGGCGATTGACTTTAATGCAAGTGAGATTTTTAGTTTATGTCTTTGTAACCAATAAGTTGATTTTAATGTTTTATATAATATTATTATTTTAATTAATAAAGGTACTCTTTATCTTTATATATTTTACTAATTATATTTGATATTTCAATATTAAAGGTAAAGCCTTTGGAATAATTCCTATGCAATTAAAATTACGATGTGACTATAATTATAAGATTCAATTTGTATTTATGTATTATTGCTAAATTATTTTTAGTTGTAGTTTCATTAAGATAGAATATTAATGGAATGATAAAATTAGCATATATTACGTTTTTCTTATGTGAAAAATAATTGATCTTATAAATTAAAGTACGAAGATGTTTAAATAAATGTGTAAATATTTATTAGAGAATAAATTCATTAAATTAGCTTGATTATAAGAATCTCAAATGAAAGATTACATGTTTATTTGTTGATTTTCTCGTAATGATAGCTGTATAATTAATTCTTAGATTTGAGATTACCAAAGTGTTTTAGGTAAGAATTATCATATTTGGATATTACTTATTACCTATTATATTTAGGATAGCTCGGTCGATAATACATAAATATAATATGAACAATAAAAAATAATTAAATAAATCAATAAAAAATTAATCACTTTAAAGTGATTAGAGAGAATACTGTTATTAGTTAACAATATTAAAAAAATTTCTAATCAGAGTAAATTAAAAATTTAAAAATTATTTTCAATATCCCTTATAAATCAATTGTTAAATACTAAAAATAGTTATAATTAAAATTAAAAAAACACTAATTCGATTATCCCAATAATAGTAATTGGGATAGTGGCTTACCACTGGCCTCTTAAGTGTAATATTATGGCCGTTTCCATGAAACGCTTTGGGTTGAAAACTAAGCACTAGTTAAATGATTCCTTTCCTTACAATTGTTTAGGTTTTTAACCAAAGGAGAAGCCCATCATTTCTCACTCGTGAAGCAAATATTTACTGGTTGTTTAATACGATCTGTTATATTCTGTTATGTTGCACTTCACAACATCCTACCACCAATTGTATATCCAAAATTTTATCATATCATAGATGATGCTTCCCGATACACCAAAACTTCTTAGGCAAAATTTTCTTTTATCCACCACGCTTAACTATACATGTAAACTGACAAAAACAAATGCAACACTTTGCAAGGTTATCACAACTAACGTAAATGTCATTCTATGAAATCTTTTCCTAGGCTTAGGACATCCGCTAGCTAGCAAACACAGAGCCAAGATAGCCAACAGGATCAAACCATAAAGCATGTCAGGACTTTGGAGAAAAATAGCAATTGACACAACAGTTCGTCTAATGTTTTCTTCTTTACAATGGTAAGAGCAGGGCGGAGCAGGGAATGAACTCAGCTAGCAGGTTGCATCCACATGCTTAGAATGAATTGCTTCCATGCTTATCACAACAAGATCCAAGTTCAAGTCATCAGCAACTTCACCAATGATGGCTGTGGGTTTATGCCCTTCCTCAAATCACTCCAACAACTTGAATTCCTGGAACCCACCTATAACATCTCTAATCTATATCAGCAACTTGGCGTATGTTTTAACAGGTGACAGATTGACAGCTCATATGACCATATTTGCTATTTTTACCATGACAATCTTATACATACAGCACATTTAGTTACCTTGTTATATTGAAGAGATTACGAGATTGCAAACAAACCTTCATAGAGATGCCAGCGTATGCTGGCCTTTTGGGTTTCATGCTGCGGGAGCGCTTACTTCTGCTTCTCATCAATTACTTCAAGAGGCATGAAGTTCAATAATCCGCTTACAACCTCATTAGATCAGGTCTATAACAGAGAGAAGCTAGTTGGTCTGTTACAGCATAAGCATAGGTCAATATATACGTGCTTACCGAAAACTGTTAACTCCGCTCCATATTTCCTTGCCAGTGCAGTAACTGTTGCAGCTGCCTGTCATGAAAAATTCGAAAATTAATGAACAATATTGAAGGAATGATTGAGTATATCTAATAGGGCCAGAGGAATAATTCAGGGGGTTCTAATGCTTTACTCTAGAAAATGCTTAAGTGTTGCACCAAAGTTGAATGACCTAGGTGACTAGCATCAATACATTATTAATAACATACCCAGACAAATAGAGCAGCACAAAACTTACAAAGAGCTACTAGTGAAACAAATTATCATAGTGAAACAAATTATCACAGGGACCTTGTCGGAAAACATTATTTCTTCATGAGCAAACAGAAGATGATATAGAGGAAATTCACCTGTCTTGTTCCCTTAGAAAGATAAGGAGTCATGTCCGTGATTGGGAGAAGAAGATGATTGAAATGAGCAAAAGCATCTGCAGACAGATTTGACTTCTGATTCTTCTGATGTAGCTTTAGCTGATAATAAATTAAGCATAAAAATCAAGACACAAAACAACTAGTGAATTTTAAACATATGTCAAACTTCTCCTACTCGTCTACAAGAATAACAGGACAAAGTCGATAAATTTCAGTAAGCTAGTGAAACATTGCATTAGATAAGTGGCAGCAGCTCTACTTACTTTCATCAGCGTACCAATGTTCACTAAATGTGGAAGCATTAGTGAAAAAAAGAAGGGAGTTTTAACGCAACTTTTTCAGAATTAGATGGGAGCGTTTTGTAACCCACAGAAATGGAATATTCAGAAAGTTGTTAGAATTTACGATGGGCCTATGGGCCCACACGAGAAAGAAAGCTAGACCACATATAAGTCTAAGTGAGGTTCCATCCTAAAACTAATTGGTGATAGGTGGAGTAGTTTACTGGACTTATATGTTGATCTTCTTTCCTCTCTTTCTCCAATGTGGAACAAACTCCCACTCTTATATTTCAATACCCCCTCACGTGTGGGTCTAACACGTGACATAATCTATCATTTCGAGGTGTTAACAACTAATATAAGAGCAACCTGCTCTGATACCATGTTAGAATTTACAATGAGCCTATGGGCCCACACGAGAAAGAAAGTTGGACCATATACAAGTTTAAGTGAGGTTCCATCCTAAAACCAATTGGTGATAGGTAGAGTAGTCTACTAGGCTTATATGTTGGTCTTCTTTCCTCTCTTTCTCCAATGTGGGACAAGCTCCCACTCTTATATTTCAACAAAAGTCATTTAACGGAGGCAGTAGACGTCAGCCTAGAAGCCAAAAAACTCATTGCTCAATTGTTACACAACTCAGAAACATCAAAACAGCTCTCAAGCAAGCTCATGGCTTTGTTAACTTTTAGGAAATTCAAGGTCCTCTAGTTAATAAAAGATTGATAATCACTTTCCCTAAATAGTTCAAAGAAAGAGAATAAAAGAAATATAATTCATGTACTCCAGATGCTCCCAAAGCTCGTTAAATAGAAAAGAGATGACCATTTTCATAGGACAAACTTTTTTCCAATCATTCAATGGCTGAAAAGATTCTCCGTGTATATCCCAATTAACGATGTAATGCCATGGAGAATAACCAAAGATATAAAGATATGAGAATAAAGAACTTCCCTTTACGTCCATTTCTTCCGAGTTTAGGTAGCCCAAAAGACTTAGACCAGAGAGTTGAGGAAGAGTAGGCTAAGGAAAGCAAAGATTGATTAGCAGGAGAGGAACTAGTAAAGTTCACACTTTTTGGGTACTTAGAGGTTTCAACAAAAATGGTTAACAAGCAATGAGTAAGAGCCATGACCAGGACACTTCACTACTACTACGGAGAGATTAGAAAGAAACAAGATTGAGGTTGTTCCCGAGAAAGCCTGTCTAGAGCAGACGGGGGATGATTGTGTGAGTGGAACATGTGTTAAGAGCCTCACGGGCTCTCCTTACTTGGTGGCCCATCCCTCATCATGTATCATTCATTGTACACCCACTTTGTCACAGCCTCATACGTAGCGTTCTGAGGCGGTCTATTTCATTTACGGCATTGGTCAAGATGGACCATCGCGACAAAGTCGACGGACCATGCCAACATGTTCGATGGACCATGGCTACAACATCTATTTTATTTAGAGCATAACAAGATTAAAGAAGCATATCAACATATATATGTCAACATTAACAAAGATGACTGCAAACATAATTATGCATGTCTCATATATAAAAGTCATACACAATCCATACAAAGTGCCAACATGTTCAATACAAAATATCAAACTCCCACTAATCTTATCCAGCTAGGCTCCTAACAATCCTATATGGGAGACGTGTTCTGCAAACACACATATAGGTAAGCCTTTTGTGAGTGAATCTGCTAACATGCTAGCTGTACACGTATACTCAACAGTAATGAGGGATTCAACGACTTTTTCTTTAACAAAATAGTACTTTATATCAATATGCTTTGAGCGAGAAGTACTCCTAGTGTTCTTAGAAAAACCTACAGTTGCGGAATTATCAAAATATAATTTCAGCGGACTCGAAATAGAGTTAACAATACTCAATGCTGAAATAAAATTCCGTAACTATATCAATTGACAAGCTGCCTCATAGCACGCCATATACTCTGCCTCCATAGTAGAGGATGCTGTGAGTGTCTGTTTGATACTTTTACACGATATAGCTCCTCTAGCCATCATAAAGATGTAGCATGAAGTGGACTTTTTATCATCCACACACCCTGCATAATCAGCATCACTGAACCCAACTATATCAAGAGTGTCAGCTCGCCGATA
>JAOTAX010000196.1:21881901-21896783 GCA_025629825.1 Erythroxylum guanchezii | reverse complement strand
GTTTCACATGAAAGGATTAATAAAGCCCAAATTGAGGATTCAGAAATTAAGAATCTTATTAAGTAATTGGAAATGGATTTGAATTCTGAGTTCAAATTGGAAAATGATGCATTTTGAGGAAAAAAATTGTTGCTTGTGTAAGATGTATTGTGAATTATGTTGTACGGGGCTTGAAATGCCCACTAAAGCATTGTAAGATACTTGATTTTGATGTAAATGAAATGCATTTCAATTATGGTTTAATATGGCTTTCCCAAAACTATGCATTGTCATATTTTAAAGTTTCAAGAGGAATGGAAATGTATGCAGGAAATCTGGAAAAATATGAGTAGAATTTGTGAAAGTAGTCTTCATGGATGTCTTAGAAGATCCTTTGATCTTTCAAATGGCATAAAGTTTGTGATGTTTGGATGTGGGATTAGGGAGAAATGAATGTCACAAATTACAATGTAGGTTGTGTTTGGTCATTGAAATGGCTTGAATGAATGTTTTGAAGTTGTATGTTGATGAACCTTTTGAATTGGAATTTGAGAATTTGAGGAGATGAATGTGATGTTGGATTGTTATGAAGTGTTTAGGTACTAGAAATTGTCATTTTGGGGAGTGTACATGTGTACATGATGATAGGTTGAAGATAGGAAGCTTTGGAGAGACTTAGAGGAAGGTTTGGGACACATTTCCCAGTATGTGTCCGTTAAACGGACATGAATGTCCGTTTAACTCTCTCGGGTGGAAAACACCCTTTGTCCACTTCATGTCCGTTAAACGGACATGCATGTCTGTTTAACGGACACTCTCGGATCAAAATGGCCTCCAAGCTCGATTCATGTCCGTTACATGCACTGGAAAGATTGTTCTTTTTGAGTATCTTAGGGGCAGAATTGGGTTTTGTGATCTTCAGGAAAGTTGTAGCCCTAGATGTCTTCTTTCCAATGGTCCAAGAACGAAATCAATCCGATATCTAGATTAAAAGTTATGACATTCGCACCAAGAGGGGTTAAAATTGAATTTAGGCATGAACATGGTCCATTGTTTAGGGCATATCTCCCTCATCCGACCTCCAATTGAGGTGATTCTTAGACCAATAGTTTCCTAAGACATTTATCTTTATTCCCATGAAAAATGGTATCATTTGGAGTTAAATTGAGAGAGTTTGATGGAAAATAAGTCAGGGTTCGATTATAAGGGTATGTTTGGGTTTTAAACACAGTTAGGTATTTTGAGCATATCTTGAGTTATAAAGCTCCGTTTGGGGTCATTCTTGTTTCAAATCAATTTAGAGACTTAAAGTTCCAATTTCTATGAAGAAGTCACCATATGATTTTGATGTTTGATCAGTGTGCGCTCACTACCAATGTGAAATGACCCTTCAAGAGTATCAAGTCACGGTTTCAGGAATCCGAAGGTTGGGCTCCGGAAACGGGATCCAACAACTTCCCAAGTGCACAACATATGAACTACTATAGGCTTCCTTTATGATGTTCCTTTTTAGTTCATCATCATTAGGAACACAGATTCTATCTTTGTAATACAAGTAGCCATCCTCCTTGATTGCATATTCGCCATCCTTCCTCTCTTGAATTTGTTTAAGAATGGTAACTAGCTTTTTATCTTACTTCTGTGCTTCCTTGACTTGTTGTAACAAGTTTGGTTTGAGCCTCAACTCAGCGACAATGGCTCCATCACTAGCTAATCTAGCATTCATTGCTCTTAAATTTGATGATGGTTTCCTACTAAGAGTATCAAGTACTACAATAGAGTACAGGTATTAGGTCCATTAACTATTTCTAATACAAACTTCTGACCACCAACACCAGAACTAGCTCCCGTGCCTCTACCTATGCCCCTCGGAGCCATAGGAACTGGTCTCTCTGCTTGACTAGTTGTCTGATACTATCTACCAAGGCACACTTATTGAAAATGCTCCAATCAAATGGGCTATTTTATTGTATATCATTAATACTACTTATTCAACAAATTGGATTGATTGATACAGATTGATTTTCTGTTACGACAAATTGATGAAACAATAGCTAGCCCAATAGCTGCTTCAGCAGCTACGATAGCTATAACAAAAATTAATAAAATATTTCTTTTTAATTGGCGATTATCAAAAAAGTCAAAAAATGTTACCAAATTTATATTAACTATATTCAGTATAAGTTCAAGACACATAAAGGCTCTAACCATATTTCAACTCGTGATCAATCTATATATACCAATAGAAAATAAATAGGCACTCAAAACAAGTACATATTCGAGCATGGTCAAACAACTCCTTATTAATTTTAGATCCACATCGTAGGCATGCTCTCATCATCTTCCAATACTATCTACCATGGTTCTTCCTACAATGATCACATGGGGTAACTATTCCACGTCGTGACCCACTTGCTGTAGTAGTTATAGATGGGGCTAGTTGTCATGGCCTAACTATTGATCATGGCTTTGTCTTGATTGGTAGTAGGATGTCTGTTGTAACATCTTGTTTCCATACCAAGTGTTAGAACGCTAGATTTCTGTAATTGGGAAAATAGGAATGAGAGATTAGAAAATTGCATTTCATGCTTATGCGTCATGTTAGCATACACACATGTGAATGTTGATTTTTTCACAATAAAATGAATTGTTCACGTACTCATTTGACATTTTTCGAGTATAAATGATTGTTTAATTCGATTATAATGTGAATTATGGATTATGTGTTTTAAGAATTGATTCGGAGAGTATATGTATTGACTCAGCATTTTTGGTGAAATTTTGGAAAATTTCTGAAATTTTAAGGGTATATTGGACTAGAAAAAATGCCAAGTGGCATAATCATTGATGAATAGTGGTAGAAATAAATGTCAAATGGCAATAGAAATTTTAATATGTGACATTAGGAATTAATGACTTATGTCATTAAAAATTGGGAGACAGTTGAAGTAAAAATTGGAGACAAATAAATTAGTTAATAAAAGACCAAGAAGAGACCTTGAGAGAGTGACATGTGGCACTTGCCACACTATTTGTTTTAAAGCATGAAATTCACTAAGTGAAAGACCCACATTGTGGTCTTTCACTTGTCCATTTATGAAACACACTTCTTTTCTCCACCTTCTTCTTCATTTTCTTCATCGTTCTCTTCTTCACTCACGAAACTCACTCTCACCCTCACCATGTTGATTTTTGGTCCAGCTCTTTCACTTTGTTTCTCCAAGATTTGTTGCCTTCTCCATTTTGTTACTAAAGACCCAACCTATTCCACCTTAAAAAGGTGATGATCGTATATGTTGGAAGAGCTAGGGTTTCATGGGGATTGAAGAATCTTTGGGTAAATCAAGTAAGTATAAGCATCACTCTTCTTGAATTGATCAATGGAACATGTTTTGATGATAGTTAAGGGTTAAATGTTCATAAAATGAGAATGGTACATGCTAAAAATGTGGATGAGAAATGTGGATAGATTCATGTCTTGCTTTTGTGTTTTGATGGGTAATAGAGTATGAAATGATATAATGTTGGATTAAATTGAGTAAATGGTGTTCAATGGGTGTTGGAAAAAGGCTAGCTGTAACATTTTCCATTGATTATGCTTCTGTAATTTAGCCATAACTTGTTCTGTAGATATCCAAATGAGGTAATTTTTGATTTGGATTAAATTAGAGACATATGGAGACATTTTTCATGAAGACATCAAATTCAAATTCTATCTTTAAGAGTTTCAAATTTTGACCTAAAGTTGAGTACTAGGTGTAGAAAAAAGTGCAGAAAAACTAGGCACATAATGGGTTTTTGTTATGTTTTCTTGATGAATTAATGTGAATCTATTTGGTTGTTTTTATGATGAAATAAAATGAGTCTAGAGCTAAAGAAAGGGAGTAATGTGGTATCTTGAAATGGGAAGAATTAAGGTGATAGTTAGAAGTGAAATAAAAGTGAAAATGAAGTTGAATATGTGTAGGAAGTTGATGATGAATGTGTATATATGTCTATGTTTTGTTATTAGTGTTCATGACCAATCATGAACTATAATTTGTTTATGGATGGTATTGAGTTGAAATGGAATTAGAATGATGGGAAAATTAGGAGAAATTGAATTAGAAATGATAGATAAGCTTAAGGTAGTGAATGTAGTAAGTAAAGAGTTAGAATATGGAAAATGTGGATGCACTTGGATATACTTTGGGACAAGAGGCATAACTTTTTCTGTAGAACTTGGATTGAGGTCACTTAGGTATGGTTTTATAGAGGACTTCGAGTTCTACAGCTTCTATGAAGACCTCGAGAAGAGATTTTGATGTCTAGAGGGGTTAAAATTTCAAGTTTCTATAAGAGACCCATAAAGGTCTACTTAACAGACATTCACGGGTCAATTGGTCTTAATTAAGGCTTAAATGGGACTTGGAATGAACCTAGAATGATGCCTTGATTAAGTGACTAATGTGTGATATGTTTGAGGTAATAATTGGGGTTATAACTTAGTGAATGAATGGATGATATCAAAGTACCATAGGCATGAGTGTAATGAGAATGAAGATGTGCATATGATTATAGTTATGATCCAAAGGAGTTGAGTAAAATGTATTAAGTAAATGTGAAGGAGAATTGAGTATTATGAGAGCATATAATGTTAGAAAAGAAATGATGAGAAATTGGATTATGACATTAGAAGAATCAAGTGTTCTTGAGGTGTAAGCTTAAGAATAAGCTAGACACATATCAAGGGTAAAGATTGAATGGTGAGCTTAGAATGATCATGTGCAAATGAAGTATAAACCTAAGTTCAATTAGACATATATGAATTATGAAATGAGAATAAGCATAAGATGTGAATTTAAATAATATACCTGGGATTTTCATTGAGCATGCATTATACACAACACATATACATATGTATGTGATTGAGTGTTCATATGATTGTGTAATTAATAATGTGTATAAATATGTATTGCATGATTTTGATAGACAGGATAGAATGTCCTCATCCAGACATTTCCGGATCATGGAAGCTAATGCTAATCTGGAGCATACTATGATTCGACCTAGATGGTCTTACTTACTGATTATTCTGTTTGTATTATGTATTGAATGATTTTGCAATGTGAATGTGATTGTTCTGATTTTTGGACATTGAATGTCCAAGGAGTTTGATAAATGTGAGAACATTGAAGTGCTCCTTGTATGTGAATTTGATGAAATATGTGATACATGATTTGATTGTTAAATGACAGACCTAGTTTCAAAGAAAAATGTGAATATGCATATGAATGAAAAAGTGATTCTCAACTTAAATGTTGAATGCCGGACTAAGGTCTGATGATATGTGAAAGTGACTGATTGATCATGTGATTGATTGAAAATATGAAAATGTGATGCATTTCATTACATGAATGCATGAAACATAAAGGCTGTTATGACCGGAGTAGCTATCGAAAAAGAGCTTAAAGCTTAGACTGTGATCAAAGCCTCAGGCTTAGTTGTGAATGTACCTAGTATCCACTAAGATATATGGACTAGATAAAAGGTCACTCGGTCACAACAATAATAATTGAAAGGGAGTCTCATATGCATTGCATATAAAATTGATATGTATGTTTTAATAGTTTGGATGCTTTCTGAATGTGATTTATGCTGAAGTGGACGTGCAATGTATATGACTCAATATGATGAATTGATGAACTGTCTGTGTTATGTAATCGAGTGAGCCATTGAAGATGGTTACTCACTGAGTTTGCAAAAACTCACCCAAAATTTACAATATTTTTTTCAGGCTTAGAAGAGTTACCTCGTTAAGCAAACAGGAGTATACCTACTATATTCAAGTAAGAGATAGAGGTCGGGATCAGTTCGCGTTTGCATTTGTATTTTCTTATTTTTGTATATAATTGAGTCTTCCACAATTATTGTACAATGTGTATTTGAATATTTCTGTATGTAATAACTTTCCAAAGTGGAAAGGTTTGCATATAAGATTGATCTTGAGTATAATAATAATAAATGTGACTTTGACGTTATGAAAGAAAAGAATGGGCTCAATTTGATTATTGATTTCCTCATATGCTTGTGTCATTTTGAAAAAAAAAATATAATGAGATTTTACTGATTGATTGTGCTAGCACGCCACCCTTATGGGCCAAGTTCTTGAACATCACTGAGGATGTCGGGTATGTGTCTTGCAAGAGTGGAGTGCTACTTCTGTGTTTGTGCTAGAGCCTGAGACCCTGAACGCTTTTGCTTCTTACTGGCTGAGAAGGATGAACTAGATTGTCCATGACTCTTCTTTTGTTATCCCTTGTTTCTCCAGTTATGTTCATCAATATTAACCTTTTCAATCCTCAAAGTTGCTTTCATCATCTCTTCATAATCCATAATCTATAGTGCAACAAGGGGTTTCTTGATTTTACGGTGGAGACCTGCTTCAAGTCTCTTACACTTATCTGCCTCTGTAGGAATTAATCTCTCAGCATACATACTCAGTCTAGCAAACTCTTTCTCATATTTTGATATTGTTCTATACCCTTGTTTCAAATGAAGGAATGAATCCCTCATCTCATTCTTATAAGTCTCTCCTACATATTTATCTACAAATTAGGACAAAAAGTACTCCCAAATAAGATCTTGTGGTGGAACAAGCCTTTTTATGGACTCCCACCACTGATATGTTGGTCCCTAAAGAAGACCAGCTGCATACTCCAATCTCTCTACTGGTGTGCAATAGAGAAGACCAAAAATTCTCTTTATCTTAACTAGCCAAAACTCGGCATCTAGAGCAGAGACTGATGACTCCCCTAGAAAATCCCCTGCTCCTAACCACTTGGCTTTCTCCAGTTTAAACTTTTGTAATGAAAGAGGTGGTTATGGTTGTACAGAAGTTGCAACAACCATTTGTTGTTTCATATACTCCATTATAGTTTGGAAAAACTCTACACAGTTGGACAAGCTATGTTGGCTGCCCCACATGCCTCTATCTGCATCGCTAGCTGAGGCATGACTTTCCTCCTTTTCCTCAGCGGCTCCCCTAGCTCCTGGTTCCATTCTTTAGTCTATAATAGACATAAAGGGTATATCTACATTAGAGTCACATCATATATATAATCCTTCATTTATCATGTATACAAATCACCTTTCCTTTAGCAACTTAATGATAGACTCAAAATTGCCTAAACCGAGCTCTAATACCACTAAGTATAACGCCCCATACTCGATAATGGAATTAGAATACCGAATGTTGCCACATCCTTAACTATCTAAAATTTCAAATAACAAAATTTTCTATTTAAAACCTCATTATTCTAGCAAATACTATTTACTTTATAAAAATTTTGAAAGAGTCTCCTCTATATTCACTTAAAACCACCTATAAGAAATTTCAATACTTCTCATTTATTTTACTCAGCTATCTATCTCCATGTCAAACTCTTTGACAAAATAATTTGTCCATCCTTTAATACATTTCAACTCTTCTAAACCAAATTTCATACATAACTTTCATATATAATTCACAATATAATTCTATAAGGTCCTTCATTTCTTTATGTGCATATGTCATAACCAAAACAAAATATAATTCTATAGTACATTCACCTCAAAATCTTCTGCAATCATTTATGTGACTCTAGTCTTTGTAGTAGATCCACCACAATTATCTTCTAATTTTCTTCAAAACCTGTGCACGGAAAAAAAAAAAAAAAACCACATCCTAAGCTATAGGCTTAGTGGTGTTCAAGCAATTCCATTCCTCATCCAATTAAATTCATTCAACCATAACATGTATAGCATATAATCTTTTTCAAATATAAATATCTTCATTATAAGCCTAAATAGGCAATAAAATTTCTTTATGAAATACAAGTATGTGTCTATTCAAAGACGGAGGTATGCGGGGCCCAGTGGTGCACTAGGCCCCCCAAGTTTTTAAAAAATTAAATAATTTTTATTATATATATATATAAAATAATCTCATATATAAAATAACTTACGACAACGTTGAACACAACGTTGTTGTAAGTTTTTTAAATATTATTTTTTTATTTTTAATATATATATATATATATATATACGTTGACGTAAGTTATATTACATATGAGATTATATTAATTATATATATATATATATATAATTAATATAATCTCATATGTAATATAACTTACGTCAACGTATATATATATATATATATATATTAAAAATAAAAAAATAATATTTAAAAAACTTACAACAACGTTGTGTTCAACGTTGTCGTAAGTTATTTTATATATGAGATTATTTTATATATATATATAATAAAAATTATTTAATTTTTTAAAAACTTGGGGGGCCTAGTGCACCACTGGGCCCCGCATACCTCCGTCTTTGAATAGACACATACTTGTATTTCATAAAGAAATTTTATTGCCTATTTAGGCTTATAATGAAGATATTTATATTTGAAAAAGATTATATGCTATACATGTTATGGTTGAATGAATTTAATTGGATGAGGAATGGAATTGCTTGAACACCACTAAGCCTATAGCTTAGGATGTGGTTTTTTTTTTTTTTTTCCGTGCACAGGTTTTGAAGAAAATTAGAAGATAATTGTGGTGGATCTACTACAAAGACTAGAGTCACATAAATGATTGCAGAAGATTTTGAGGTGAATGTACTATAGAATTATATTTTGTTTTGGTTATGACATATGCACATAAAGAAATGAAGGACCTTATAGAATTATATTGTGAATTATATATGAAAGTTATGTATGAAATTTGGTTTAGAAGAGTTGAAATGTATTAAAGGATGGACAAATTATTTTGTCAAAGAGTTTGACATGGAGATAGATAGCTGAGTAAAATAAATGAGAAGTATTGAAATTTCTTATAGGTGGTTTTAAGTGAATATAGAGGAGACTCTTTCAAAATTTTTATAAAGTAAATAGTATTTGCTAGAATAATGAGGTTTTAAATAGAAAATTTTGTTATTTGAAATTTTAGATAGTTAAGGATGTGGCAACATTCGGTATTCTAATTCCATTATCGAGTATGGGGCGTTATACTTAGTGGTATTAGAGCTCGGTTTAGGCAATTTTGAGTCTATCATTAAGTTGCTAAAGGAAAGGTGATTTGTATACATGATAAATGAAGGATTATATATATGATGTGACTCTAATGTAGATATACCCTTTATGTCTATTATAGACTAAAGAATGGAACCAGGAGCTAGGGGAGCCGCTGAGGAAAAGGAGGAAAGTCATGCCTCAGCTAGCGATGCAGATAGAGGCATGTGGGGCAGCCAACATAGCTTGTCCAACTGTGTAGAGTTTTTCCAAACTATAATGGAGTATATGAAACAACAAATGGTTGTTGCAACTTCTGTACAACCATAACCACCTCTTTCATTACAAAAGTTTAAACTGGAGAAAGCCAAGTGGTTAGGAGCAGGGGATTTTCTAGGGGAGTCATCAGTCTCTGCTCTAGATGCCGAGTTTTGGCTAGTTAAGATAAAGAGAATTTTTGGTCTTCTCTATTGCACACCAGTAGAGAGATTGGAGTATGCAGCTGGTCTTCTTTAGGGACCAACATATCAGTGGTGGGAGTCCATAAAAAGGCTTGTTCCACCACAAGATCTTATTTGGGAGTACTTTTTGTCCTAATTTGTAGATAAATATGTAGGAGAGACTTATAAGAATGAGATGAGGGATTCATTCCTTCATTTGAAACAAGGGTATAGAACAATATCAAAATATGAGAAAGAGTTTGCTAGACTGAGTATGTATGCTGAGAGATTAATTCCTACAGAGGCAGATAAGTGTAAGAGACTTGAAGCAGGTCTCCACCGTAAAATCAAGAAACCCCTTGTTGCACTATAGATTATGGATTATGAAGAGATGATGAAAGCAACTTTGAGGATTGAAAAGGTTAATATTGATGAACATAACTGGAGAAACAAGGGATAACAAAAGAAGAGTCATGGACAATCTAGTTCATCCTTCTCAGCCAGTAAGAAGCAAAAGCGTTCAGGGTCTCAGGCTCTAGCACAAACACAGAAGTAGCACTCCACTCTTGCAAGACACATACCCGACATCCTCAGTGATGTTCAAGAACTTGGCCCATAAGGGTGGCGTGCTAGCACAATCAATCAGTAAAATCTCATTATATTTTTTTTTTCAAAATGACACAAGCATATGAGGAAATCAATAATCAAATTGAGCCCATTCTTTTCTTTCATAACGTCAAAGTCACATTTATTATTATTATACTCAAGATCAATCTTATATGCAAACCTTTCCACTTTGGAAAGTTATTACATACAGAAATATTCAAATACACATTGTACAATAATTGTGGAAGACTCAATTATATACAAAAATAAGAAAATACAAATGCAAACGCGAACTGATCCCGACCTCTATCTCTTACTTGAATATAGTAGGTATACTCCTGTTTGCTTAACGAGGTAACTCTTCTAAGCCTGAAAAAAATATTGTAAATTTTGGGTGAGTTTTTGCAAACTCAGTGAGTAACCATCTTCAATGGCTCACTCGATTACATAACACAGACAGTTCATCAATTCATCATATTGAGTCATATACATTGCACGTCCACTTCAGCATAAATCACATTCAGAAAGCATCCAAACTATTAAAACATACATATCAATTTTATATGCAATGCATATGAGACTCCCTTTCAATTATTATTGTTGTGACCGAGTGACCTTTTATCTAGTCCATATATCTTAGTGGATACTAGGTACATTCACAACTAAGCCTGAGGCTTTGATCACAGTCTAAGCTTTAAGCTCTTTTTCGATAGCTACTCCGGTCATAACAGCCTTTATGTTTCATGCATTCATGTAATGAAATGCATCACATTTTCATATTTTCAATCAATCACATGATCAATCAGTCACTTTCACATATCATCAGACCTTAGTCCGGCATTCAACATTTAAGTTGAGAATCACTTTTTCATTCATATGCATATTCACATTTTTCTTTGAAACTAGGTCTGTCATTTAACAATCAAATCATGTATCACATATTTCATCAAATTCACATACAAGGAGCACTTCAATGTTCTCACATTTATCAAACTCCTTGGACATTCAATGTCCAAAAATCAGAACAATCACATTCACATTGCAAAATCATTCAATACATAATACAAACAGAATAATCAGTAAGTAAGACCATCTAGGTCGAATCATAGTATGCTCCAGATTAGCATTAGCTTCCATGATCCGGAAATGTCTGGATGAGGACATTCTATCCTGTCTATCAAAATCATGCAATACATATTTATACACATTATTAATTACACAATCATATGAACACTCAATCACATACATATGTATATGTGTTGTGTATAATGCATGCTCAATGAAAATCCCAGGTATATTATTTAAATTCACATCTTATGCTTATTCTCATTTCATAATTCATATATGTCTAATTGAACTTAGGTTTATACTTCATTTGCACATGATCATTCTAAGCTCACCATTCAATCTTTACCCTTGATATGTGTCTAGCTTATTCTTAAGCTTACACCTCAAGAACACTTGATTCTTCTAATGTCATAATCCAATTTCTCATCATTTCTTTTCTAACATTATATGCTCTCATAATACTCAATTCTCCTTCACATTTACTTAATACATTTTACTCAACTCCTTTGGATCATAACTATAATCATATGCACATCTTCATTCTCATTACACTCATGCCTATGGTACTTTGATATCATCCATTCATTCACTAAGTTATAACCCCAATTATTACCTCAAACATATCACACATTAGTCACTTAATCAAGGCATCATTCTAGGTTCATTCCAAGTCCCATTTAAGCCTTAATTAAGACCAATTGACCCGTGAATGTCTGTTAAGTAGACCTTTATGGGTCTCTTATAGAAACTTGAAATTTTAACCCCTCTAGACATCAAAATCTCTTCTCGAGGTCTTCATAGAAGCTGTAGAACTCGAAGTCCTCTATAAAACCATACCTAAGTGACCTCAATCCAAGTTCTACAGAAAAAGTTATGCCTCTTGTCCCAAAGTATATCCAAGTGCATCCACATTTTCCATATTCTAACTCTTTACTTACTACATTCACTACCTTAAGCTTATCTATCATTTCTAATTCAATTTCTCCTAATTTTCCCATCATTCTAATTCCATTTCAACTCAATACCATCCATAAACAAATTATAGTTCATGATTGGTCATGAACACTAATAACAAAACATAGACATATATACACATTCATCATCAACTTCCTACACATATTCAACTTCATTTTCACTTTTATTTCACTTCTAACTATCACCTTAATTCTTCCCATTTCAAGATACCACATTACTCCCTTTCTTTAGCTCTAGACTCATTTTATTTCATCATAAAAACAACCAAATAGATTCACATTAATTCATCAAGAAAACATAACAAAAACCCATTATGTGCCTAGTTTTTCTGCACTTTTTTCTACACCTAGTACTCAACTTTAGGTCAAAATTTGAAACTCTTAAAGATAGAATTTGAATTTGATGTCTTCATGAAAAATGTCTCCATATGTCTCTAATTTAATCCAAATCAAAAATTACCTCATTTGGATATCTACAGAACAAGTTATGGCTAAATTACAGAAGCATAATCAATGGAAAATGTTACAGCTAGCCTTTTTCCAACACCCATTGAACACCATTTACTCAATTTAATCCAACATTATATCATTTCATACTCTATTACCCATCAAAACACAAAAGCAAGACATGAATCTATCCACATTTCTCATCCACATTTTTAGCATGTACCATTCTCATTTTATGAACATTTAACCCTTAACTATCATCAAAACATGTTCCATTGATCAATTCAAGAAGAGTGATGCTTATACTTACTTGATTTACCCAAAGATTCTTCAATCCCCATGAAACCCTAGCTCTTCCAACATATACGATCATCACCTTTTTAAGGTGGAATAGGTTGGGTCTTTAGTAACAAAATGGAGAAGGCAACAAATCTTGGAGAAACAAAGTGAAAGAGCTGGACCAAAAATCAACATGGTGAGGGTGAGAGTGAGTTTCGTGAGTGAAGAAGAGAACGATGAAGAAAATGAAGAAGAAGGTGGAGAAAAGAAGTGTGTTTCATAAATGGACAAGTGAAAGACCACAATGTGGGTCTTTCACTTAGTGAATTTCATGCTTTAAAACAAATAGTGTGGCAAGTGCCACATGTCACTCTCTCAAGGTCTCTTCTTGGTCTTTTATTAACTAATTTATTTGTCTCCAATTTTTACTTCAACTGTCTCCCAATTTTTAATGACATAAGTCATTAATTCCTAATGTCACATATTAAAATTTCTATTGCCATTTGACATTTATTTCTACCACTATTCATCAATGATTATGCCACTTGGCATTTTTTCTAGTCCAATATACCCTTAAAATTTCAGAAATTTTCCAAAATTTCACCAAAAATGCTGAGTCAATACATATACTCTCCGAATCAATTCTTAAAACACATAATCCATAATTCACATTATAATCGAATTAAACAATCATTTATACTCGAAAAATGTCAAATGAGTACGTGAACAATTCATTTTATTGTGAAAAAATCAACATTCACATGTGTGTATGCTAACATGACGCATAAGCATGAAATGCAATTTTCTAATCTCTCATTCCTATTTTCCCAATTACAGAAATCTAGCGTTCTAACACTTGGTATGGAAACAAGATGTTACAACAGACATCCTACTACCAATCAAGACAAAGCCATGATCAATAGTTAGGCCATGACAACTAGCCCCATCTATAACTACTACAGCAAGTGGGTCACGACGTGGAATAGTTACCCCATGTGATCATTGTAGGAAGAACCATGGTAGATAGTATTGGAAGATGATGAGAGCATGCCTACGATGTGGATCTAAAATTAATAAGGAGTTGTTTGACCATGCTCGAATATGTACTTGTTTTGAGTGCCTATTTATTTTCTATTGGTATATATAGATTGATCACGAGTTGAAATATGGTTAGAGCCTTTATGTGTCTTGAACTTATACTGAATATAGTTAATATAAATTTGGTAACATTTTTTGACTTTTTTGATAATCGCCAATTAAAAAGAAATATTTTATTAATTTTTGTTATAGCTATCGTAGCTGCTGAAGCAGCTATTGGGCTAGCTATTGTTTCATCAATTTGTCGTAACAGAAAATCAATCTGTATCAATCAATCCAATTTGTTGAATAAGTAGTATTAATGATATACAATAAAATAGCCCATTTGATTGGAGCATTTTCAATAAGTGTGCCTTGGTAGATAGTATCAGACAACTAGTCAAGCAGAGAGACCAGTTCCTATGGCTCCGAGGGGCATAGGTAGAGGCACGGGAGCTAGTTCTGGTGTTGGTGGTCAGAAGTTTGTATTAGAAATAGTTAATGGACCTAATACCTGTACTCTATTGTAGTACTTGATACTCTTAGTAGGAAACCATCATCAAATTTAAGAGCAATGAATGCTAGATTAGCTAGTGATGGAGCCATTGTCGCTGAGTTGAGGCTCAAACCAAACTTGTTACAACAAGTCAAGGAAGCACAGAAGTAAGATAAAAAGCTAGTTACCATTCTTAAACAAATTCAAGAGAGGAAGGATGGCGAATATGCAATCAAGGAGGATGGCTACTTGTATTACAAAGATAGAATCTGTGTTCCTAATGATGATGAACTAAAAAGGAACATCATAAAGGAAGCCTATAGTAGTTCATATGTTGTGCACTTGGGAAGTTGTTGGATCCCGTTTCCGGAGCCCAACCTTCGGATTCCTGAAACCGTGACTTGATACTCTTGAAGGGTCATTTCACATTGGTAGTGAGCGCACACTGATCAAACATCAAAATCATATGGTGACTTCTT
>JAOTAX010000196.1:21870948-21881801 GCA_025629825.1 Erythroxylum guanchezii | reverse complement strand
TTTGTTGCAAATTGTGTTGTAATGACTGTGGGCCTTATTGGCTATTGAAATCTAATTGACTGTATTCTGTAAATTGATTAAATCATGAAATGGGAGTGGCCCCGATTGATTTCTGCTTCTGCTTATACTGAGCTTATACAATTGTATTCCGACTGTTAGGGTGACTGACTACTCTAGCACGCCACCTTCGCGGGGCACGGACTTGGATATCACTGAACGATGTCGAGTTTGGGTCTAGCGGGGTGGGGTGCTACAATGAATGTAGGGAATATTGTGGTTACAGCTAAATAAGAGGAGCAGGAAGTCTCTAGAGGTTACCATCAATGAAGGTACTGAGTTTAGTATGAAGGGGAAAAAGAGAGATCATTGATGGGGGTAGATGATGAATAAGAGAGCCCTAACCTGACCAATTGTTGAATCATAGAGTGGTTAGTAACCTATTGCCAACTTTACTATTAACATCATCCTGAACTAAACTCCATATGTGTAGTAATTGATTTAGAAGTAATAGTTAGAAAGACTCTTACTCATTTCCCAAATACATCTATCTTTAAGGAGTAGGAATGGATCCACCTAATCCATAGTGATTTTTTGCCTCCAAGCATCGACCAAAGTCTTTTAGGGATGTGAGCTTGATTAGAGAGTTTAACTAAATTAATGTTTAACCCTCCCTCATTTTTAGGACAACATATGTCTGTCTACTTCACCTTGGTTGCCCTTTTATTTCCATTATAATGATTCCATAGGAAGTTCTTAAATAATCTTTCCACTGTCTTGATGACTCCTTTAGATAAGAAGATATGCAAACTCCAATAGATGTGTAAAGAATTGAGCACTAATTTAATAAGTTGTACCCTCCCCACATAAAATAAGAATTTATTCATCCATAAATGAATCTGTTTTGAATTTTTTCAATAAGTGGAATGCATTCAAGATAGCTCAACCTCCTAGTGGAAACTAAAAGTCCCAAATAAAGCAATGGAGGAGACTTCATTGACATACCAGTAATGGAAGCAATTTTGGATTTAATAGAAAAGGCAGCTTTAGAGATGATAAACTAGGCAGATTTAAAGATGATAAACTGACTTTTGTCGAGCTTAAACTGCAATCCATATAAGCTTTTGAATCTCTCCGGAGACTTTATAAAGGTTTGTATTGAATCAGGCTTAACACTACAAAAAAGAAGATCATCTACAAAAGATAGGTTGGTTAGTCCAAGCTTCTTACATCTTGTATGGAATCTAAAGTTAGGATTAGCCTTCACTTCAAGCTTGATGATGGAATTCAGAATTTCCATACAAAATACGAACAACTATAGGGAGAGAGTATCTCCTTACCTAGGCCTTTTAGCTGCTTGAAAAGAAGTAGATGGACTTCCATTAATTAATACAGAGAAGCTAGCAGTGGAAATGCATTCTTTTAACCACTTGATGAATATTGTTGGAAAATTCATAAGCCTCCAATACCTTCCAAAGAAAAGTCCAACTGACATTATCAAAAGCCTTGAAGAAATCAATTTTGATAGTACAATTAATAGAAGCATTGGATCTTGAATAGCCCATTAATAGTTCTTGCACAATTAGAATATTGTCACCAATTTTTCTATTTCATATAAAGGCACTTTGGATGTCACTGATATATTGAGGTATGATTCATAGCCTATTGTATCTTACTATTAATCATCTTAATACATTATTTGTTGTAAGTTCCAAGTTACATGTAAGGAATCATATTTTTTAGTAAAGAAAATTTTAAGATACTGTAAAGGAATCCTTTCTTTAGGTCTTTGTTACCTAAAGTTAAAAAAACTTAGAACTTGTAATATATTCATTTATAGATTATATGGCTAACTTATTGATTTCTAGGACATTCCTTAGTCTCTTGATTTAGTAACAAACAACATTTTGTTGCTCTTTTTACAACTAAGATGGAATATGTATCATTAAGAAGTTGTTCTGGTTAACTTTAATATATTAGATAATAACTTGGGAACTTAATAGTAGAATTTGCAAGCATTTCCTTTAGATGTGATGACGCTAGCACTATATGTGTACCTAAGAACCTAATTCAGCATTATTAGACTAAACACATAGAGATTAAGCATCACTTTATGAAAAATCACTTTTAAAATGTAGCACCTCACTCTCACAAGACATATACTCAGCATCCTTAGTGACGTCCAAGACCTTGCCCCGCGAGGGTGGCACGCTAGCACATTCAGTTGATAAAACCTCATTACAAAATTTATTTTTTAAAACAACACACATATGTGGAAATCAATAATCAAATTGGGCCCATTCTTTTCTTTCATAACATCAAAATCACAAGTATTATTATTATACTCAAGATTAATCTCATTTACAAACCTTTCCACCTTGGAAAGTTATTACATACAGAAATATTCAAATACACATTGTATAATATTTATGAATACACATTTAGATGCAAGATAATGAAATACATATGCAGGCATGAACTGATCCTGACCTCTAACTCTTACTCGAATGTAGTGGCTAGACTCTAATTTGTTTAATTGGAGATTTTCTCTAAACTTGAAAAATAATGCAAATTTTTGGTGAGTTTTGCAAAATCAGTGAGTGACCATCCTCGATGGCTCACTCAATCATATAATACATACAGTTCATCAATTCATCATATTCTATCACATACATTACACGTTCACTTAAGCATAAATCACACTCAGAAAGCATTCAGACTATTAAAAGATACATCAATTCATCATATTGGGTCACATACATTAGACATTCACTTAAACATATATCACATTTGGGAATCAGTTAAACTATTCAAATCATACATATCAGATCCATATACATTGCTCACGAGACTTACTTTCAATTATTACTTTGTTGTGACCGAGTGCCTTTTTCACTGGCCCATATCCCTTAGTGGATACCGAGCTTATATCAAATAATGTCCCATATCCCTTAGTGGATACCAGGTACATTTACAACTGAGCCCGAGGCTCTTTTTCACTTTCTAAGCTTTAAGTTCATTTTCTTTAGCAACTCCGGTCTCAACTGCCTTTATGTTTCATGCATTCATGTAATGAAATGCATTTTCATATTCTCAATCAATCACATGATCAATCAGTCACTTTTGCATATCATTAGACCTTAGTTCGATATTCAACATTTAAGTTGAGAATCACTTTTTCATTCATATGCATATTCACATTTTTCTTCGGAACTAGGTTCGGCATTTAACAATTAAGTCATGTACCACATATTTCATCAAATTCACATACAAGGAGCACTTTAATGATCTCACATTTATCAAACTCCTTGGACATTCAATGTCCGGAAATCAAAACAATCACATTCGCATTGCAAAATCATTCAATACATAATACAAATAGAACAATCAGTAAGTAAGACCATCTAGGTCAACTCATAGTACGCTCCATATTAGCATTAGCTTCCATGATCCGAAAACGTCTGGATGTGGACATTCTATCCTATGTATCAACATAATACAATACACATTTACACACATTATTAATTGCACAATCTCATGAACACTCAATCACATACATATGTATATGTGTTGTGTATAATGTATGCTCAATTACAATCCCGAGTATATTTTATAAATTCACAACTTATGCTCATTCTCATTTCATAATTTATATATGTCTAATTGAACTTAGATTTACACTTCATTTGTACATGATCAATCTGAGTTCACCATTCAATTCTTATCCTTTATATGTGTCTAGCTTATTCTTAAGCTTACACCTCAAGAGCACTTAGTTCTTTTAATGTCATAACCCAATTTCTTGTCGTTACTTTTCTAACATTATATGCTCTTATAATACTAAACTCTCATTCACATTTACTTAATACATATTACTCAACTCCTTTGGATCATAACTATAATCATATGCACATCTTCATTCTCATTATACTCATGCCTTTGGTACTTTGATCTCATCCATTCATTCACTAAGTTATAACCCCAATTATCACTTCAAACATATCACACATTAGTCACTTAATCAAAGCATCATTCCAGGTTCATTCCAAGTCCCATTTAAGCCTTAATTAAGACCAATTGACCTGTGAATGTCCATTAGGCAGACATCCATGCCCGTTAAGTGGACCTTTACAGGTCTCTTACAGAAACTTGAAATTTTGACCCTCTAGACATCAAAATCTCTTCTCGGGGTCTTCATAGAAGTTGTAGATCTCGAAGTCCTCTTTCTATGAATACTTGAATGACCTCAATTTGAGTTCTATAGAAAAATTTTTGCCTCTTGCCCCAAAGTATATTCAAGTGCATCCACATTTTCCAGATTCTAACTCTTTACTTACAACATTCACTACCTTAATCTTGTCTATCATTTCTAATTTAATTTCTCCTCATTTTCCCATCATTTATAACTCCACTTCAACTCAATATCATCCATAAGAAAATTATAGTCCTTGATTGATCATGAACACTAAGAACAGAACGCATACATATATTCATTCATCATCAACTTCCTGCACATATTCTACTTCATTTCCACTTTCATTTCACTTCTAACTATGACCTTAATTCTTCCCATTTCAAAATACAACATTACTCCCTTTCTTTAGCTCTAGAATCATTTTGTTTCATCATAAGAACACCCAAATATATTCACATTAATTCATCAAGAAAAAACCCATTATGTATCCAGTTTTTTCTACACTTTTTCCATCACCCAGTACTCAACTTCAGGTCAAAATTAGAAACTCTTAAAGACAGAATTTGAATTCGATTTCTTCATGTAAAATGTGGCCATATGTCTCTAATTTAATCCAAAACAAAAATAACCTCATTTGGATATCTACAGAACAAGTTATGGCTAAATTACAGATGCATAATCAATGGAAAATGTTACGGCTAGCATTTTTCCAGCACCCTTTGAACACCATTTACTCAATTTAATCCAACATTATATCATTTCATAATCTATTACCCATCAAAACACAAAACCAAGACATGAATCTAGCCACATTTCTCATCCACGTTTAGCATGTACCCATTCTCATTTTATGAACATTTAACTCTTAACTATCATTAAAACATGTTTCATTCATCTATTCAAGAAGAGTGATGCTTATACTTGATTTACCAAAGCTTCTTCAATCACCATGAAACCCTTGCTCTCCAACATATACGATCATCACAAATGGAGGTGAAGTACGTTAGGTTTTCTAGTGA
Source organism: Erythroxylum guanchezii (assembly GCA_025629825.1). Classification (NCBI taxonomy): domain Eukaryota; kingdom Viridiplantae; phylum Streptophyta; class Magnoliopsida; order Malpighiales; family Erythroxylaceae; genus Erythroxylum; species Erythroxylum guanchezii. The sequence continues at coordinate 21,876,590 of JAOTAX010000196.1, read as the reverse complement.
TAAGATGACGAAGATAACAAATATGGAAGTAGCAAGTGAAGGGTAAGAGCAAGGCTCAACATTAATGCTTGGGAGAAGAGAGTGTCGTAGATGGAGAGAGAGCAAATGAAGAAAATGAAGAAGATGGAGAGGAGAGAAGCAAATGTCGTGTTTAGCAAGTGAAAGACACAAAATATGGTCTTTCACTTAATAAATCCGTGATTCAAGTGTCACTTGCCACATGTCACTCTCTCAAGGTCTCTTCTTGTTTTTTATTAACTAGTCCATTTGTCTCCAATTTCTACTCCAGTTGTCTCCCAATTTTTAATGAAATAAGTCATTAAATCTTAATGTCACATATTAAAATTTCTACTACCACATGACATTTATTTCTACCACAATTCATTAATTATTCTACTACTTGACATTTTTCCTAGTCCAATATACCCTTAAAATTTCATAATTTTCCTAGATTTTTACCAAAAATTTTGAGTCAATAAATATACTCTCCAAATCAATTCTCAAAACACATAATCCATAATTCACATTATAATCATTAAACAATCATTTATACCTAAAAAATGTTAAATCAGTGCATGAACAATTCATTTTAATATGCAAAAATCAATATTCACATATGTGTATGCTAACATTATGCATGAGCATGAAATGCAATTTTCTAATCTTTCATTGCTATTTTCTCAATTACAAAAATTTAAGGTTCTAACCCTTAATATAGAAACGGGATGTTACATAAAATGGTGATATAAAAGTAGAATTTGTTAATACTTTGAACCAATTAACGTATATATTTATAAAACCCTTTAATGGGGACTTTCTTAATTTAATTCAAAGACAATTCGGGATTATAGATGCACATTCACTTTAGTTTTGGAGGTCCTTTATCTATAGGATGTTGTCACAAAGATATCAAGCTTAAGAAACAAAAAAATGTTACAAGAATTCGATGACCAATTTTGAAGGATCTCTATTTTGGTGATTGAAATAAGGAAATGGCTTAGCCCCCTTTTTTATTTATTTCATCATTCTTTTGTCTCTTAAATCTCCCAAGCACCTTTAGTAAGATAAAAGTACAATCACATTCCAAATCACTTTCAAACTTAGGTTTTTAAATTTCAAACCCTTTTAGTCATCTTCTTCTCATGAAAATTGCAAATTCCTAAACCTTTTTCGAGCAATACCTAAGGTTTCTCTCTCCAATAAAAAGACTTCTCTCTCTTTGATGATAAACTTTCAATCAAGCATATTTCTTTGATATTTAAGCATTTTTGAATTTTTGGTAAGTTATTCAATCCTTTTCTTAGTGAATTTATTATAGTTATATTATTCTTAGAATTATTGATATTTTTGAGGAGGAGTATGTTTAATGGAGATTGGGGTATATTGTAAATTAAATTTTTACATGTTTTTTCTATTCCTTATTTTTGTTAGACATTGTTCCTTTTTATAATGTTTCCTAGTAGATTTAAACAAATTTTTGAGGAACTCGTATTTAAAGAACTTAGTAGTCAAAATATGAAGTCATATGCCAATAAGTTTATCTTAGCTACTTCATATAGTTTCCTTAAGGAAAAAGATATTGTTCAACACTTTATGAGTTAAGTTTGGGAACCATTGCTTTGTCTTAATAGTTTGATTTATCTATCCAACATTTAACTTTTATATTGTAATCTTTAAGACCACGTGAATAAACATAAGCATTTTATGCTTTCAAATATCATAGAGTGAGTAATCAAACTCACTTATACTTTTATAAATGAGATTTTTGGTATTTTAATTTACATTAACTTGTATAATCTCATCCCTACTATTCATTAGAATAAAGCTCATTTCTCTTTAAATAAGCAACTTCACTTAGTATTTGATGATGTAATCTTTATTATGGAAACCAAATTAATGGGGGCTAAGGATTTCAACACTAGGGATGAAATTTTTTGGCCAAGCTAGCCTAACACCGCACAAAGTCAACGGGCTAAGCTTATGTTAAAATTATAAATTTAAGATTAAAAAAATTAATTAGGCTTGGCTGGGGCTTGATCAAGCTTTAAGTTGTTCAAGATCGATCAGGTTCAGACTAGACTCGATCTTGAGCATAAATTCTCAGGCTAGACTTAAGCTAAGGGGCTAAGCTCAATCTAACTCAATGCCAAACCTTGTTAACGCGATTATCAAATTTACTACTTTTTTAATAACTTATATCTACTTTCCTTATAACGGACATATGATTGAATTTTAATCATGAATTTTGATTTCTTTATGCAATCATTAGTAGAAATATAATTAATCTTAGCCATTTCTTCACTAAGATGGCTTATTCTTATCCTTCTAAAACTTTTACAAAACATGTTCCTTATAGAATTATCACATCAATTGTGTTTGAGCTTTTCCATATTCCACCATCATTCCATAACTCTTTGCTCAAGAGACTGGTAAAGATATGTTTAAAGTATAATGTTTCATAAAGATCTTTTTTTCAATGAGTCAAATCAAAAGTTGGTAGTAGTATTTCAATTGGTATTATTAGTTGTAGTACACCATATTATGAAGATGATGAAAGTAATAAGGAGAAGACTATTGAGTTCATCTTGATGGAATAAAAATTGTTTTGAATAACTAGATAATTTAATAGATATCAGAATCACCTCACTACTAAGGACATATGTATAAACAGTTCCAATCATAAGGACACATGTATGAAAAGTTCCAATCACTTACGAGGATTAAGCATACAAGCACAATTAGATTTAAAGATTGCATCCAACTTTTGAGTGGTCAATTTGAGTAATAACCTTTATGCAAGCACATTTTTCTCCAATTATGTATTTTAAGATTTCCCTTACCATTATATATAGTTTTTAAAACATGCATATAATGGTAACATATGTACATATGCACATTTTCCTTCACCCATGCTCTCAAAACTATGTATGACCTTCATATAGGAACAAATATCTAAGAATAGTAACAAGGATGATATATGAAAGTTTTTAGGGACAACTAATCCTAAAGTTGTCAACCTTTTGGATTTTTTTCAATCTAGAGCCCAAGCTTTTAAAATCTTAACAATTCAGTTCAAAACATTAGTTCCGTTAGTAATTTGCTAATTTGGATAACATAATCATTGTTGTCTATGACATATAGATGTCCACCTAGAAAAATAGTGGCCATGATTAGATTGGAGGACAGAGAAGTTTTTTAGGTGGACACCTACATATCATGAACAACAAAGATTTCGTTAGCTAAATGAGCAAATTACTAATAGAACAAATATTTTGAACTAAACTGTTAATGTTTTAACAGGTTGGTAACTTAATTAAAAATTTTAAAAGCTTGGTTAATACATTGAAAAAATCTTAAAAGGTTGAGCACTTTAGGATTGATTATCCTAAGTTTTTAACACGAAGTTATAAATGTATCATCCAAAGAAAATAAGATCATATAGTATAATTCTCAAATGTTCATAGTAAATATCTAAGATCAAATATAACTAATACAAATATCCATAATTCAAATGAAGTCTTAATATCCAAATGACAAATCAAATATCATCTTAAACATAAACATAAACAAACATCCACAGGTAGATAAAGTTCAAATATCTAGATGGCATATTTATTATCATTTAAAGATAAATAATGTTCCATCATCATCAATATTAGATAAGTATTAAACAAAAATAAGTAGCATGAGATAGATTTTTTTTACTTCTCCCTCTTTTTAGGATCATCAATGAGAAAGTTTAACATAATATTTATAAATGGAGGGAGGTGAGGATGTCTATATACATATGCTCAATAATGACTTTCATGCATGCATATATTCATTATTAGTATTGGCAACATTTCATTAGTAATTATATTAAATAGGTTCTCTTTATTTAGTAATTATTTATGGAGGCATATTTCCTAAATAGTCATACACTTAATAATTAATATTAAATAATTAAATAATAATTTTGTAATCAATAAAAAATTAGCTAATAAAAAAGAAACCAAATTACAAAAAACACTTATGATTTTCACAAATTGTGGAAGAGGAAACAAAAACAAGAACTAAGAATATAAATTTATTTATATATATAGTATTTAAAAAATTAAAACTAAAATCAAAGTGAAACTAAACAAGTCTTTAGAAGTTCTTCCTTTATATTTAACGTATTATTTAGTTTATGTCATTATAAGGTATGCTTTTTAAAGTGAAAATGATAAGTTTGAACTTATTTCCTCTTATACATTCTTCTTCCTTTTTTCTTTTTCATGAAATAATTCTAGTAACTTATTTTTTTGGAGTGTTAAGTTTAGAAAAATATATTATTGATGTTTTTTTAAGGCAACGTAATTATATTGATTTTGGGTAATTTACAAGCATAATAGGTTACAAAAGGTGCTAAATCAAAAAAATAGGAGAACTCAATCCTTATTATAGGCTAAACTTATGATTTCTAATCAGTTGCCATCCTTATTACAGTATGGAATTTCCGTTTTAGTTAAGTTGCCATCTTCTTCTCATGTCAGGGGACAGATTCACTGTAACACCTCTTACTACCAGTGTAAGCCTGTAGTGTACAATAATCTTTTGGTATAGTTGTTCCATTTCTCTAGTTACCCTTCTAAATACTTTTTTTCTCTCTCCTTCCTTATGTAATACACCACCAAACTAAACTGATCTTCAATGCTTTATAGTCAACCGTTTTTGTCATTTTTAGAGTTACTGCCCTTTTTATTAGGTCTTCCCATCTATGTGTTGGAAGGCTAACATCAATTACTACTTGTATTCTTCTCCAAATTTTCTTTGTGTACCTATAATTTAGTAATAGTGGTCCAAACATTCTAGTTAAGAATCAATATGTAACATCATTTTTTCTTTTGTTGCAAGTTTTCCAAAGATCCTTAGCCAGAGGATAGAAGCATGAGTAGGAAGAATGTTACAATCCTAGACTAGTTTGTTCCAATTCACCCTTTTGGCATAATCCTCCTTAAGGTAGATTCTACAAGCTTTTTAACTAAAATTCTTGGAACTATCTACAATCTACAGTGCCTTATTACACTTTTCTTCATGACAAGTTGGCATATTGCTTATAATTACTTCCACTCATCTACTATTGTGAAAAGGTCATTCCCATATGTTGTTTTTTATGAATTTACATACTTTGGTATTTGGGCGAATCACTAGTTTGAGTTGTTGTATCTCTTCTACCTTGTTTAATCGTCCTTTAGGTTGCCAATTGTCAAACCTAAAGAATGTAGACTTCCCATTTCCAACTATGTTAATGATCATATCTTGCATCCACTTCCTTGTCCCTAGTGTTTGTCTAAGGCTCCAAGACAGGTTCTGCTTCATTCTTAAGCTCCAAATGCTGCTATCTTTTATGTAGACACAATGCACCCACTTTACTTAGAGTCCTTCTTTTTTACTACAAAGCCACCATAACTTTTTAGTTAAGTTGATCTTGTTAATTAGTCTAGCTAAACATATTCCTAATCCTCCTTAAAACTTAGGCTTGCATATCAAATTCCATTTAGCTATTGCCTTCTTGTTACTATTGTAAGTGATCTAGAAGGGGGGGGGGGGGTTGAATAGATCCTTAATCTTTTTGTAATTTTCTACAACAAAATCAGAAGTTAATTCACACAAAAACAATT
>JAOTAX010000196.1:21837097-21850932 GCA_025629825.1 Erythroxylum guanchezii | reverse complement strand
TCTTTTTCTCTAATATAATCCTTTTAAAACTTTAATAGAAAGTTGTTCTCTCTCAGATCTCTAAAGTAATTTTTGTGTTTTTTACCATCCTAGGTTCATAATTGTGTCTCAAACTCTAAATTTTTCTCTAACTCTTATTATAACTTCTACCCCTATCTTCAGCTCTAACTGTTACTCTCATATGTACTCTTTATAATTGCCTTAGTATGAAATTGGGGTTTCTAGAATATACATGATCAGTCACATGGTCGTGTGAATGACCGTATACCTTAAAAACACTTTAAAATAGTGCATTTACATGTTCGTAAGAGCTTACACATGTATAGGACACAACTGTGTACATTACTTACAAGGGCTTGTATCTTTATATGGATAAAACAAAATCTTTAAAACTTTACAAGTTCACAATGACTTACATGGTCCTTTATACATCTTTGTATGTTGCTCATATACCTCTAAAATAGGTCTAATTCTTCTATTTTTTACCCTGATTTGTCTTGAAATTAAGTATACAAAATAACATAGAACTCTAAAATAACTAGCAAAAGAAACTAAATATGAGAATAAAAACATAGTTTGTTAAACATTTATCAAATGTCCCTATACTTAAGCTTTTGCTTTTCCTGATGCAAATCATAATCCAAATTATTAAACTTAAAAACATCCACCCCTTGTTAACCTTAACCTACCCATCGACACCCTATAATATCATATCATATCAATCAATTCAATATACAATTAGACTCAAGTTGTCCTAAAATCAACTTTCATAAGTTAATATCAATAGCAATCACATTGTTAACATTTTTGTAATCAAAAGCACAAATTCCACACTCTTACTAAGGATTCACTTAATACACTCAAAGTTTTTAAGGTAGACTATATAATAAACTCAAATCACTACATAGGGAGATTCTTAACAACAAGCTTGCAAAAACTGGAAACAAAGATCATCAAATCTTTTTACAATGGTGTAATAAGGCCTAGGTAAAGGCATGGTAGGGATAGATAAAATGGTAATAATATTGAAAGAAATTTACATAAACAAGATTACATAAATTTTGGTTTTTCATAGCATAGGTCCTTTAAATAATAATTTCATTGACATAAAAATAAATTTTCTCACTCTCTAACAAATATCATAATTTTCTCTTTTTTTTTAATATGATCGTAATACATAATTTTCAACTTTAAACTTCTTCAAGCAAGTTTGGAGATAATATAAAAATATAACAATGAAGTACTTGAGAAGAAACAAATTGAACAATTACCATATACTAACAATCATAGGCATATTAGACCTTTTTTTTCTAAATTCTTCAACATAACCTAAGTTTTAAGAAATCAAGTAAATGTAAATCCTTTAAGGTTCAACAATAATCAAAAGATTTTCAAGAAAAATAGGATCAAGGCTATTAATATGGCTATAATCAATCAAAGAAAGGCTAAGTCTCAAAATTGATTACTCCTAAGGGATAAAAAAAGGTTGGATAATAATCAAAGAAAATATGTTTTAAAAAAAAGGTTGAATCTAAGTGCCTTTATCATTTTAATGCCTCTGCTTTAAAAATTTAGTCTTCATATGAATAATAAAATCATCCAACTATGCATAAGACAAGCACACAAAGAATAATATAGCATAAAATAATGATATATTGCTTTTAGGTTCAAAAGCTCACAATCATATCTCATGTATGTAAATAATATCTAATTTTCTTTCAATTTAGCTATCTCAATGACTACTAAAAATATGCCTTATAAAAGCAAGTCTCATCTAAATTTCATCTTTTTGCATACTAATTCAATTCAATAATCAATAATAACCTAAAGTATTTTGGATATAATTTAACTAAATTAGGATGTCAATTAATAAGACTACATAATAAAGATTATAATAAGCTTAAGAAATTTGAAATTTTTTCTTTAATTAATTTAGGACGTCAATTAATAAGACTATATAATAAAGATTATAATAAGCTTAGGAAATTTGAAAATTTTCTTAGAAAATTTCCATTAATCTCTTCCCCATACTTAAAATTGTACATTGTCCCCACTATACACAATAGAAACATAGAAAAAATTAATGTTAATGAAAACATAAAAGTGAAAAAGCAATATTTTGGAACTTCCCTGAATAATAAAAATTACAAATTCTAAATTCAATGAATATTTCATCCAATATTATGTAAAATCATTGTCACAACAAAAACGAAAGGCCATAAAAAGAAGAAAAGAAAATAAAAACAAATAAATAACAATAAAGCTAAAATAAAAATGAAATTTCAATAATTAAGTTTAGTAGGGTTGGGCCCTTGCTAATTGATAGATGCATATCTGACTATATTTATACACCCATATTTAATGTCATTTGCTTGATATTTTGTAGTTTTATTGTAAATTTGGCACTTAATTTGCTCCAAATAATAATTACTTTTATGGACCAAAAGGAGAAGAATTAGGATAAAAACACGATATAAAACAAATATTTGAAGCAATTAGAGATACACGGTCATGCCTGAGCTCATGTAAGTCTCATAGTCCATGCATATTTGTGAATTTTAGAATATACACGACCTAGTACACGCTCGTGTATTCGACCGTGTATCTTCCAAAACCCTAAAATTTACTATAAAAAGATGTGAGTGGAAGCCAATTGAGGGAGCAAGCTTTCTAAGTTGATTCCAGACATGAAGAACATTCAGAAGGGATAATATTGATCCAGAGACATAGAAAACAAATTACAACATCAAACCTCAAACTAGCAATAACATTTGATAGAAAAGAAAGGAGAATAAAATTATTAAATTTTTATTTTCTATTTGTTTTTTCTCCAGTTTATCTTTGATTTCATTCTCTATTATATGTAACTAAACACCTTTTATTGTCTAGGTGTGATGAGCCCTAGTTTGTGTTACAATATGTTTTGATTATTTTATTTAATGCAATTATTTTGATTAATCAATATTGATTCAATTATGTGTTTTTATATATGTTTTAATAGATCTGAAATATTAGGACGTAATTTGATTTCATAGCATAGAGATTGGGAAATCCTATTTATGAATAGATCTACTATAATTGAGAGGAGTCAATTGCAAACATAGAGATAAGTCGACATAAATCCTCTCAATTATGGTCAAACCTAATAGTGAAATTCACAAATTGATAAAGCAATCCTAGAAACTTTAACCTAAATAATTTCAGTTAAATAAACCTATGAATTAATAGTTAGTAGTCTCGAGAGAGTTATTAGCATAAGATAGGAATTTCAGTCAATAAAAAATTTGCATGATAAAAGGTTCATTATCTAATGGTTTTAGGGGGATTCATTCCTTAGACACTAATTCTTGATATTGGTTGTTTTCTAAGCAATTTTCCTTTTTTTTTCTACAATCATTATTGTTTCCTGTTTATTTTAATTATTTAAGTTTTATTTTCTTTATTAAAACCAAAATCCAATTCTTAAGCTAGATACAAGAAGAGAGGTATTGTGGGACTTACCCGTACTTGCTTGTGGTAACTACAACAATGCAGTGCATTTATGGTTAATTCAATATTGACAACTTTAAAATCAGTCAATCACTAACTATAAGACAAAATAAAATAATAATTAAAAGAAAGAAAATATCCATTATAATAAAAATGAAAAACAAAATAAAAGAAAACCCTAATCGAATGCCTCATACAACCTCTATAGTTAATAGTTCGTCGGTAAGTCTGGTGTGTCAATCATTAAAGGACCATTGATGTTTTTAAGAATCATGTGGTTATAGAGCCGAAGATGACTTAGCCACTTTAGATGTTGGAGAAGGTATGAAAATCTTGAAGTGTCTTTGAAAGGACCCATCCTAAATTTTCCTTTCTGAAACCCGAGTGCAGCCCTCTAAGCGATGCACGGTAGCCCTCCGATCAATATCTAACTCAACCAAAGTGTTTCCTTAAACCGTTCAACAGTTTAAAAAATTTTATACTTTAAAAGTTAAAAGAATGGAAAATATTGGGAATCTATCTATATATATATATATATATATTCAAATCATTTTACTAAAAATTTTGACAACATAATGACTGCTTTTTTAAGGTTCCCAAATTTCAAAAACTTGCATAACACGATATAAAACACTTTTAATATTTCATATCTATATATATAGTCAAATCATTTTACTAAAAATTTTGACAACATAATGACTGCTTTTCTGAGGTTCCCAAATTTCAAAAACCTGCATAACACGATTTAAAACACTTTTACTGTTTCATATACCATCTCAACTTCTAGAATGAGACCTGAGGTCCATATCATAAGCAATCACAACCATAGAATTCTTAACATTTTAAAAACATCATTGAGGATCAAAGCCCTCGTAGTTCATTGAGTAAAAGATATATACAGTCTCATAAACATTTATAAAATCACACTTTCGAACCATTTCCAAAATAATTTAAAACATATAACATGCATGGCAAAAAGAACACAAGCACAGCAGCACCCGACGATACAACTAATCCTACAGCAGAGTCCTAATTACTGCAAAACCTGTATGTATACTTAGGGTGGTTTGTTTAAAAACATAAAAATAAGGGTGAGCTAAACAAGCTCAGTGAGTGTTAATTAGTATACTAAAAAATTAAACTTTTCCTAACATCATAACTAAAATAGTCCCATACAACAATAAAGCTCATAGCAAAATATTTGCCATGACAATTCATTCGTGCATCATCAAATCTAGTAATAACATAACATTTCATAAAACACAATTCAATTTTTCTATAATACTATTTTGAATTGCTTTTAAACTTATAATATACAAGTTTCCATTTTCCATTTTTGTTTTTCCTTAAACAATAAACAGTGATGGCAATAAGTTTTATGAAAAATTTTATACTAAAAATAAGCCAACCACTAGAATTGATACTATACGATACCTCTTAAATCACTTTTAAAAAACGTTTTCTGTAAAACATCACGGAAAAACACAGACATTCTACAACGTTTTAAAAAATGTCACTGAAAGATTGGCCTTTTCGCGACGTCGAAAAGTTACATTCCGTGACGTTTCTAAAAACATTGAAGAAAGTTACATTCCGAGACCTTTTTAAAAACGTCACAGAAAGACCAATCTTTCAGTAACGTTTTTTTAAACATTGCAGAATGTCTGTATTTTCTGTAATATTTTAAAAAACGTCACGGAATGTAACTTTCTGCGACGTTTTTACAAAAAGGTCACAGATAGTATTTTTTAATTATTAATTTTTCCATTTTTTGAAAATATTTTTAATTTAATAATTTTTTAATTTTAATAACTATTTTTTAAAATGCAATTTTTTTAAAATCTTATTTGTTTAATAACTATTTAATATTATTTATGAATTTTATTTGTTTAATAATTCTTCAATTTTTAATAGTATATCATTAATTTTAATAATTATTTATGTATCACAAGAATTTCATACCTGCAGACAATGTATTATTTAATTGCAATTCGTAAACATGTCATAATACACTAATTAATATCAAAAGTACATCATAAGTATATAATATATCAATATGAGTACATATATCTAACCTAAACGAATATTATATGTAGAATATAAAAGTTCCAAGAGCTTTTTTGTCGTTCAAATTCAGTTCTTTGTTGTTCGACTTCGGTAGTTAGTAGATTATGCATTTGTTCAAATTTTGTATTCAATTCATTGACTTGAGACTGTAACTCCTAATTATCCTTTTTCGACTCCTCTGGTTCGTCTCGAAGTCTCTTTCTGTTTGAAGTCTTCCCTTGTGGTCGAGGCCTAACTCCCATGCCAACAATGTAATCTATCTAGTGCACAAGACTTTGTCGCACACTTCATCCTCTATTATCGGATGACCTTGTTCTATTGAATCTGCCAATTCCTTACACATTAATTCCTAAAAAATTAAGAAATAATTAGATACACAGCCTCATTTAAGAAATATTTGTAAATGAACTATGTACTCACCCATTTTTCTCTCATTTGGTAGTTGTCCATTGACCTTTACTTTCATCATAATGAGTGTGATACCATAGCTTCATCCGGTTACACTCTTCTCCATCTTTGTCACTTTGTTGTATAGAAATTTATTACTAGTAATATTTATTATAAAATTTGAAATGTCAATCAAAGTAAAATATAATTTAAAAGATATAACTCACAATCTCATGTCGTATCGCTACAAAGGCCTTGGAACCAGAGTTTGGTAGACATTTGACCTGACTCCTAGCCAATTTGGCTTTTTGACTTTTTTCCTAATCGTAAACGTAACAAAATCTATTATAACATATATAAATCACAATTCATAAATACTAAATATAATCAGTTGTCAATAAAGTTGTGAAATTAAGTTTTGTGATCAAATTAAGTAACCTTTGTAGCTGATTACAATGGTAGCACTAATACTGGGAAGAATAGTGTCATTTACTAGTGACTGATTATAAGAAGCTGGAGGCATCTCTTGAGAAGTTGATGGAGAACTAATATTGCATCACATATTCAAAAGTTGTAGATACTTATCTTTAGGATGAGTAATAGGCACGATGTGACATCTCTTGGTGTTAGAATAGGCTCACAAGGTGCAAGTGTATGATCTTCTAGCTGTGTAGGAGTAGATGGCTCATCAGCTACACTTCCAAGAAGCTGATGGTACCGCGACTGCAGTTGTGTTGGTACTAAGCTGCTTGGTGCAGCCTTATTCTTCTTCTTGAGTAGACCAGGTCCCATGTGAATCACCTGCATTCAATTGGACATCAGATTTCAATGATACTATTAATTGATTAAGTAATATTCATAAACCATATTTAAAGAAAACAACATAGTCTATAACTAAAAAAAGACCTAGTAAATCAATGTAAAAGGGCAATGATCAAAAAATTATACAGTCCACAATATAAGTACCTAATAATAAGATCGGGTTATGAAATAAGGTTTTAAGGACCAACAAGAGTTGGTGTGTCCTGCCTAATCTTACTTGACAAAAACTTCATATATATTCAAGTAAACATTCATATGATTGCACAATAAATGGAAGAATTATTACAAATGGTTAGAAATGGACATCATGATTCCTAGAATCAATGAACAACCCTTTCTTTTAACATAATAATTCAAACAAACTTTAAATTGCTGGTAGTCCAAAACTACTAATATTGTTATAAGTCAAAATATACTAATAAAAATCAAACAAGTTATCAACAGGAAAACAACCATAACATGGGAACAGTTGTTTTGGAGGTTTTTGTTGAGAAAAGGGAGAAAGGAAGAGAAAGCGGTTGCAGAGTTGGGTGCATATGTTATGGGAAGTCCCAAAAAATGTGGGGCTTTGGCAGCCAGTAGGCTTAAAGAATTTAAAGGCATCAGTTGGATTCTTATTCTTTCTTAGTTTTGTGAATGATTTGTGTGTATGGATGTACCTCTTCTAACGTTGATGAGATGAGAAAAGCTAAATAGGTAGCCTATAAGCTACTTGTATAGCCCACGCACGCAACACATAAAGGAACTAAAAGTGGTCCTCACTCCTTAATGATATGAATATAAATCTATAATAAATTACGATTATAGATTTATTATTAGTTTAGCCAACAACAATAAAAGCTCATAGATACTTTAATTTTGTATACTGTTATTTAGTCAAGCACAATGCTCTCAATTATTGGTTTAGCCAACAACAACAAGAGTTCACAGATAGGTGTTAGAAAATTCTTTATTGTTCCTAGTAAACAAGAGTTCACAGATAGTTTAAGATAGAATAAAATTTATAATGTCCCATTTCAAGTATAAAATTCATACCTATTTGTCAGGTTTAACCATACTGAGATCTTTTTTTATTATTATTCACTTTCAACAAAGTATATTATTATGTGAAGTTAATTAAAGAAGTCATACTTAATAATTAAATATAATATTTTGAATTGTTATGTTTAAGTCTACTAAAATCATATCAATGAATGAATAGAATTCTATCCAATTATTGCATCGAGTATTAGCTACATTGTAACTAGTCCAAATAATGTTGATTTTGTTTTTCATTTTTTGGGCATGGAGTTTAAAAGATAGTCATACACGCGTATAAAGACAAAAGGAAGGACAATAAACCACCACTTTATACTTTGATTTTGTTTCCAAGAGTCCCAGATAGGGTTAAATTATGTTCTCATCGCTCACGTCTAAAGCTTGACAAGACCTTCATGGGACTAAAGCTTTTCCATGTTTTAAAGTGCATTTGTCCCTGCACCCATAATTTCCTAACACTGCAACACCACTATTTTGTGTAATCTTACGCAGATCACGGGCTTCAGTGCGAAATCGCATGCCATTTGTATTGCATACAGTATACTTCTGCACCAAACTATGAGGTCCATATGCTAATGCATACAAAGACTCAAAGATACTTCCTTCACGAGAGCTACTTAATGTCGTCATCTATAACAACAAATGAAAATTAGTTAATAATATATAATTATTAGTGTAGACCACGTATAAACCTTCTTCTCACTCGATGCTTTAACCATAAAGAAAATTGTTCTCTATGTCTCCTGTCAACATATAATAGACTTTGTTGCCTCAACTCATCCATGTGCTCAATATGGATGAAAAAATTCAAGCAAGATTATATGAAATATCTCTACTTATTAAATATCTTAATTTCATAATAGGTTAGAAAAACTTACTCAATAAAGGGCCTAATCTCATGACAATTCATAAGCACATACCAATGTGAAATCTCTAGCTCATATGTAGGAAGAGTAATTGTTTTGTCAGCACCAATCAGTTTACATTGTTTGAAGAACACTGATATGTCACTACCATCAACCATATCATTGATTCGCTTTAGCAAGTTGAAGTTGGTTTCAATTCCTTTTAGATACATTGAATAGAATGTCATGCACTCTTTAACAACATATGTTTCAGCAATTGATCCTTCGAGACGTGCTTTATTTCTAACAAATCCCTTTAGTGTACCTAGGAATCTTAACAAATGATTAACCATAATTAGATAGGCCACTATTTAGTTAACTTTTAAGAGTAATAGGATAAATTTAAATAATACCTCTCAATTGGATACATCCATCTATACGCAACTGGTCCACCAAGTAAGGCTTCATTTGGCAAATGAATAGCCAAATGAACCATGACATCAAAGAATGCCGGTGGGTATATCATTTCAAGTTTGCATAAGATTAAAGTTATCTCATCACACATCTTCTGTACGTCATCCTTATTCAAACTTCGTCTACAAATTTGACGAAAGAAGTCCCCCAACTCCATTAAAACACCTGTCACATCTTTATTCAAGATGGCACGCGTGCCTATTGGAAGAATGCTTTGTAACAATATATGACAATCATGAGACTTAAGTCCAGTAACCTTCCTTTCATCAACATTAACACATCTAGATATATTAGATGCATAACCATCTGGAAACTTGACCTGCTTTACAAACTCGCAAAACTTCTTCTTATCCGAAGACATTGTATAGCATGCTGGAGGTTTTGCCACAATCGTTCCATTAGCTGCTCTTTTCAAGTATAATTCCTTTCAAATGTTCATATCTTCCAAATCAAGCCGAGCCTTAATTGTATCTTTGGTTTTACCTTCAACATTCATCAAAGTACTAAGGAAATTGTCACAAATATTCTTTTCTATATGCATGACATCAAGGTTATGCCTCAATCTTAACTTATGCCAATATGGTAGATAAAAAAGAATGCTTTTTTTTAATTCCAATTCAACTCTCCTTCCAATCTCGTTCTCCTCTTATTACCGGGGTGCTTTCCATAACATATATTTTGCACATGATATAATCGTTCCACCACATTATCTCCATCTAGTAAGTTAGGTATAGGCCGATAATCACTCTTGCCATCAAACTTCTTGCTTTTCTCCATGGATGATCATAAAGAAGAAAACACCGATGGCCTAAGTAACTAATCTTACTTCTTAACTTACAAGGAGTGTGCTTATTACAAACAGGGCATGCCTTATAGCCTTTAGCGCTCCACCCAGAAATAGTACCATAGGTTGGAAAGTCGTTGATAGTCCATATTAAAGTTGTATGCATTCGAAAATTTTCTCCTTTTGAAGCATCAAAAACATCAAAACCATCTTCCCATAACTCATTTAACTTATCTATTAGTAGTCTCATATAGACGTCAATATCTCTACCCACCACTTTTAGACCTGGAATAACCAACGATAGCATAAAAAATGACTCATCCATACACATCCAAGGGGGTAAATTGTATACTAAGAGAACAATAGGCCACATGCTATATGAAAGTGACAAATTGCCATGTGTATTGAATCCATCTGTTGTTAAGCCTAGTCTAACATTACATGGTTCTCTGGCAAACTCAAGATATAGGTCATCAAAGCTCTTCCAAGCTTCTCCATCATAAGGATGAACCATGGTATTACTATCACCTTTAGGCCTATCATTATGTCATGTCATCTGTTTAGCGGTCTTACTTGACATTAATAATCATTGTAATCTGGACATTAACGGAAAGCACCACAATAATTTATGAGGTATCTTCTTACCCCTGCCATCATTAATTCTCCATCTTATGTTCCAAACTGGGGACAACTTTCCAAGTCCCTATACTATTTCCGAAATAGGGAATAATCGTACTTGCATGTATGTATCGACACATAACCCAAACCTAGGCTCTGTAGAAATTGATTTCCTTCATAATAGGACTTCAACAAAGATTTACAATTAGGTAATACATCCCTCAGTAGAGCAAGTAACATGTCAAATGACTTATTGCTCCACTTGTTGTGTACTTTCAAATGAAGCAACTTTATTAAAACGACAACTTTGAAGAGTTTGTACATCTGGGGTACAACTCTTCAGTTTCTTTACTCAACAATTCATGAAAGGCACCCATAATAGAATCTTCGACGCCTATAAGATGACTCCTTCCATCCTGATCAATTGGACAATCTTTTAAGAAAAAAGTCACATCATGAAGCAAATCTTGCATGCCATCCTCCTTCTCATCAGCATCACCTTCATTAATATCATTGCCCATCCCATCAATGTCTACATTTGTAGCGTCAAACCTTTCTTTCCTAGAGATAAATCTATATTTTGGCAGTTCACTATGTAAGACCCAGCAAGTGTATGATTGGTCAATGTCGAATTGCATTAAAGTCAAAAACATTCATCTGAGATCTCATATAACAATTCATGCAACGTGCACAAGGGCATGAAATTTCACAAGCTTTGCCCTTTTTTTCAGCCACAAAATTCATAAACATTCTCACTCCATCAATGTATTCGCAGGAACCCTAACACTGTTCATTCAACTCTTATCCATAGAGCAAAAAATACCTATTAATTAAATATAAGAATGAGAACATTATGTTATGTTAGTGGCAAATCAACAAAGACTTTTACTCATATGAGGTAGTTTGACACTTTTCATCAAAGGTCTTAATAAATAGAAACATACACAATAGCTCTGTAATTCATACGTCAACTCTTGGCAATTTATTTACTGTATTATTTATCTAATACTTTAGTGGAATTGCATAGAGCAAAATATGCCATTTCATAGAGCAAATTCAATAGCTATAGTATGAATGCAAACAAACCAATTACCAATCCAACAATTTGATACTTATAAGTTAGCATACCTACTTCTTATTTTCCAATGGCTCCGCCAACTATCTCCTCCTCACACTTGGAAATACTATCTGTCATAAAACACAATAAATTAGAACTAAACTTTAATAATTAAATGTATAAAATCTTATGAACAGATATTGTTCAGTATAGTAACCACAAAGTTCACAAACTAAACAATTGATATGGTGTATCATTGCATTTCAGCCTGTGAAAAATGATTTGGTGTATTTCGTAACCAAATCATATATTTGCTACTTAAACTAAATGAACATTATTACTTTTCTTAGAGGTTGTATATATATGATGAATTCACGAGAAGTATCTATATATGATAAATCATATATGCAAGGATAAATGATGTTTCTAGATCCAGTGGTGTATTGGCTATCTAACTAATGTATGTTTTTACCATATTATGAGTTTTAACATATTACATTTAACTATACTTGTCTTTTAGTAGCAAAACAATGTTGAATAAAATTTAGCACAAGTAATTGAGCAAGATAAACCTCATTGAAATTGTTCATCATATTTAATTCGGAAAATGAAAAGCTACATATCAATAGGTGTCACAAAAACTACATTGTTTTCAAATATGATATTAAAGATAAATGAAATGAAAAATGAAGAAAAGAATATGTATATGTGTTCTTATCTACAAGACAACTTTGAGTAGATTAGGTTGGGTTTACAATGAAGAGTCTCTTAGGGTAGAATATGACAGATTTAATTGATAATTTTTTGGGATAAGAACTTTATGATTGTATTATTCTTTTTCCACTAGGAAAATCTCTTGTTAAAACCCCTCTAAATGACCCTAAAAGCTTATAAACTTGTCTCGTTTGATAGAAAAACAATTTTTTTTCCACACAATCATTTAACCTTTTAGGAATTATCAACAATTGAGACACAGTCCTCAGGCTGAAATTATTCCTCCTAAGCTTGTATTAGTGCATGAATTTGAATGACTAAAAGGAATGATAAATCCATCTAGCAAGCTCTAGGCATACAATCTCAGGAAAAACATCTAGCCAAAGATAACATATTGAACAATCGGAACTTTACTTTAAAATGTACGGATAATGTTTCTTTAATTGTAAAAATTAAACTTTGGTGATGTCTATGTATATTTTTATTTTTTATTATAATACCAAACAATATTTGGTGGGGAACCATATCGCGTTTAAATTAGTACTAGAGCTTCTAGAGTTTCATATATAGAGTTACCACCTCACCAAAAGTATTTAATAATAATAAGGAGCTGCTTCACTGGATTAAATATTTTCATCATGTTAGTTATATTTCTCAAAATTTTTCCTGTACAACTTTTTATGCAAGATTCAAAGTAAAACGCAACACACATTTCTATCCTAACTAAAGGAGTCAAGTCTCTCTCTCTATAACAATAATAACAGACTATACATCTTAGAAACTACTATTGATGGATTACATGTAAAGAAGTATACAGTAACTATGACTTCATACATACAAGTTAAGAAAGAGTAGAATGCTTACGCAAGAATTTTGTTGGATGTGGTTTGTAGAAGCTGAAAGGTAGGAAAAAGAAAATTGAGATGATGTTAATTAGAGTACATTTAAGTTCTAGTTAGGATTGAAATTTGTAAAGGGGCGCTTTCAGGACAAATGGGACAAATGAAGAAAAATAGCAAATAGAAACGTCTACTAAAAGATACAGTCTTGTGGGTAGGTGACCATTTTAACCACTCAAAGCAATCTTTGTCCACATTTATTTAACAACAAAATAGAAGATGAGATTAGTACTATAGAAACAATCCTGAAATAAGGGTCCTTTAGACTAGTGTCATTAAATCAAATATTACATGCCAATAGTTATTGAATATACTTCTGAAGTCCAATTCACAACTTGTGCCCACAACATTAATCAATCTTCATCTTCTAATACAAACATATTAATTAACAATAACACGTTTTCTTGTCTAGAATTATCACATATTATACTTAGAGTCCCTCACACTTAGCTTTTGACCGTCCTTGGGCAAAACATCAAAATTAAGCTCATTGACCCAAAACATTGACTAAATTCCCATATTTTTCCAAGATTATATAATCATAAACAAAGATGAATGACTTTTAAAAATCATAGTAAGAAATCAACATTCCAAGCTTTTACTCATGATCAATCAACATTCAATATCTTCAAAAACTGAGC
>JAOTAX010000196.1:21796942-21807333 GCA_025629825.1 Erythroxylum guanchezii | reverse complement strand
TCAGAATTCAAAATCAACATATTCATGCTCTGTTACTTTCTTGCATTTTCAACCTTAATGCTCAATCACTATTCTTCCTCTCAACTTCCATTTTAACTCAATATCATCCATAAACAAATTCTAGTCTATGATTAATCATGAACACTAATAACATATCATACATGCATTTACCCACTCATCATCAACTTACTACATTGACTAGCTTAATCTTGTCTATCTTTTCAAATTCAAGAATTCTCCTTTTTCTTTACTCATGATTAATCACTAAAATTTCTCATTCAATAGTTTTAACTTTTAAGAAAAGTACGGGATCCAACACTTTGTTAGTGCGATACACAAGACTGGTGTATGACCGCCTTATATTTCTGACCAAGTATAGAGTCGTTGGCAACAGCATTGGACATCACCCGAGGCAATGTCCATTTTAGAGCGTAATTTTACCAACAAACGTGGAGGACCGGGGGGAGAGAGTCTTCTCGTACATACTAGAGGATCTATTACCCACCACGAACATGCAGAGAAGCTTATAAGTATCTACACTTTACATTTATATTTTAATTTTTATAAGGTTACTAGAAGTATTATCATCTTTCATGTAAAGTTTTACTAGGAAATTCTTCGATATCCATTGGATGCTTGCTGTGTCTAAACCTATATACCCATTCTCATCCTTTAGAGACTCAATCCTCATTTTTCGTCTTCTGGAAGAAGTGATTGCCTGATAATACTTCGTGTTTCTATCTTCGTGGCTTAACCACTGACATCGAGAGCTTGGGTGCTAGTATAGTTCTTCTTGGCAAAGGATCTGTTCGAGTTCAGAGCGTAGGTAGACCTCTAGTTCTCTTGGAGATGTCGAGTCATTCTCTTCTAATCGGGTTTGAATACCTTTCAATTAGGCCATAGTCTGTTTTTTTGATGAGAAATATTGCCAAAATTATTGGAATTTCATTACTGTAAACGCTCTGAGAAGTTGCGGATCTCTCCGCTAAAATTCGACATGTTAGGAATCCAATTATCCTTAACAATTTGATCAAATCCTTCCTGTATCAGCCAAGCAGCCTAAAATCTGAACGGTCGTGGGGTGGAGGGAAAGTTGGTATGCTGATTGAGATTAATCAGTACAGGTCTATGGTCAGATTTTAAGAAAGGCAGGTGCATAACATTTGCGTTCGGGAATGTTGCTTGCCATGCATTAGAACAGAGAGCTCTGTCTAATCTTGCAAGAATTTGCCCTCTTCTCCAGGTAAATTTTGGCCCCGATTATCCTAAATCCTGAAGGTGGTAATCGTGTACACAATCCCAAAACTGACTGTTGACCGCTGGGTGAAGACTAGAGCCTCCACGCTTGTCATTGGTGTCTAATTTCGCATTGAAATCTCCTCCTATAAGCCAAGGTATATTCGTGGCCCTAGTAATTTTGCGTAGCAAGTTCCATAAGTAGTATTGTAAGGTAAGCGTAGGACTCACGCAGATGGCTGTGAATGCAAAAGAATTTCGCCCCCATGCAACATGTGTATAAACAAATTGTCGATGGGCCAGAAGAATTTGAACATCAATTTTGGCTTTCCAAAGTAACCAAATGCCACCTGAGAATCCGATAGCTTCCACCCTTAAGGAATGCTCAAACCTAAACTTCTGATCACCTTTTGCGCCTGATGTCCACTGATTCTAGGTTCGATTAAAACTAAAAGATTGGGGTGGTGCATTCAGATATAATTTTTCATGATCGGCTTGAAGGACTTACTACCAGCCCCTTGGCAATCCCAAATAAAGATTGACATAAATCTAGGCAGTAGAGAGAGTAAACACTATTAGACAGTAGTGTTTACTGGGCTGTCATCCAGAACCCTGTCATAAGGGATACTTTGATTCTGTTGCTCTCGTTCCTTTGAGAGTTAGAAAGATCGTCGCATTTGGGCTCTGTCAGCGAATCCATTTCAATATCCGATGGTCTTGAAGGTGGAAGAAGGTGGTCATTTGGTGAATGAGGCTCGGTGGTATTCATATAGACATCCGTCATCACTACGACCATTTCCTCGCAACCCCTGTCTCCTTGCATGGCTTCTGTAAGTGATTGATCCTATATGACTAGGTCTGCATAGGATGGAATGGAGATGGCCAAGTGATGAGCGGTAGTAGGTTGAACCGGCGTGGACGACGGTGGTGTGTTCGAGCTGATGTGGCTGGATGTAGAACAGGCCCTTAGGTTGGGTTGGACGTAGGCCGGTGTGGACAACGTTGTTGGGTTCGAGCTGATGTGGCTGGTTGTAGGGTGGGGCCTCGTGTTGGGTTGGATGTGGGCTGGCTTATGGGGGTTATTAGTTTGGGGATTTGTTTTAGTCTTGCCTGTGGTCGATGATCTTTCTGGTCCATGAATCTTGTCCTTCAATTGATTAGAAGTTGCTTGGTAGAGGTGATTTGGAGGCAGATCGGTGAGATCTCCCCTTGTTGGTGCACATCCTCAGATGAAATGTTATCGTTTGGAGTCTCCATTGACATTTGGTCTGACAAAATCGTATACCTCGAGCCCCTCGCCTCCACGTGCTTCTCTCTGCCCCTTTGGTCACGTCCCTATACCATTGTTGGGGCTGGTGGCGATCGAGTACGGCACTGTACCTGGGTCTATGGACCGTAGCCTTCCATTTGATGGGTGGCCACCTTCTGGTCTGGGAGAGGCTTAGGAGCTCGAGTCGTCCCTTCCTCTGGTACGTTGCCCCCGTTTGCCTGTTGCTCAGGGTGTCTTTTTGGATAGCTCGTAGCGCCATGTCCAATTAGACCGCTCAAGTAGCAGATCTGTGGCAATCCTTCATATGCAACCTTTCTCCATCGAGTTCGACGATTGAGCGAAGAGGGGAGCTTAAATCGATATTGACGGTGACTCTAGCGAATTTGCCACGTTGGGCTTGTTTGGTGATGTCATCAATTTTAATCGTGCGACCAACTAGGTTTTCAAGTGCAGTAAGGATGGACGGATGATATTGAGTCACCGATAGTTTGGGAAATCGGACCCAGGCAACCACGTTCGAGATTGTCCCAGCAGACAGGTGGAAGTCTGAAGACCATGGTTATATGGATAAGACGTGTCCAAAAATCACCCATGGTCAGCCTACAAATAATCAGATTCTTCAACAAAGTTGATTAGGTAAAATTCGTTTTCCATGTCCACAATTTTCATGGGGCCAGTTAGTTTCCACATCTAATGGAGTCTGATTTTGAGCATGTGGAAACCCAGTTTTTTACCTAATAATTTAACAACTACGGCCTTAGCCCATTGATTGTCAAGTTGGCTTCTGAATGTGTTAGATAATTCAATGCTCATGCCATAAGTTCCTTGAACCAGGGTGATGTCCCGTCTGTGATTGGAATGAGTTCCTAGTCAGGCCAGATTGATTCCTTTTCGTCAGTGCCAGGGCCTAAATTTCCTGTGACAGCAGCACAGTAGCTGGTTAGGAGGGTGGGTTGAATAGGCGAATTAGAAGGAGGGTCTTCCTCACGTTTGCGGAGTCACACCTTCTTAGCAGCATGGCCAGCAAACGCAGTAGAATTGCTTGGGTCGTTCGTATAATCTGAGTAGGTTGTGTATTCTTTTCATGTGCAAAGGAGAAAAGTGGATTTGAGTTCTAGAGAGTAAGAGAACCACATTTAAGACTTTTGTTAGTGAGTATTTAACGTGATATTTTTGGTCTTACATTGGTGTCACGTCGGGCTGCCAGATTAGAGAACTATTGGATGTGGAGTCAAAAACTCCACCGCAATTCCTTTGAATATAAGTAGTTAACTAAACGATGGCTATAGTAAGAAGATCAAAAATAGTAATCCCTTTTAATTTTAAAGAGATCTCATCATCTTATGTTTTTAATATGAATAATTAATTATTATTGGATATAATTAATTAATTAATTGAATTAGATTTCTATTGTGAGATGTCAATTATTATTTATTTCTTTTTATTAAAATTTGAAAATTATCTTCATTATAGAGTGTCACATTTAAATTTTGAAGGACTTGTAATATTTTAATTTTAAAGGAATATCTTTAATCTTAAAATTTAATATGAAATTTTAATTATTGTTAAATACAATATTGTGTTTCTTAATTAATTGAATTATGCATTTCTCTTTACCAAAATTTAAAATTTTCTTTGTTAAAATGTTTCATTTGTTAAACTCTCATAGACAATTCTAGCATGTATCTTGAAAGACTTTTAGTATTTTACTTATGAAAATATAAACATGATCATATTTAATATTGTATTTCTTTAATTAATTGAATTAATTTTCTACTAAGAGATGTTAATTGTAATCTATTTCTCTAACTTTGAAGAGTTTTCTTCACTTATCAAACGAATAGTGAGTGTGAGATAGTTCTACTATATATCTATATTCATTTCAATTTTAAAGGAATTTGTTATTCTGTACGAACCTATTATTATCATATTATTGTTCTATTTCCTTAATTAATTGAATTAAGTTTCTATTGTGTTTATCTAGTAAATTTGCCGGTTGATTATATGATGCATGCTAGTAATAGAAATAAACTTCCTTTACCCAAATACTTTTTGATGTATAGTTATTGCTTAAGCCTCTAGCTGAACTAACTTAACATGTCATGTTATGGTTTTAGAATGTCGGCTAATATGAGATATTTGAGTAGGACTTTGTTTTTCCTTTTTCCTTCGTATATGGTTTTTTAAAAAAGTATTTGCCGTTGGTAAAGGATGAAAAATAAATGTCACAAACATGTGTGTCAAAGTCAGATTGATATTGTCTACAACAACCCTTAAAGCAGCTGCCACTTGCTTGTTTGCAGAGGTTGACACGTATGTCTGTCAACTCCAACAATGTGACACCTATTCACTTGTGCCATTTGATTATAAGAATTGTCATATATACACACATATGGACATGGTTATCCCAGAGAGGAGTACTTGCATTACACGTTAGTTGAAATTAAAACATTTTCTTGTTAAAAATATGCGTAAGATCGAGAGAAGGAACAAACAACTTTAGAGGCTTTTCAGAATAATATTGGAAAGCTTATCAAAAAATAGATGAAGGATGCGTTGTTGCACTACTTGCCACTGCTATATATTCAGCGAAAGTTTTATAAAGTAATTGAATGAGCTTGTTTTCCCTTCTTACATGCTGCTATGCCAGGGATATATAATTCGTACAATCCATAATTGATAAGGTCTAAATATATTTCCCCTTATAAGGTATTATGCATTTTCATACAAGGAAATGAATGTAATGAGGTAGATGCAAGTATGGATAATTCTTCGTGAAGAAGATCAAACTATGTAATATATATATAAGCATATGTTGTAATGTATTATCATTGCACTGCTGAACATTGATGCATTGTTGTTAGACGAATTAAGCTTCACCCGTCGCGCAAGCAATTACTGTTTTAAAATATAAATTATACCAGAATGGGCACATGAATATAGTGTTCTTTTCTTTAGTCTCTTGTTGAATGTATAGTATTCTATTTTGAGAAAAGAAAAAACAAAGAAAGGGCCAATAAGCTGTAATCCCAACCACATCAATGTACTTATATAAGAGAAGGCGCTTCTTTAATGTCTTTTCCTCTTTAATATTATACTTCGCTACAAGGAGCACCATTAACCATTCTTTTAAACAAGAAGTTCAATGCATGTTACCAGAGTTGACCAAAGCAGCACCAACTTAC
Organism: Erythroxylum guanchezii; assembly: GCA_025629825.1. Classification (NCBI taxonomy): domain Eukaryota; kingdom Viridiplantae; phylum Streptophyta; class Magnoliopsida; order Malpighiales; family Erythroxylaceae; genus Erythroxylum; species Erythroxylum guanchezii. The sequence continues at coordinate 21,801,642 of JAOTAX010000196.1, read as the reverse complement.
ACAACAAATAGGACGAAAATGGATAAGCTTTTTAAACAATTCCATGTATTTCGCTGTAGAATTATTCATTCTATAGTCAACTCGGATCTTTGATAGCCATGAGCACTTCTTACCATTCAGAATTTTTCTTTCTTATATTCATCATTAAATGCTCAAATTTTTGTTGATTTTTAACATAATAAACAAAAAGAGTGTCCCCGGTTTTGAGTGACTATGTTAGATTTGTGTTCTAATCTTGGATAAATAAAGAAGATAAGATTTTGGGCAGATTTTGTCTTCTTAAATATAAAGTAAAAAAAGCCATAAAAAAAAAAAAGAAAACATGAATTGAGCCACATGAGTGTTGTGTAATTTGCCTATATAAGGGTGGAGCCCAGGCTGCTCATAAGCGTTGCTGGCTTTCAATCATCCATCTGTTGGGTTTTTCTTTTTCTGCTGAGAAAGACCGAATAGACGAGTTTCAGTTTGTTCAATCACACTGATTGAGAGAACTCTTTCTTTTACTTCTGAGTTTAGCTTCTGTTTCTTTATCCATCTACTGCTCTCTTTATCTGGATTAGCAACCCGGGAAAAGGTAAAAGGGAAAGGGAACTTGTCTGTGTTTTGAGGCAGAGAACTATCAAGAAGCCAAACAAAGAGGGAAAAAGAAGTCTTTTTTTCTTCTTTTTCTGGAAAGCTTCGATTTTGATGGATCTACAGATCTATCCCTTTTAGACCTACATGTATTTTTATTCTCTGCTGTGACTAGAAACTGTGGAGATAACCTAATCTATATTGTGAGTTTATTTATTCTTCTTTCTCTTCTTTGCATTCCTTTCCTTGTCCGTTCATTGGATTGACGACTTGGTTCGATTTCCCTTTTCTGTGTTGGACACTTGAAAAACTTTCTGAGTTTTGTCAATCTGTCACAGAGAATTTATGTCCTAGAACCTTAAGTGTGGAATGCCGACTTGGATTTGACCCTATTCAGTTTTAGTTTCAACGGCTTGTTGTTTCTGCCTTTTTATCCTCGCTTAGGCAGTATCAGCATAAGGGTAGTGATTATTTGCTATATTAAGCAGGAGATGCAGTTGGTTTCGTGTTTATTTTCTCATTTTTCCTAGTCAATGAGATTTATCTGATTAGGGATAAAACCTTGTTTCTTTTTTGTCAACGTTGCAGTTGCATTTGGAAACTGGTTAGGTCACGTGCGACTTTTGGTCCTTCTTCTATATGTTCGTAAATTCATTGGTCTGCAGAGGGGAGGATCAGTGAGCGCTATTGGAAGGAGTGTGATTGCATCCAATTTTGGATGTGTTGGAATTTTAGGTTGGCGTGGGTGAGATGAGGGATGCTATCAAGATTGATGGACTTTTTGAGGGCCTGCTGGCTGCCGTCATCAGATAACTTTCACACGAGCTCGGATGCAGCAGGCCGGCAAGATGGCCTTCTCTGGTATAAGGACGCCGGGCAGCACTCTTTTGGTGAATTCTCTATGGCTGTTGTGCAGGCGAATAATTTGCTTGAGGATCAAAGCCAGATTGAGTCGGGAAGCTTGAGCACTCTTGAGTCAGGTCCTTATGGTACATTTATTGGAGTATATGATGGCCATGGAGGTCCAGAGACATCTCGTTACGTCTGTGATCATCTATTCCAGCATCTTAAGAGTGAGAGATTTGAAACCCTTTATGAGTTTCATTATTGCTCTTATTTATTGTTGAAGTTTCATGTCTTTCTGCTGATGAATGATTTTACAGGGTTTGCTACGGAGCAGCAGACTATGTCCGTGGACGTTATAAAGAAAGCTTACCAAGCAACGGAGGAAGGTTTTCTTTCTCTTGTCACTAAACAGTGGCCCATGAAGCCCCAGATTGCAGCTGTTGGTTCTTGCTGTCTGGTGGGCGTCATCTGTGATGGTATGCTTTATATAGCTAATCTTGGTGATTCTCGAGCTGTCCTTGGGAGGCTTGTCCGGGCAACTGGTGAAGTTCTTGCGATCCAGCTTTCGTCAGAGCACAATGTTTGCTTAGAGTCTGTCAGGCAGGAGATGCATTCTTTGCACCCAGATGATTCACATATTGTTGTTCTAAAGCATAACGTATGGCGTGTGAAAGGCCTGATACAGGTGATGCTTTGCACAAGTAGTTGCTGCCGTTCCGTAGTTCCATTTAATATCACTTGTTTAGTCCATCTTTTTATCATTTTAATTTTGAGCTCTAACTATAACTGCCCTGCTATGGTCTATCCTTTTATCATTTTAATTTTGAGCTCTAACTATAATTGGCCTGCTACATGAGTATTTAAAGCATTCCTCAGCTGACTGATGATTGTTGCAAGTGCACTGCTCGTAATGTATTCACTGATTGAACTGCCTGCTTAAGTGCCTTGTTTTCTAATGTTAATATGTGGAAATGGTGATCCGATAGTCTGGAAGCAGATCTTGAAGCAGTGATAATTTTTTCTGAGTTTGGTAAAACTACTCCAAGTTTGGCTCTATAATTGGAGGTTTCTGTAGGATGGAACTTTGCAGTTTCCATATTTTAAATATATAAAGCTTATTATGATTATTCCCAGAGTTTCTAATTAGTTTTTGTGCTTTAGTTTCTGCTGCATGGGCTGGATATTGATTGGTGAGCAGCTCCTCGAGGATTGAAATATGGCCATCTAATATAAATGAAACAAAATAGAAAGATTATGAAGTAATGTGATGCAAAAAAGGGGTGCTACATACTTCTCAACACAGATAAATCATGTAAATGAGATTGGTTGTTAACTATAGACACAACCCTATGTAGAAATAGCACAAATCTTTTTCTGAGGGTTGCTGATATATACATGGTGTGAAATTTCGATCTTTTATTTTGTTGAACTTTCCTAAACAATGTAATATAAAACTCGATCTGTAAACAGGGTAATTTTTGCTTGGACTTCATTGTTATTGGTCTTCAATGTGCGGTTCACTTGATTGATATTGGCTTTTGCTTATGCTATTTTAAATGTCAGTAAGTTTATATGGTGCTCCCAATATTACATTGTTGACATTTACAGGTTTCCAGATCAGTTGGTGAGGTATGTTGTTAACATTTGTCTTACAGGTTTCCAGATCAATTGGTGATGTATATCTTAAAAAGGCTGAATTCAACAGAGAGCCTTTGTATGCGAAATTCCGCCTCCGGGAACCATTTAAGAGGCCAATTTTGAGCGCAGATCCATCAATTTCTGTTCATGAACTACAGCCTTGTGATCAGTTTCTCATATTTGCATCTGATGGGCTGTGGGAACATCTTAGCAATCAAGAAGCAGTTGATATAGTTCAAAACCACTCACACAATGTAAGACTTCTGTTTCAGCACATAATTGCTGTTTCTATCTAGATGAGTGTGATACTTCAGGAATTTTCAGATTGTAGACTTAATTGGAAACAGTTTACATTGTTTTATAATCAGTTTTGCCTTCATTTTCTGGGAAAAAATGACAAGAGAAAACAGGGTTTGAAAGCATTGTTTCATTACATTGGTGTGAAGAACGTGGTTCAAGCACCATTGCGGACCATATTAACGTAGTCGTTTTGTTTGGTTTGTTTTCAATTGTCTTTTGGAACTTTTCTGTATCTTCATATTAGGTAGTTCCTTCTTTCTGCTTCTGTTGCATCAATTCTGGGGCAAGTTTTTATTGGGAAACACAACTTCTTTGGTCAAGCTTAAGGAGTCTTATTGGGAAACAAAAATTCTAGTTAATCTATCTACTTTTTGTGATTCAGGGAATTGCTCGTAGGCTTTTGAAAGATGCTTTGAAAGAAGCTGCTAAGAAAAGAGAAATGAGATACTCAGATTTGAAGAAAATTGATCGTGGGGTCCGCCGACATTTCCATGATGATATCACAGTCATAGTTGTGTTTCTTGATTCACATCTTGTGAGCAAAGCAAGCTCATTTAGAGGTTCGTCAGTATCTATTAGAGGAGGTGGGGTAAGCCTTCCTATGAAAACGCTGGCACCCTGTCCCACACCCGTGGACTAAGTAGCAGCTAATGAACCTGGCACTTGATACTGTTGTTCCATGTGCAGGATCCTTCTCAGACCTTCCATCGTACTATTTGATATAGAGAGAGGACACGATATTACTCTTTGATCGATTTTTTAACTTACACATATATTACACTTTTAACTGAAAAGATGTATCTTATGTAGTTGCTGCACTAATGAGGTGAAGAAAGAAAGGAAGGGGAAGAAAATGCAAAAGAGGGTAATCTCAGTTTTATCAGTTTAGCTCATCTTCCCCGTCCTTTTAGGTTGGAGATTTTTGTACCTGTAAATTTTATGTCAAATGAATGACTGCGTGCAATTAAAGCCTTATGTAATTGGTAAAAGTCTGTTTTTGCCTTCCGTAACTTGGATGCGTTGCACTGGCTTTGAGTATTGCCGTCTCTAGAAATGCTTAAAGGGAAATGTTACGTGATAATGACAAAAGTTAACAACATTTGTGTTTTGTCCTCCCGAATTGACTTAGTCATGACCCACAACTGGTTCGTATATCTTCGTTAAAAGCCGTGTCGGTGATACAGTGAAAATGAACACTGTAATTGTTGAAAGCCCACAACTGGTGCGTGTTTTTACCAGAAACGTAATAATTGAACAACATAAAGAGTAGACCGACTGGGTTGGTCTTTGGAGCCGAGTGGTTGCTTTTCTACTCGTTCAGCCTATCGTCTCCTTCAACAACC
>JAOTAX010000196.1:21777871-21791817 GCA_025629825.1 Erythroxylum guanchezii | reverse complement strand
CTTAAAAAAATTGTTATCAATGATAAATTATATGTTATAAAATCATAAAGTGTTACTTATCAAATTAAGAATCATAAAATTTTAAGATATAATGTTACCGTAGATAGGTATTTTATAACATATTGTCAAAAGTATTACTGTTTAGTGTTACTGTATGTCATTTTTGTTGTAGTGCGTATTGTGTTCTTTCTCTCTTAGGGATTGTTTATGTTATCCTATGTTTATTGAATTGGGTGTTGTGTAAATGCTTTATTATATTTTTTAAATGTAAACCTGTTGCTAGAATTTTAAATACAATAAGTAATAATTGTGTTTGGATTCATTTATGGCAACTAATGGTGTCTAATCATTAGGAATAATGTAACCTTGGTTAAATAACCCAAGCTATGTGGTTGTTACCTTGATTAATTTGTTTTCTTAACTCATAATGCGACTATCCTATTAAATCTAGAGAGTTTATTCTAGGTTGTTCGATAGCTAGGTTTAGTTAAAGAGCCTATTTTAACCAAGCACAATCTAAGGGAAAATCGAGATTAACAAAGCTTGTTATTAAACTACGATTAATAATTGCTAGGAGAGGCATGAGAATAACAAGGCATTAAAGTATGATTATTCGTGTGTAGGCCAAGATTTAATTGAGGATCGGATTCCAAATTCATTCATCACTTTTATCATTTTTTGTTGTTTTCTTTAATTTGCTTCGTTAGTTTAAGTTCATGTTATTTTGTTATTTGAAAACCAAACCCCCTAACCTAAACACTGATTCTTTTCATTACAAAAGCTTTACACACACTCTCTGTGGGATCGACCTAGACTCATTACTAACTATAGTTTTAAGTCTAGTTATTTTGTATAGTGTTACAACGCGCTACCCACTTATCAACTGTAATTGAATTTATATTACCAAAAAGGACTCTTAAGAAAAGTTGATTGATTTAAACCTTGGTTGGTTACTAGAGGGTTCACTCAAAGGGAAGGGATCAACTTTAATGTTATCTTTTCTCTTATATCCTCTAAGGATGCACTAGAGTAATTATAGCAATAGTGGCTCATTATGAAATGGAGTTATATCAGATGAATGTCGAAATCACTTTCTTGAATGGAGACCTTTGTGAAAAGGTCTATATGAAACAACCTGAAGGATTTCAGGATCAAGACAAAGTTGAGAAAATCCATATATGGTCTTAAACAAGCCTCTAGATAATGGTACCTAAAGTTTGATGAGGATTTTACCTCATTTAACTTCATGAAAAATAAAGTTAAAAGATGCTTGTATTACAAAGTTAAGGGAAGCAAGGATATCTTCTACTTTTATATGCGGATGATATCTTGCTCGCAATAAATGACTTAACCATATATGAGATAAAACAGCTTTTGGCCAAACATTTTCACATAAAGGACCTTAGTAAGGCATCTTTTATCCTAGGTATTCATATTCACCAGGATAGGTCTCTACACTTGTTGGGTCTCTCGCAGAAAGCATACATTGAGCATGTACTGCAAAGAATTATATGACTGATTATAAACTTGTTATAGCACCTATCTCTCATCTAGGGAGATTATCTGTGGTACAATGTCTGAAAAATGTTACAAAGAGAGAGTCTATGAAGAATGTAACTTATGCTAGTCCAGTTAGTAACCTGATGTATGCCCATTCATGACTAAACTGGGCATTGCATTTGTTGTTAGACTCTTAGGTAGGTATCTAGCTAAACCAAAAATAGACAATTGGAATGCAGTCAATCGCATTTTCAGATATCTCAAGGGAATTAAGGATTATATGTTGACATTCAGGAAAGTTAATAACTTGAACCTTATTGGATATACAAATTCGAATGTTGTTATATGTCCGGATGACAGGAAGTCCATAACATGATATATTTTTATGTTAGCAAATGATTATATGTCATGGAAGAATGTCAAGAAGACACTAGTAACTTCCTCGACTATGCATGTAAAGTTTGTAGCTAGGCTCAAGAACTTGATTTTCAACTTATCAATGGTTAATTCAGTTGTTGGACTTATTTGATTGTATTGTGATAATCTTTCTAATGTGTTGTTCCGTAACAAAAATAAGAACATCATAAGGTATAAGCATTTTGAGGTCAAATAGCTAACCATAAAGGAATTAATATAGAAAGGTGATATTAACGTGGAGCATTTGGAGATCAAGTACAAGTTTGACGATCCTCTAACTAAAGAAATTCACCCAATTATTTTTTAAAGACATGTGTGTATAATGGGTTTATTGAAGTCTTTAGACACTGCTAGTTAAAGATCATTGTATTTGCTCTTAATACATTTGTACATATTTCATATATTATGACAATATATTTTTATATATTGATGACCATCATTTTGTTCTTAGTCATATAGTTTGTTGTACATTTTTATAATATATGTGAAAGTCTTAATATATGTGTCAATCTTAAGCATTTTAAGGGCATTAGACATATATATATTGACTGGCCTTGAGCCTACATCTTCTGGATACATATAGATACATACTCAAGTCTATAGACTTGATGAGGCATAGAGGGACGTAAGTATATAATCCCATAAGGGTTTTTTTCTAATGTGGTTTAATATTCATGAGAGAAAACAAATTTCTCTTATGTAGTTTAGCATAAAGTTTGGAGAAATTGAAACCAACAAACAAAAAGATGATATATTTTAGATCATATGAGTAGCATCATAGTTTGTCACACTTCATTTTCTCATTCATGTTTATAGGGTATTAGATATACGTGATTGTATTGGATCAGTATTGAATCTGACACATGCATTTGATATTTTTGGTATCGAAAGCCTTATGAGACCGAATGATAGACTTTTATTATCTTTAAATCAAATTTTTTAAATTGGTCGACCTTTACATTAATTTTTTAACCACTTTTACTGTTTTTATTATTGTTACAATTGTTGTAATTAGTATTTGTCCAAGTGGGAGAATGTTAGTGATTTTTAATTGGATAATTATTAATTATGAGTTTTTTAATGAAATTAAGGTTAAGAAAATCAAATTTGATCCAGACTAAAGATAATAAAGAAATCTAATAAAGGATCCAGTTAAATAAGCTAAAGTCTAGGTTAAAAAAAAGAGTCATAATCAGTGTGAGTCATTTATTTATTGATCCTGTGATGGAGAGACTTAATAAGGTTATTATAAATAGTTGTTAAGGTCTCCTACTATCTGCACAAGTAAATTTGTGGACATTTAGTTTCTCTGACCCGTTAAAAGGCCCACACATTAAAAGAGATGCAGAAAGATGTTAATGATATAAAGATATACAACTTTTATAAAAATTGATTTGAAAGTTTCATGAGCTTGTTCAAACGGTTTAATAGTTTGTTCATTGTTCAATAGATATCAAAACATGTACTTTTTCGCGTTTTAGCTGTTAATACAAGTTCATAGATGTTTTTGGGACTATAATTAAAATTTGTGTTATGACTAATAGATGAGCTACTTTGTTGCATAGTTCAATAGTTCAATAAGGAAAAAGAGGAAATTTGGAACATCACTGCTGCAAGATGTGAGAGTGAATGAGTACTTGTAATTAATTCTTATTGCTTCACAGCATTGTTTTGTTGCATGTCTTCTTCTAGATGATTGACGACCATAATAAGAAGATTGTCTATTTTTGTGTCACAAGATGAACAGGACTCCATTCCTATGGTATCCCAAGTTCTAAATTGACGCTGAACAAGGGAAGACCTCAAATCCTCGAATGTTATTTTATATAGAGCCAACAAATGGTGGTATTTTATTATCTGCTAGTGAACGCGATTGACTGGTAATTAGGCCCTTAGCTTATGGGCATGATTATGATTGAAAGCAGTTCATGGGATGTCTGTTAGGCCTGTACTGTAGACCTGGTAATTATCAAATGCATATATCAGCTATATGGATGCTTTGGAAGGTCCACCAGGGATTGTTTTCAGATTCTTACAGAAGTTAGGTTCATTAGTAGTTTGTCTTCAGGTGCAAGAATCACCTGAATCATGATGTTTGCTTCAAACCAAAACATTCACTGGCAGTTTAACTGTTTCCTGGACACTGTAGGGTAGGGGTCCAGTTGTCCAATTTGGTAGTGATCAATAGTGCAAGTTCATGTTTGCACATCTAGAAGTAAGCTGTGCCTCTTAACTTGCAACAGGAAGAAATAGATGACTTTTTTATGCTGGTTACTTGCACTTTCAGAATCGTTTTTCATTTTTCCTTTGGTTCACTTTTTCAATGTCATTCGGAGATCTGGAGGACTAGAAACACATGGGACAAAAACATATTTCAGCAGGTAGAAACAATAACAACATCTCGTTAATGCGGAACAGAGAATTTAGAGACGTTTAGAATTACGCAATCTTACCTCCTAAAGAGGTTGCTCCAATATATTTCAACGGGCACCTCCATCTTTATATCAAGCTTTCGCCTTTTTCATTCGTTAAAAAGTATCGGAATATTGGAAATAATCCATCCTGTATGGAATATGATTTACACACAATTCAAAGTCAGTCGCTAAATGGTTTTCTGATTTTATTTATTTTGCAATATCTGCTTAATCAGAGTTCATGGTCACCTTTTCAAGTTAGGTGGCCGAACTATGGGAGATCCTCACATTATAGTCACAGCGAACTTTCCATGGCTTTAATGGTGGTATGGAATGGAACAGCGAGGGGATGGAAATATGTGACTCTTCGTGTGGTGTCTATTTTCTTTACCTTGAAAGTGCAAGCATTGGGCAGTTCTTCCTTTTATTACCTGACAAATTTCAAGAACAGTTTGAAGTTCTTTTAACAAATTTTATGGTGAAGTCAAAGAACATCATCTAGACCTAAACAAACATGTGAGAAGCTCACGTGAGAATCCTCCTTTTCTGGAAAAGAAAGCGATTTTTGTTAGAGATTGAACTACCGTGATCATTAGATTGAAGAAGTATCCATCATTGCCTGATATGCGACATAAACCACAAGTAAAAATCAGTTCGTGTGGTGGAAAACGCCCGTTTCATAACATTAGCGCAAGACACTGACAGGGTCTTGATTTCCCTACGTGGACACACAAGCATGAAGATGGAGTTGTACCGTAAAAAGAAACAGGAATAGATAGAAAGCAAGTCTTAATGATTTGTTAGGGGATGTACAGAAATAGTATTGAGACGGGTTTATTTCAGCAGTGATCAGAAAGTAAGAGACGGAGATGAAGATCGATTTTGCTTTCTGAATATTTACCCGTAACTAGAAACGCCTCAATTCCCAGTTGCTGGTCAATGCCATGCAATGATAAAATTGTCCTGTTCTTAGCGGGCCTTCTCATGTTTCTTGATAGAGTAGACCATTCTCTACTTACTACAGACGAGCTGGCTATGGAGTCTATCCTTAATTAAGAACTGTATATAACAGTGACAATACAACAAGAAAGATGATTCTGTTCCATAATAATTTGTGTGTTTTGATTAGGGGGTTTAGTAATGGACTTGGTCACATGATGGCTGTTCAAACAATAAATTAGTGGATCCACTACGTACTCTGTCACTGAGTTAAAACAGGAAACGTGCCGAGTGGAAGTCAACTTTGCAGGAACCTATTGGTTTGGACGTGGTAGTCCTGAGAGCTGGTAGCAAAAACCAACTAATCTGCTCTCAAAAGTTGGCATTATTAAGATTGTCTTTTATTGCCGCTTTGTAGTTTATTTTGAATGCATGACCTGGGAAATCTTATTCTGTTGACAGACATTAAATTAGCTGTTCATGAATCATACATTACTTTGGTGTTTTGTCTCTTATACCAGTTAGCTTACTTACAACTTAATTATTAATGCAGGAGCCTGGTATAAATCATTTAACGCTGATGTGATGCAAAAATCTTTTTCAAAGATTGGCGTGAAAGGATTTGATTCTCTATTGCTTCTAGTCCCTTTTTTTTTTTAATAATAGTGGAATTCATAGTCCAGTTTGCAGCCTAGAGAACGAGAAAAAGGACCTAGGACCAACCGTTGTATATGCTAATACGCACTCTTTGCTATAGATGTAGCTTACAATGAATTCTCCATTATTGTTAGAAGGTTTTGATGCACTTCTTCAAATGAAGGCACACGCTAGTCCAATTCAACAAACAATAATATTCCTTTGAATGTAACATTCTTAACCAAATATTTTTGGACTCCCCTCTCACACTATCCAATACTTGCTTTGGGAAGTTCACTACGCAAATATCTAACCAACTTCATCAGATTCCTTATAAGGGTATTTATTGCAAGGACCGGTAACATGCTTGCTTCGCGGCTTCAAAAAGCATAACAGGTTAAGATTTAATGATGTTCAACAGGTAACAAGCTACCAATTGGCTAGTACCTTAGCATGTAGATAAGTGGGGTACTGATTAGGTAAACCGTTCAGGTTGTCGGTGTTTCATTGGAGGGCATGGCGCTACACTACTGTCCCCGAACAACAGCATTAAATGAGTCTCAATAGGTAGTTTCTCTCCAGTAAAACGTAAGAGCTGCACCTGAGTAATCGGCTTCTAAGATAGATGATACGTAATTGCAGATCAAAGATACTGTTTGTCAATTACACGCCTTCTCCATCTGTAAATGGCCTGCAAAATTAAAAGTTTTGCTTGCCTAATTCAAAGACTAAGGGTATGTTTGAATGTGGGTGGAGGGATGGAACAGAATAGAATAGAATCGTTCAAATAACTCAGGTCATTATTTGAGAGTCTATTTTGAAACAAGATAGAATGGCAATTGATGACTTTGAAAGCCATCCTATATTATCCAAAATTCAATATTTTGTGATTTTCTAAATTGCGGGGTCAGAGATGGAATGGCATGACTTGCCTTCCAAACTCTCTCTTGTTTTATTTAAACTTTCAAATAATAGAATAACCCATTTCATTTCATTCAATTCCATTCCATTACACTCCATTCTATTCTGTTCCATTAATTGTCATTCCATTTCATTCTATCCTAAGCTCTCAAACATACCCTAGAGTTTTATGTGGCCTCTTAGGTTCTTTTCTAAGCTTGGTTCTTATTGAAATGGACATCTGAAGAGCAATTTGAAACTTTTTTTTTTTAAAAGATCACTAATCTAGTACAAGGAACGACTCCATGATGTATACCGGAATCACCAAGGCAACAGGGTAACGAATCATCTAGTAGAACAAAATTACATCGGCACAAAAGCCAGTGGCAGCTAAACAATATACAGAAGTAAGCATCACATATCCCTTCTACAAAGGGGACAAGAAGCATGGCTAAGAAGCCATTTATCGATGCATGGAAGGTGAAACATGTGATGGCAATGAGGCAAGCTTCTAACAGTCTCGCCAAGCTGGAAGTCCTGTAGAAATAATAAAAATCAGAATCAATTAGGAAAACATCATTGCAATATCGAAACCCGTTTCAAGCTACGAGGAATGTAAACTTCCGAAGAACCAAATGGAGGTAACAGCATGATATAGGATCATACCTGAAGACAAACTGAACATGAGACTTTGTCCCCTGAAGTGTCCACATTGTTCTTACTTGTGATTGTGATTTTTGGGATCTTTTCAACAGAATCTCCAGGCAATCCTTTAGCACCACCAATATCAAATATGTTGGGAACCTCCTCAAAGCGTGTTTCAACAGCACCCATCTAATCGGACCCCGTCGACTCGTAAGCAAAGAATAATGGGGATGGACGTGACATCTAGTGCAGCGATCAATCGATTCGTTGACAGAAAATTACCTGACTTTGCACAGCACTTAACATGGCCGGACCAATTCGCTCGCGCACAAGTCTCCCATTGAGAAGACTCGCAATAACATCAATCTGGTCCCATCAATACACCATCAATTGAGCACTTAAATTGTATAAATACTAAACTCTTGAAGATCAAGTCTATGCAGCCAGTATGGAAAATCTAATGTGTTAACCTTCAATATTCGTGAATTTTTCATTGCATAAACCATTGTCACAAGGATGAAACGATGAAGCTAGGTTTCTCACCAAGTAGAGGACACAACCAATCCCAGATTCATCTGATTGCCAAAGAACAAGAGAGGCTTCAAAGACCTCAATAGAGAAAACAGCTCCCGAAATAGCACCAACTGCAGCCCCTCGAACAAACCCACTCTCAGTTTCTTGGCCTATCAAAGCTCCGGTCATGGCTCCTAGCAACGTGCCTACTGCACAAAAGAAAAAAAACTGCCAACTTTTTCAGCCACATAGTAAAATTAGCCTCAGAATTTTAGCCCTTTATTTCTTTATATTTGGATTTGCCTAATAAGATCAATTATTGCAAACATTTTTGCTGAAGATGAATAGGAAAGAAAATCCAAACTTTTTTATCTTCTACATAAGGTCACCTAAGACAAATTCCTGGAACTGAATCAACAATGGGATCGAGACATATAAACAACCAATGAGTTAAGAGTAATCCGAGAACAAAAGCTCAAAAGTCGTTTTATCCCAAGACCCACATCAAAGGACATGAATGATGAAACATATCGATTATCAATTACAATTCAAATAAGAAAGGGGCAATCTAAAAAAAACAACGAAAGAAGCAAATAACATCAACATGTTGAAGGAAAGTAGATAGGCAATGTGAAGAACATATCAAACCTAACGCAAAAAAGAAGGTAAAGATCGCAGAGAAAACATTGCCAATGACCGCAGACACCACAAAGTTGCAAACTTCCTTAACCCTTTCAAGGAAATTCCCACAGAAAGACAATGGAGACATAGAAAACCGAGATGGGTATGGATAGAATTCCATTGTTTCAGCTTCCAATGGTTAAAGACGGGAACTTTCTTAAAGATTATTGTTACTCCAGGGAGCTTTGAGTTTAAATTGACTCTACATACAAAAAGGAGAGGTGGTAGGCTTATGGGGTATGCTTCGTCCCTAAGAAGAAGAAACGAAATAAGATCATCAACCAACTCGCATTTAAAGCTTCTTATAATTTTTCTTTGGCTAAAGCTCTCTCTCTCTCTCTGCCCTTTTTCTTTGAATCATCAACTGTCTCTCTCCATCCCCTTGGCTTCACCATCTAATTTCAATTTTTCTTCATTTTCTCTTACTTTCCTCTGTACGAAAATCCAAAATATCCATTGAAACTCACTTCCATGTTCATGGGGGGGAGGAAATGACATGAAACCCCTTTGCAGGCATGTTGCGAACAAAAACTATGGTCAGTTTCGCAATTAGGCACTTGAAAGAAAACATTAAATATATAATTAAAGCTCCAAATATCTTAATTATTTCATTTTTTAATTGAGTTAAAAATAATAAAAAGAAAGGTGATATAATAATTAATATTTTATTTATACTTATATTTAAAATATAATTTAGAATATATGGTAAAATGGAACTTTAAAATGATATATTTGGTTTCATTATAGGACTAAATTGGTGAAGGTAGAGACAGTTGTGCCTTCTTAACAATATTTTATTTGTTGCTAAAATACTTTATTGGCAATGAAAACATATAAGAAGCAATACAAGAATACCATCTCCATGGACTACTTTTAGTGTGGTCCCCACTTTTTATAATAATTAATTTTATTCAGCAATTATGTGACTTGCATTTAATTCTCAACACGAGATGCACAGAGAGCAGAAGCACCCAAAAGCCAAAAGTCTTCATCTGTTGTTCCTTAGTCAAGAAGAAACAACTTCTTGTTATGATGGAAATGTCCAACTGTTAATAAGTACGCCAGATGTTTTGTAAACACGAGTTTGATGGCATTAATCACCCGCGTTAAACAACTTCCTTTCTGTTCGTTTCTTTTTCTATCCAATCAAATGGGTGCCATACCTAGTGTTCTTAGATCAGGTTTTTGGATTTTTTTTTCAAACCTAATACGGGTTTGAAAGGATAATTTCCAAATTTGCCCCTATTGTTAAGATCATTTCACCAAAAGCTTAAGCTTTCGTGGTGCTTAAATGAAATGGGATGAATCAAATAAGAAGCTTTTTGTTTTTTTTGTTCGAAGTGTGTTCATAATGTCATGTATTTTAAATTTTGTTCTCTTTATAACCAAATTGAAATCATCATGGAGTATTTGTGAAAGTAATTTCAAACGTTTTATAGGCCCAAATAAAGTATTAAAAAAAGATGTTAATAAATTAACTATATATATATATCTCAAAAGCATAACTTTATTGTCTAAATTTAATATTTATACGTGACTCAAGTCACAAGCTCATATACTAAAAGAAAAATACTAAGGTTAAATGATCACCGTAGCAACTAACAGTATCTTGTAAATATCATCAACAATAAAATTATTGAAAATAGTAAGAACAACAACAACAAAACAATAGTAGTAACAACTGAACAGCAACATCAAATTGTAAAACATTAAGTAACTAAAGAACTATATTGACAAACACACAAATGGTCATGAAATATAATTTTTCACACATTTCTAGATGTAAAATCATCGGTAATGGTATCAAAATCAATATTATCCAATATATCTTTTTCGATACATAAAATAATCAAACTATTCATTATTTCTTATGTCATTGATGACCTCATGTAGGTTTTCAATAATTTTAACTTTGAAAATTTTCTCTCAATTAATATTATTGTCACAGATACAGTCAATAAAATTTGATAAGCAATTGAAACATTTAGATAATAATCTACAGTTTTAACAAATTCAAGAATTTCAACTGTTGATATTGACTCATTTGACAATATCGTTTGCAACACTTTTAATTCAAAAACAAAGATAATCTAAATCTACATCCTACACATTATTAAGAGAAAAAATAGTTGTCAAATTAGTGCAACATTATTTTGATTCATTATCATCTAAAAACCTCAATTTTTTTGAATCAGATAGGAATTCAAAAGTACTTTTAAATATTGTTAATTTCTCAAATATATTCTTCAATGAAGCAATTGTCATATCCACAACAATTGGAAAGTAATTATCTCTAAAGGATTCCTCAGCTGATTGTATTTCTTCATCATGATCATTTTTGTCAATTTGTCTTTTCCTAATAATATGATGCTGAGTTGAAAGTATAGGCTCTACAATCATCTCACATGCAAGGCTTTTGACAACATTCATACTAGGGACAAACTTTTTGTTTCTATATTTCTCAAAAAGTATCATCACACCTTCTAATTGCTCCATAGTAGCTTCTATGCACATAGATTTAGACTACAATTTTTTACTCATAATGTTAATAGAAATAAAATATCATACCAAGTAAAAACTCACAACTCTTAAATGCACTAACTAAACTTTCCGCTTCACTCTTTGACTCGGTATCATCATCAAATCTAGATAATTTCACCAAAGCTAATCTTATTTGAGGAGCCTGAAATCTAATAGCTTTAAAACTTTTTATTTGTGTCTCCTAATAAGTATTGGACAATTATTTCACGGTTAAACCTAGAACATTATCAAGTAAAATCTTCCACCTTTTAAGAGAACTTGAAAATAATGCATATATATGTTACACAACTCGAGTAAAATTAAGACTATGAAAAGCACTTAGACATATATATTGCTCTCGGATTTATTTCAAGTAATCATTTTTGAATCCCTTGGTGCTTTCCCCTTATATTAGAATCATTTCATAACCTTGACCTCTCACATCATATACATTAAGATCAAGAAGCTTAAATACATTCAACAATTCATTGAAAAATCCCAATCCAAATGTGTTATCTACCTTAAGAACTCTAAAAAGTACTCCTCTATTTTGTTCTGTTACTTGACATATTCACACATCGTACTATCAGACTCATTTGTTTTTTATGATTCATATATAGGGTACGGTCGAGAATTATAGAAAAATATTTTTTCTTTTTAATGATCCTTATAATAGAACTTCTAACACTATAGATTAAAAGAGAAATCAACTCATTTTGAATTGTGTGACTAAGATAATGATAACGAATTGCATGATTTTAAATGTGTTTAACTTGATCTTGCATTATCACATCAAATTCAACAATCGACTCAATCAATCCCAAAAAAATTACGGTTACTATCTTGGTCAATTTTCTTATTGGATTATTAAAAAGTCAAATTATATTTAACAAGATATTTCAAAACAAAAACTATTCTTATCAAAACTTGTCTCCAATGTTCTTTCTCCTTTATAATTTCTTGTTGCAAATCTTTATCAATTGTTTGATTTTTGCTCTTTATCAATTGTTTGGTTTTTACTCTTTATCAATTGTTTGATTTTTGCTCAATTTTACTCTTAGTTCATTTCAAGTCTTCAAGTTAGTTCAATACTATTCTCATGTTCTTTGAATCTCTAACTAAGATGCTTCAAATCTCTAAATCCATCATTTGTTAATGCACTTTGTTTGTTATTAAAATTGATCAAATTACAACAAAATTAATATACTTTGTCCATATGTTTAAAGTAAAGTAACCATTTTCTTTTTTTAATCTCCCCATTAATAAATTTTCTAGAATAATAAGAATATTAAAAATGTTGAGAAGTACTATCAAAAGAAACATAAGATTTAATTCTCTTACAAGCCATTTTTAACAAAAATGTCCCATACTTTATTGTCAATATTATCCCAAATTTGAGGATTATAAATACCTAACGGAGGGATTGTTTGCTCATCTGCTCTTAAGTTTTCTAAATTTATTACATTTGGTATATGATCATGCTCACTCAAATTACTAATATCTTCATGAATGTAAATCTCATCACTTAAATTTTCGTTAGGTTGTTTAAAATTACCTTCACTTAATTCCTCATAATTCTCATTAAAGGAGCCTATTCTTTTAACAAATTACCAATAACTCATTTTTGGGATTCTATTAACTATTCTACTCATTTTGTTTCTTTCCTTTCTTCACTTCCAGAAAATTGTTTTTTAGTCAACATCATATAAAATAATTATATCACAATTGAACTAGAAATTAGAAAAGGAAAAAAAAAAAGCACTTGCATGGAACTAGAAGAAGCAAGTAGGTGCAAAAGAACAACAATAGCTCGATCATATATCACAAAGATAAATTAATAGTATTGTATATCTATGTAAAGGGGAAAAAAAACAAAGACCAAAATTTAATATCCTACATTAAAAATAAAAAATAAAGAGCAAACTTTTATGATAAAAGCTATCATACTTAGAATCTATTTTCAATTTTTCAAATAATTCTAAAACGGCAAAAACTAATATTGATCTACTTTTCACCAAAATGAACAAAGATTGATAGTAATATCCACATTATAGAAACATTGAAACTAGACTTCATCAATAATCCAATAAATTAAATTTTTATACATATAAAATTAGTCAAAATCAAAAATGCTAATTATGACTTGATAAATAAAAGAGAGATAAATTGCAAATATGATATCTGCGAAATAAAAAAGAGATAAATTATCTAGATAAATTTCAATTTAATTGAAATTATACCCATAATTACAATTGAAAAATATCATCCATAATTAAATTAACAAATTTCAATTTACCCGCATAAATAGCAATTGAAGAAGGAAATGAAAGAGAGATAAATTATACCCAAAATTTAATCTGAGTTTTAATTCAAAAATAGAAAATTCTACCTAGATTGAAAAAGCTATCATACTCTTATTCAAATTTCAATTTTTTACATAATCTCTAAATCAAAAGAGCTACTAAGAAAATAAAAAATTCAAAGAAAAATAAAAATTTTTGAGTTAAGAGAGTGAATGAGATTTATATTTTATAAGGAGTCGATTGACTGGAAATCGAACGATTGATCTATGACTGGGAAATCAAAAATTGATATTTGAGGGGGCGGTTGGTTTGTATAGGGGAATGGTAAAAGGAATAGAAATGAATATAGTGAGGAATGAGAATGGATATTATCATTATAATTATGATGGTTGGTTAAGACTAAGGAATGATTACCATTACCATTGATAGTGATTGGTTTGTAAAAAATAATGTAATTAATTAATTACAATATATTAAT
>JAOTAX010000196.1:21756576-21773907 GCA_025629825.1 Erythroxylum guanchezii | reverse complement strand
ATAAAAATCAAAAGAAAAAGTTTGACCAAATATCAAGGTAAAATCTCAGCAGGCAGTGAAAAATTGAAGGACAGAGAAGGACACCAACAAATAGCTCCACAACTCCGAAGCCGCACAAGAAAAGAACGGCACTCCCGCTTCTCCGGCAACAGCTCTCGCTAACAAACACCCTTTTTGAAGCTCCTAAATGAAAGATGACGGCCAGATCTGGAGAAGATGGAAAAAAGAGAGTTGATTTTGGCGCGATGGAGGCATCTGAGAAGAGAGAAGAGAGAAAAGAGAAGCGGCGATGGAGGCATTCTGAGAACTGTGAGAAGAGAGAAGACGAGATTTTAATCCGATTATCAAATAACCGGTTCGTATAAAAACCGGCCGGTTCTCTGATAAATCAACCGGTTTTTATATTCAAGGTTTATTAACTAAAACCGAACCGAACACATGGCCAGTTCAGACTATTTCTGGTCGGACCGGCCGGTCCGGTCTGGTTTTCAAACCCTTGGCTTAATATGTTGTTTAAGTTTGATTCCACTAATTGAAATTGTATGAAGTTTCATTATGTAAAATATCTTGCATTGTTGAAAAATTGGGACAACATCAGATCTCAACTACAGCAAAATAATTATAAAACTATTTTCATATTTTAATTTCCAAAAATCATGATAACTTTAATTCTATAAAATAACTAATACATAAATCATAATAAAACGTAAATCTTAATTCATACCTTATCATTTTCTTGTAGTATCTCTCGAACCGTTTTTAAAACCGACTTATCTCAACCACTATAGTCACATAAGTATCTGATTTCTAATAGTATCTAAAGAACTAACTGAGAAAACTTTGCAACAGTTACAAAGAGGGTTAAGCTAGAAGTGTTAGTTACGTTAAAACTTAAGCTTATTTATAATAAGTTTAAGACATCTTAGTAAATTAATTGAAATTAAATTTTAATTAAAATAAAATTTAATTAAAATTACAAATAATTATAATTTAATACCAATTATGCCTAAATAAAATCTAACATCTCATATTAATTTTTATTTATTAAATATCTCATATTAATTACAAAATTTCCCAAACTTTTCATTTAAATTCGACTTAATTGACTTTGTTCTTTTTAAATATCTCATATTAATTCTTATTTATTAAATGTCTCGTATGGCCATCAAATTGCTGGAACGGGCAGCATCCCGTTGTGCTCCCCAGTGTAAATATAGACAATAACAATCACAGCATCAATGCACTAAATCGATGGGCCTGTCATCAAATTGTTCATCTTGTTTTACCCAGACTTAAGTCGATGGTGTTGTAATCGAATGCCAAGCTACAGCTAATAAGCGGAAAACCATTTTGATGAGCTGAGGTTTGTCGACAAGAAAGGAATTAAGAAAAAAGAATAGCACAGCACGAAGGCCATAACCTTATTTAGGAATGAATTGCTATGGTATCTCAGCTGAAATTAAGGTAAGAGAATTTCCCTTTCAGCGACTAATAAATTGTCAAAACTCACTCTACTATAACCAGTTACTCGTTATACTGTCGTTGTTAACAAAAGAAAGTGCTCCATGTGTACAACACCACATATCCACTTGCACTCCATGAATGCCACAATTCTATGGTGATATTCGAGTTACAAGGCATATGTAAAGTCACGCAAATTCCTGCATATGAGATGCAACAAAAAGCAGTATGAGTACCAAAAGAAGAAAAGAAGTTCACATAAATAGATAGGGTGTTGGAATACACTTAAGAATTTTAAGTATAAAACCCTTGGAGAAAATCAAAGCTAATTAGCTATGCTCATCTGCATATTTGGCAGTGTAGGAAATGTAAAATTTATGACCAAACTTGAAGCAGTAAAAAGTTGAGATATATATCAAGAGGAATTCTTCAGTTCAGAAACACAATAAAAAATCCTAGTAAAAGGAGAACAAGTGTGCCTATAAACTAGCTTTGCATGATCGCAATTTGTCAGTTCAATCAAATGTCCAATCATGATTATATAAGTTTCTCCGACAACCTCAAAACTTCAAATTATGGTTAATCAGTTTGCCCATAAATGTAGTTCAAAGCCAAAACTCGCCCCTAACCAAGTAGGGTCAGCTCTATAATAACCAGTAGTAGAAATAACAAAAAACGCTTCAAACAACGGAGAATTAATTCTCTATTTTGTTACAGATTCTAACCTTTATAATGCTGAATCAGACTTTATATTCATTTATACGCATCCATTTGGTTGATGACCACTTATTACCCCTAATCACGGGGCAACCACCTGCAGCAAAGTAAAGATGGTATCATTACTGTATTCAGATATCACAATAACTGGAATACAAAGCACTAATAATTGGCAATAGTATAATTGCAAGCATGATCATTTTGACTATAACCAACCGTGCAAACTTGAAGGATCTAGTGAAGTATCAGGTTTCATGCTCCAGAAAAGTAAAGCATCGCCCATCTTGGGTTTGACAGAAAGCCCCTTTTTCCCACATTCAGATAACTCATTCCACCAAGGCACTGCAGTAAAGTTTCCTTTAGCGGTAGGAAACACTGTCTCACCCCCTTCTTCAACATCTGAGCTGTGTATAGCAGCATCAGAGGGAATAGGACAGTCAAGAAAGTGAATAAGAGTATGTGAAATGCACTAGCAGTTAAAAATATTTGTGGCAGATGTATGATGTCACTTACAGGTACATAAGAATGGTAGCTATACGCTGGCCCCCATTCCTGGTGTTGAAATCATCCATGAAGTAGTCATAGTGAGGTTCATATCTCTGTCCAACTTCATAGTGGAGGATTTGAAGTCCTTCTCCATGTTCTAAACATTGTGTTGGTGAGTATGATCAAGATAACCAACAATAAGCACCAAAATTCAACCAAACCAAGCACTGTTTGGCAGATTGCAAAAAGGATTGCATTTAAAGAATAGTTAACAGATTCTGTCACTTCATTTCCTTGGAAACAAAAAATGAAGCACAAATATCTCAGCACGCCAACAGGCAAAATTTAGTTAATGATGTAAATGTAGTGCTGAAGGATTTATGATGAGGATGCATTTGGCACAATAGAAAAACTGATAGTAATTGCCTAGCCTAACAAATTAAATTTGAACTCCTTTCAACTACCAGAACCAGATAAATTAAGCTACAAACATAGAAACAGTAAACTTCATGCAATCAACTAATACTTTTTATTCTTTCAGATTACATAACCACAGAAAGGTGAGCATTTTGTTCATACCGAGCAACAGCTTTATGCTGTCCAAATTAAATACAAAAATGAATCAAATTACACAAACATGTACAATTAGTTAACTGAATAACGACTAGAAGAAGATCTATCAGTTATGAAGTTCAAATGCATACCTACAGGTATGAAGGTAAAGTCAGCAATCCTTTTCTCAATGTCCCTAATGATTTTGTCACGGCCTCTTTGCAGAAATGTCCCTGAGCTCGTACGCACTCTGCACTTTAACATACACAATCAATTTAGGTTACAAAAATTAAATACAGATTCATAAAAGAAGAATCTGAGAACTGGCATACGTGAAATGATAACTGAACTTAAAAAGTGCACAAGCCAAAGATAGAAAGAAGTACCACCTGCTATCCTTGCTCTTCCCAGTTTCACTATCAACAACAGTTGACTTCTGCATACGAGGCTTAGCAAGAGTGATTAGGTACTCACACTCGTCTTTGGTCTGCCAAAACAATCAACCGCATTTCTTGATCACACCAGATGGCATAACATAATTAAGGATGTAACTAAAAACCACTAAGTCCAAATAATAGCCATACACAAAGCTCCATGTAAGAAAGCAGGATTGTAATGGAAAAGGACCAGAAAGAAAATGTAAAGGAAGGCATTCTACTAATCAAAGGACACAATTTCAGATTTTGAGCTTCATATTAGATTCTCGAGATCGTAAAATCAACCGGATTTAATTGAAACACTTCAAAAAATTGTCATTTTTGATCCATTCCAATTTAGTTGCAAGTAAAACCTACGTTCCACCAGTTGAAATTGCTTAACAACACGCAATCATAAAAATTGAAGCAAAATCTTCAACAATTGAAAAAACAGGAAAAAAAAAAAAACATCAATTTCAGTGAAAAATTGAAACAAATCGAAGAATAACTCACCAAAAAATTATGATAAATAAAAGCTCGAGGCTCCCACGAGATCACCTCAACCCACTGTTCCCTTTTATCTTCCTCTCCAGCACTTCTGCAAATTATACCCAAAATTTCCGAAACAATAAATCCCTAACCCGGAAAGATCACAAATTACAAGATTACAACAATCCCGACAAAATCAGCCTAATAACACTTAAAATGCAGAACCTGCCGACTTGATTGTGGATGATGGTGCTGAGATCGTTGGCTTTACGGGAATCCTCGGAATTGCTAGGAATTGAAAGGATTCCAAGACCGAGAAGAATCAGAATCACGAAAGTGAACATGAGGAGCATTCCCATTATCAGCGTCGAAGAGGACGTTTTCCGAGGTGGAAGACGAGAGTATCTCCCTTTCACCATTGCTGGTTCCTTCGAACCCCCCAAATTGAATAGCCAAGTCGATTTTGAGAAGCCAAGAGAAAAATCTAACTACAAGATCTAGTAACTAGAAACAGAGTTTGTACCATGAACCAATTCACATTCACTTGTGAGCTCCTGAGATTTCAGAGTTGAGACTTTGTCACAGTGATTTTGTACTTTCGGCATTTAAAATTTTCTTTATCACTCACTCTTATTCCTTATAAAGAAAATGGAAATATCTAAATCCTTTATTCTCTAAATAGTTTAGACTTTAGGTAAACATTTTAATTTAATGTTGTTTATTGCAATATAAAAATTTAAAAAAACGTCGATTATTCAAATCTTTATTATACGTATAGATATTTAAAGAGAAAATGACATTTAACTGCTTATTATTTATTATAAAAACTAATATAGCTAATAATAACTACCAAAATAAATCAAAGACTGGTTTTTAAAAATATTTAATTATAAAATTTTTTTACAGGAGATGTCCTATATGTTAACACTAAAGTGGGAACACAAAGGGAGTTCACTAGTTGTTGTGGTTTTTCTTTTGGTACATAGATAGGTAAAAACATAACAGAATCATGGGTTTTAAAAGGTTGCTAGTGTTTATGTTTTAGTGCATACTTCTAAACAAATGCTCTGATTGCAGGTCAAACGTGGTTATATTTAGCTGATATTTAGATAGCAAGTTTGAGACTCTTGGTTCTTCAAGATTAATATTCAAATCACTTATTGCTACTCTAGTTTGTGAGAAATTACTTCTTCTTCAAGCTCCTATTTTTTAGTTATCATTTTCACCGATTTTATTCCTTTTCTTCAATTTGGTGATTGTTTTTGATGTGTGGGTTGTGTACCTATTGGTGATCATTGGAATTGGGTTTTGTGAAACATTCTTTGATCACAATGGATAAATTTGATGGACTTACTATCTCGTGGTTTTTTTTCTTCTTTGCATTGGAGAGATTTTTGACGTAAAATATCTATGTGTCTTAGCTCTTATATTTGAATGCTTATTTTCATATGTTTATACTTACTAGGATTATTGTGGTTATGTTGATCTTGCAGGAATAATTTGCAATTGTGGAAGTACTTTAGTTTGATAACACTCTTTTTTTTTTTCCCATTAACTATTATCAGAGCTACGGTTATATTTGTTATTTTTCAAGTCATTGAGATGAGTGCCAACATAAGTAGGCTGCTTAGTTTGAATGGTCCTACCTATCATCTATGGAAAGGAAAGATGAAGAATTGTTATCTATCAAAAGCTAAAATTTACCTATATTTAGCACAAAATGCCTACAAATAAAACAGATGAGCAATGGAATTTTGAGCATCAAATAAGTTTGTGCATATATTCATCAATGTGTAAATGATAATATTCTTAACAATATCAATAATGAAACTATTGCAAGACTTTGTAAGACAAACTTAAATCTCTATATGCAAGTAAAAAAGGAATAACAAGTTATAGTGGATTAAACAATTGATGGGCTTGAAGTATAAAGAAGGTTTTGTTATATCCCATCATTTAAATGATTTTGAGAGTGTTGTTGATCAACTTTCAACCATAGAGATGAAGCTTGATGTTGAAGTTTAGGGACTTATGTTACTTGGTACTTTACCAAATACTTGGTATGTTTTTTGAATGAATCTTTACAACTCAGATCCTATGGCAAAATCAACTTGGACACTGCTAAAATAGGTGTCCTGAACAAGGAGATGAGAAAAAAAAATCTCCTCATCAACACAATTTGAAGAGGCACTTGTCACAGAGAATAAGGGGGGAAGTACGAGCAAGGTCCGTCTAGTATAAGCAAAAGTCAAAGCAAGTCTAAAAGAAGATATAAAAGTATGCAATGACATTATTATGATAAAATGGGTCACATCAAAAAGAATTGTTCAAAATGGAAAGGAGATAATAAGAATGACATCAATAAGTAGGATAAAAAGTAGGAAGAAGGGGATCAAGATAATGGTGATTGTGTTGTTATTGCAATTGATGGCGAATTATCATTATTTATGATGATAATTTGGTTAATTTTGCTAGTCATGAATCAAATTAGGTAGTTGATAATGGTGCCTTAGTAAATATTACACCAAGAAAGGATTTCTTCACTTATACTCTTGGTGATTATTAGTTATTGACAATAGGTAATTATGGATGGTAAAGGTAGTAGGAATTGGAGATGTCTATTTAGTAACTGGTATTGAAGAAGGTTCCTGCTCAAGAATGTTAGACATATACTAAACGTTCACTTAAGCTTAATCTCGACTAGTAAGCTTGATGATAAAGGCATTTGCAACACCTTTAGTAAAGGAAATTGGAAGCTCACTAAATGCTCTTTAGTGGTAGCTTGTGGAAAGAAGCATACAAGCCTCTAACTGAAGTAAGCTTTAATGCAAATGATTGTTTCAATATTATAGATAGTGATCCAACAAAATTATGGCACTAATGTTTTAGCCATATAAGTGATAAGGGACTTAATTGTTTGATTAAGAAAAACATGCTACCCAGAGCAAAGAGTGCAAAGTTAGAAAAGTGCCTTTATTGTATGACTAGGAAATAAACTAAAGTTTTATTCAAAAGCCATCATTTGTTGAGAAAAGCAAGTTTGCTTTAGTTAGATCATTTAGATGTTTTTGGTTCATTGAAGGTAAAGTCTTTTGGTAGTACACTTTATTTTGTTATCTTTATTGATGATTGTTCTAAAAAACTTTAGGTATATGCTTTGAAATCTAAAGATCAAGTGTTTAATGTTTTTAAGCAGTTTCTAGCTTTGGTTGAAAGAAAAACTAGGAGAAAATTAAAATGCCTTCATTTTGATAACGGAGGTGAATATATTAGACCACTTAATGATTTTTGCAAATCATAAGGCAACCCGTCAATTGAATGGAGTAGTTGAATAGATGAAAAGAAGTCTGATATAAAGAATTGTTTGCTTATTAGCAGAAGCCAAGCTTCCTAAATGCTTTTAGGGTAAGGAATGAATATAGTAACTTATTTATCTCCTATGACCATTGATGTGTATTCAGATGCAAAGCATATGTGCATATACCTAAAGATGAAAGAATAAGGTTGGATTCAATGGCATGATAGTGTATATTCATGGGCTATAGCCATTGGTCCTCAACAAATACCATATCTCTATTTCAAATAAGTTTCAATGGCATGATAGTGTATATTTATGGGCTATAGCGAAGATGAGTTTGGATACAGTTTATATGATCTAACTAAGAAGAAACTTATTTGAAACAAAGATATGGTATTTGTTGAGGACCAAACAATATCTAATATATAGGTGCAGAAGACTAAATATCCAAGAAGAGATGACTTGGTTAACTTGGACCCAACTCCACTCACATCTACCCCTATTTCAGCTTATAATGAAGATGACCATTAAGTTGATAAAATTGATGGTAGTAAACTTTAATAAAAAACTTCTATTGATAATGTTCAAAATGTTGGTAGTCATTATCAAGACACTCTAGAAATTTAGCTAGCCCTCTTGAGAAGGTCTACCCACGAGTGACAACCTTCTACAAGATAATTTACTAATGATTGTATACTTTGCTTGATGGTGGAGAGCTCAAATATTTTCAAAAAGATATAAAGAGTGATGACAAGTGGCTTTAAATAGATGTAATGAAATATGAAATAAAATCCTAACATGATAATTATTTGATCTTGTTAAGCTACCTCAGGGTAAGAAAGATTTAAAAAATTGATGGGTACACAAGTTGAAACAAAATGAGAATGCTAAGCAACCATGACCCAAAGCGAGGCATATTGTGAAAAGCTGTAATAAGAAGAAAATGGTAGACTTTCAAGAGATATTTACTCCAATTGTCAAGGTGTCCTCAATTGGAGTCATGTTGGGTTTAATTGATAGTTTGAACTTGGAGGTTAAGCAATTGAATGTGAATATTTCTTTTCTTTATGGTGACCTAGAGGAAGACAATTATATAGAGCAAAAATTATATAGAGCAACCAAAAGGCTTAAAAGTAAAGGGCAAAGAGTATTTTTTTTGTAAATTAAAGAAGAGTTTGTATGGCCTAAAGTAGGCCTCTTGACAATGATACCAAACATTTATTTATTTCGTAGGGGGAGTAAGGCTATGAGAAAACTTCTTCATATAATTGTGTATTCTTAAAGAGATTCTTTGACAATGATTTTATAATTTTTCTCTTATATGATGATGATTTGCTCATTATTGCCAAGGATGTACCTATAATCACTAGGATGAAGCAAGAATTAAGCAAGACTTTTGCAATGCAAAGCTTAGGCCAACTAAACAGATACTTGGCATGAAAATCATTCATGATAGAAAGGCTAAAACATTGTGGCTATCATAGGAGGCATCCATTCAAAAAGTCTTTGAAAGGTTTAATATGGAAAAAGCTAAACTAGTGAATGCTCCTCTTGCTATGCATTTTAAGTTGAGAGTTAAAACAAAATCTTATTCTTTGAAGATAAGTAAGCTATGTTGAATGTTCCTTATGCATTAGCTATGGGTAATTTGATGTATGTCATGGTTTGTATGAGGCTTGATATTACTCATACAATTGGCTTAGTTAGTAGGTATCTTGGAAAAGAGCATTAGAGTGTAGTCAAATGGGTTATGAGTTATCCTCGAGGTACTATTGAACTGAAGCTTGGATTTGGGAATAAGAAGCCCATTCTTGTTGGTTACTCATATTTTAACATGTACAAGTGACATTGACTATAGGAAATCTACTTCATCTTAATTGATAAACTTTGTATGGGAGTTGTGGTTTGGCATTCTAGTTTAAAGAAATGTGTTGCATTATCTACAACTGAATATAAGTTTATAGCAACAACAGAAGCACATAAAGAGTTGCTTTGGATGAAGTGTTTCATTTATGAGCTTGGATTTACATAACAGAAATGTGTTATATTATGATAGTCAAAGTGTGATTCATCTTACAAAGAATCCAACCTTTCATGCTAAGTTAGCACACATCGATATGAGATATCTTTGGATTCAAGATTTTCTTAATGCTAAGTTTCTTGAGTATGACAAAACCATTACTAAGAGGAAAGTTTGAGACTTATCATACTATTGTCAGAATGACAATCACCTCTATATAGTCAGGACGAAGATATTTGTTGGGTCATGAGTCCCTTTTTATATGAAGAAAACCCAAGCTTGTTCTATTTTTTTGGGGGGCAACCCATTGGGTTTTTTTGGCCTAAGCCTAAAGCTTATTTTTGGAGGCATAAATAAGCTTCTTATTGCTGCACTTTAGGTTTTGAATCGGATATGAAAAATATAAGAGAATCATGAGTTTTAAAAAGGTTGATGTTTTTCACTTTTTTCAGTGCATAATTTTGGTCAAGTGCTCCAATCAAGGGCCAAACATGTTCAAATTAGCTGAAATCTGGATAAAAAGTTGAAAATCTAATGGTTGGACTGTTGATCATTGCTCTAGTTCGTGAGAAATTGTTAGTTCTTTGAGTTATTTTTTGGTGATGTTTTTCACCTATTTCATTCTTCTTCTTATGTTGGTTGTTGTTTTACTACGTAGGTTATATACCTGTTAGTGATTATTGAAATTAGGTTATGCGTAATATTCCTTGATCATAGTGGAGTAATTTTGGTTAACTTAGAATCTTGTGTTTTTTTCTCTCTCTTCACTTTGGGGAGGTTTCTAGGTAAAAGATTTGTTTGTCTTAGCTCTTGTGTTTGAATGCTTATTTTCATCTATTTTCTGCTTATTGTGATTATGTGGTTGTGTTTATCTTACTAGAAGAATTTGCAATGGTGGAAGTACTTAAGTAGTGCAAGTTTGTCAAATATTAGTACTTATACTATTTTGATAGCACTTATTTTTTTTTCCATTAGGTAGAAGAAAAGTTCAATTGATGACCCATATCCAGTGATTTTGCTTATTCACTTCATAGTGGTAGTCCTTATCTTATCCTTCTCTTCTTCTTTTTTTCTTATTTTTCTTTATCAACATCTTCTATGGAAAGCTTTGAGCACATCCATCAAGTGTCGAAACACAAATCTCCATCGTCACTTATTGTTATTCTTCTTCTTGCCAAAATTCATATCATAAAGAACTTGCACCTTATACAAAGAAAAGTAAAATAATTATGAAGACAAGACAAATTTATTCTTTTCATAATTTTAAATTAAAGTCCACTTGTCATTTAGTGGCTACTAGCTCAAGAAGACAAACAGTAGGTTGTTTTTGCAAAAAAATAAAAATTTGATCAGTATTTTATTGCCACTTTTTAAAATATATGTTAGAATTACAAAATTTACTAACATTTAGATTTTTTTTATAATTAACCTTTTTTTTTCATTTGTTAAGAAAAGTAATTGGCTTTATAGGGTTTTAGATATGGTATAAACTAGAATAAGCTTTGTGCTTTGCAAACTAGAATAAGCTTTGTGATTTGCGCTGTTTTCTAAATAATTATATAATACTTAATTGGTTTTGACCTTCTTTTTTTTTTTTACTTTAATCCTTATGTATTGAAAGTTATCACTCAATTCATATGACTCTATTTAATTATCGTGCAATTCTTTCCATTGTATTATGTTTATTTCCTTTTATTTGTTAATCTAAAATGATATAGTATTAAAATTCTCAAGTTACAATTTAATGTTATTTTGGAGTTATCAATAAACAGAAAACTAATAAAATATAAGAGAACGAGTTGTATAATAACTAAATAAGTCCGCATAAGCGTAAATAAAAGTTTTCAAAACAAGATGATTGAATAATATGAGAGTTTAGTATAATTAACCTTATATAATATTTTTATTTAATATACATTATTTTTATTTTAGTTATAATAGTCCATTATCAATTATTATAAAGAATTTATATAAAAATTAAGTACATATTTTATAGATATAAATTATATTTTTATAGTTTTAAATATTTTATAATAAATATGAAAAGGAATTAAACGTTAAGAGAAAGTTTACCCCATTAAATGTAGTGAACTTGATTTTCAAAGAAAGTTTAGTTTAAGATAATTTTAGATATTTGCAATATATAATATTTTATAATAAATCTTAATTTATTATAAAAATCTAATCAAATATTTAATAATTATTTTTCATATATATATTTAAACACAAATTTTAAGTTAAAATAAAAATAATAAATTTCAACCTTAACTTACATTTTCAAATATTTATCAACATGCACAAGTTGTAAATTTATTTCAAATTTCTTATCAACTTAGCCTCCCCTAAAAATAATAAGAAATTGAGTCAATATGATTTCATTTTGAAAATTGTAAAAATATAAAATGACCTATTTTATAATAACATCTAACAATAAGGAAAGAAGTATGACAATAATTTAAACTTTCTACTCTTTTATGTGGAAATATAAGCTTTTCGTATACTTTCTTCGGTTTTAGAGATCCAAATGGTATTTATGGATGTAAAGAAAAATAATCAACGACATGAATAGTTACTACAAGGCTTAATTTGAAAACGGATTATTTTTTTTAAAAATTACTTAAACCACATATATAGTCCACATCTTTTAACTTTTCAAAAAATATGTGAAAAGTTTAAAAGTATTAATATTATAAACTTAAAAAGATTTTTAAAAATTCCAATACACTTTTCATGGTGTATAAATATAGAAAATAATTATAACAACTATTAAAAAAATGTGAAGATAGTATTTAAAGTAAAATTCAATTCTTATAAATGGATGTCAACTTCTATATTTTCATGTGATGTTTTTATTGTTCTAATGAAATTTTAATATTTTGTAAATTTACTTTTATACAATACATACATGTGGAGAATAGGTATCTCAATACATATATTTAATAAATAAATTTATATATCTATGATAACTTTTTATAAATATATTAAAAACTTTATATGTCATACTTTAATTTTTTTATAACATATGTTTAAGTTTTACTAAAAAAGTTACTTTCACCATACATGCATGTTCTTATAATATTAGTTAATTTCACATTCTTTTAAACATTGATACCTTATTATTACTAAAAATAATTGTTTTAAAGATTGTTATAAATATATATATATACATGTCCAATATATATGTGACATAAAATACAAAAAGTTTAAATGCATTAAGATTACACTAATTTTTTATGTGTATGAATAAAAACATAAATTTATTTGAATATTTCCCATTTATGTATGTGGTAAATATATAAACATTGAGACATTAAAATTGTGGAAATTCTTTTGCATAATTCTAAAATAAATGTAAATTAATATATAAAGAAAGTTGGAAGTCAAATTTAATCCTTAAAATGCATAAAAAGTTTGACCTCTATCTAGGTGCTAAATGAGATAATAAAAATTTAGGTAAGAAGTCTCTTTTTGGACTCTAACAATTTTACTAAAATCTTTAATATTTTAAAGTATACAAAAATACCCCAAAATTATGACATTGGTGGAACTCATAGTTACTAACTTAATCCAAAAAATCTAAAGAAATAAGTGCAACTGAGACATATTTTAAAAATTATATTATTTAGATAATTAAAAAATTTGGAAAATTTCTCAAATACAAATGTTTAATGGAGCATAAATTTTTAACAAATAATTATTCCTTTGACTAAACTCAACATTAGAAATGTGACGCGATCATCATTAAAATAAAATACATTATCTCACTAATTTATATAAATTATTTATCCGGAAAATTAGATAGATAATACTTAAATGTGTAAAATTTTTGAAATGATTAAAGTTTACTAACAAATAACCGTCTTTTATATTTACAAACTAATATAGATTTTGTAAATATAAATTTATTATCTTAAAAATTAACATTAATTTAATATATCATTTTAAAAATAAAGTTATATTCACCAAAAGTTTCTCACATACAAATTATAGTGAATATGGCTCTTCTTTATATATAACTCGATTCATAGTCATCCACGATATCTATTTTTAAAGATACAATAATATGTAAACTACATAAGATTAACGCTCCCAAATGACATTCAAGAGAGTAAAGACTACGTTTTTTAATTTTTTGCCACACTTTTCTATTAATTAATGGTTATGATAAAACAAATGAAATAATTACAAAAATTAACAATAGTTAAAGAGAGACTAAGAATGTCAAATTTGACCCAACCCGGACTCGACCATTATTTCAAAAATGACGTCTTTTTTACATTTTTAAAAAATATATATATGGTGAGCCGGGTTGGCTCGACCCGTCTTTGACTTATTGGCCCACGGGCCACCCTAGCCTACAAGGCCTAGCCTGACCCATTGACATTTCTAAAGAGAAAAAAAGAAAAATAAAATTGATTTATATGGTTCGATCGAACAACTGTTAGCTTACATTCACTCTCCAAGCTTTACTTAAGAATTAACGATCTTCTTCTTTTAATGGGTAAGAAGTAACTGTCCATACAACATCTTCTTTATCACAATTAAAGAGAAACATTTATAAATATCTTACTTTATTATAAGAGTAACCTTTTATGAATCTTGTTCTAGATCAAAAGAAACCCTTATAATATGTATTTTAAAATATTTGTAATTACAATTATACAACTATATAACTCAAAATCTCCCTCTTTTGCTTACACTAATTAATTAATGCTCTATATACATAGTGTAATTCATATATATAGGCTTGACAATTTTAGTCTAAGCTTAAGAGGCCAACCCGAAGGCTAGCCTAATCCTCTCGTATAATGATATCATTTTGGTTAGGCTAGCCTAATCCTCTCGTATAATGATATCATTTTGGTTCAACTTTCTAAAACGACATTTTTTTGATTTGTATATTTAAGAAACTTAAGACCAAAACAATGTCATTTTTGAAAGTTAAAGATTATTATAAAACTTAATTGTGATCTACTTATCCCTGAACTAACTCCAATAGTCATTAACACACAAAATTATTATTATAACAGAGAACATTTAGCTAGCTAGACACCGATACCTTTACCTAGACTATGTTTGCTTGGCTGGGGGTTTAGTTAGTTTATCCCACATATTCTCTGACTTTTTGCTGCTTTGTCTAGTTAGCCGATCCAAATCCTTAGGCTAGTCAAGCTCCTCTAGAAACCAAGTTAAAAACTTCAACCACCAAGTTTTTCAAAGAAAAAGCATAACCCTTTGATATAAAATTGACTTAAAACTATTTCAAAAATTTTCCTAAGTTTGTTTGAAGATCAAGAAGATTTTTTTAAGATCAAAATATAATTCCTATTGATTATGAAATTATTGTAAATGATCATACAATATTTGAGTCCCTAACTCATTGAAATGTCCTGGATAAGAAAGATTATAATGATTTGTTAAATATTGATATGCTAAATTTCTCCTTGTTCTTAATTTTTTACTTGAATTCTCTTGAAGGTCTCTTAAGTTGCATATGTGGCCCATTATGCTCATTTGGTTCATACTTTGATTACTCAAATAATTCATTTGGCTTCTTTACTCACTTTGTCATTCCCTTAAACTTTACTTTTCATATGTTGCTTAATTCCATTATAATAGAACTACTAATATTGTTAAAAGTAAGCTCATTAATAGCAATATGTTTTGTTATCTTCAGAACCATGAGTTAGGACCTCATTTGGTTTAATAAAATTATGTTTTTTTTATAATAACAAAATATTTGGTGATATTGACAAGAGTAAATGGCATCGAGTAAGTTCTCCTTATATTAAAGCAATATGTAATGCATGCTCTCCTTTAAATCATGCATCATGAATTATCAAGATTCAATATTATTATTCTCTCCCCCTTTTTGACAATATTAAAAAGGGCATATTATATAAGCATTAAAAGAGTTAAATAAGTCCTTTCTTCTCTTTTCAAAAATTCTGTCATATGGCCAAAAAGTATATGCAAAGTTCTTATTAAGTATACAAAAAAATTTAAAAAACCTCGAATACCAATTTAAAGGTCAATGTATCTTTCTTTTTTCCAGGTACATGCAACAATAATTTCTCCCTCTTAAATGTGTATGTCAAGTCAATATGCTGAAACGTTCTCAATATGAAAGTAAGTGTATACTTCCGTTTATGTACTACCAATGCTTACCTTTGTTTTTCTTCCTTGTTTCAATAATTGACCTTTTTAAAACCAATTTACTTGCTTTGGTTTATGTGAGGGATCTTAGTTATTTTATCATTAAAATCATTTATTGAAGATACCACTTTTATCCTCATTTGATATCAATGGAGATTATGTAAATTTTTGATATTTATATGATTCATTTGGCGTTGGCCAATAAGGTAGAAATATCAATAAGTTCTAGGCACCCACACAAACTTAGATCTTTAGAGATTAATTATTAAACCTTTTTTAACCTACATTCTTTTAGGTTTACTAAATAAATAATTCATAAAAAATGATTTTATATGCACAACAAAAATAGCATATCCCATAATGGAAATTGAAAGTGTTAGTGCTATATGAGAAATACCTATAAGAATATGGAATTTATACACTTTTAGGTCTTAATGGATGACGCGGGTGATATAATGCTTTATTTTGGATATTTGAGAGATTAGGATCTTTCCTTATGAGATGAAAGTTCTAAGCATATGAATTGACCAATTACATGTTTCTTTGATAGAAACGTGGTATATACTAAACGTGGGCATGTATAATACTTTTCTTCTTGTGATGAAACTTATAAAAATCGTGGGCTTATTTCCCGTCGTTTTGATGATAAAGATAGCTATACAAATTTAAAAACTATTTTATGCTCTTTTGGGACGACTTTTCACAAAAACATGCCTATTTATTCCTTGAATGTTAGGTCCTCTAAGTTTGAAATATGACGTTTACATGAACGCATAAAATTTTCCTTTTGCTTGGGACATAGAGGATGATGCATGAGCATTAAAGTTTTCATGAATAGAACTGGACACTATATACTCGAGTGATAATTTAAGCCTATATTGATCATATAAATACTTGCCTTCAAAAAAATGTCTTAGCATTGGATTATGGTCTCTCATAAGTGAAACTAATTCTAAGCCTATTATTTGATTTCTTTTAGGCTCTAAGCAACAATCTCACTTAGATTATATAATGTCATTCATGTGACATTTTAATTTCTCATTCTCAATCACGCATTCATCTACAAGTTTTTATACCTCTTTATCCTTAGAAGATAATTTCTTTCTTTTCAAGCATTTCTATTTAAGAAGTTCTTTATAAGACAAACTATAATCAAAATCATAATCATTAAGAGAGTTTGAACTAGAGGATAACTCATCATTTGTTGGGACCCGATCTCGGAACCGGACCTCAACCGGAAAAACGGAAAACAAAAGAATGCGAATCATTACGAATCGATCGGAGTTCATAAAGCGGAGGCAGAAACGGAAAAACGGAAACGAAATCGAATTGGAAAACAACTAATCGAAACGAACGGATCGGAAAGATCGGATAACTAAATAGAGAAAACAAAAAAAACATAATCGAAATCCGATTAAACGCATCGGAAGCGAAAGCGAAGAACGACGAATCGAATCGGATCAATCAATCAAATAGGAAAAGCGGATAACAAATCGCGGATCTCGGAAATCGAAGGAACGGATCGCGAAGCAAAACGAAAACGAAACGAAGCGAATTCAACGGTTTAAAAGAATCGAAACTAATGTCCGACATCCGATAACAAAAATTCTTGCGTTGAAAACCCTAAGACTGAACCGAAATCTGGTCTAAATTTTTTTTTTCATATTATTCATTTCATCCTTATACAATCTTATACATTCCCTTTTCATCTTTAATCAATCTTATTCAAAACCAAC
>JAOTAX010000196.1:21733376-21753926 GCA_025629825.1 Erythroxylum guanchezii | reverse complement strand
GTTTGGTATTTCCTGCTGATTTTTATGTACTTGATATGTCTTCTGAAGTTGTGCAGGATACTTCGTTAATACTCGGGCGACCTTTCCTGCGGACAGCGAGCACCATGATCAGCATGAAGGAAGGTAAGATCACCATAGAGGTAGGCAACCAACAGGTAAGCTTCAATATGTATGAAGGTATGAAACATCCCCATGAGGACTATTCACTTCTAGAAGTTAATATACTAGATATGGTTGTTGAAGATGCATGTGTTGTTGGGCCCTGATTCCTTTTTCATAGTAAATAAGCTTGTTTAAATTATTTTTTGAGGTTTAGTTTGTTAATTTTCTTTTGGTTGGAATAATTTGAGGTTTTTATTGCTTAGGTTAATGTTTTTAAATGAAGGGATTTAGTTAAATTAGAGTTTTGATAAATTGTTAGTATTAAAAAGAATAAGATGGTGTAAGGGCAATTTAGGTAGATCACTAATGTCTTTAAGGCTTAAGGCTTGCAAGGAGGGTCAATTTGGTCCTTTAAGCTTATTAAAACAAGAAGCAAATGAAGAGTGTCGTGTGTAAGGTGAAGGGACGATTTTTTTTAACTAGGAAAAAGAAGAAAGAAGGAAACATTATCATTAGATGAGAGGAGATTTACGAAAATTGCTAGGATAATAAGTGAAACTACGTAGTTTTAGGCTTAGGTTTTTAAGTTTAAGAAACAAAATTTGTTAAGCCTTAGAAAGAAGCTCACGACACTATCAAGGAGAAAGGAAAGAAGGAGGTTTCGGCTAAGTGAAGAACAAGAAGAAGAGAGGTTGGGGCTTTAGCTTATCTTGGTTTAGAAAAGTGATTGTGAGAGTCTTTAAGAAGGAACAAGGAAGAAGAAGGGTTTAAGCTTCCATAAGAAGCAAAAATCAGATTTTTGTGGGAGGCTTCTAAGGTAAGGGATTTTCGAAATTCTTGCTCTCTTTGAGAGGGTTTTTGGTTGTTATAGCTTAGAGAAGGCATGGGTAAAATTATGTAGGTTTTAATTCATGCTTTCAATTCCTTAGAATTTCCAAGTTTGACATCTCTTGTTAATTAGGGTTTTTGTGCTTTGATTAAGGTCAAGAGAGGCAATTGGAGTTAGAGGAAAGGCAAGTTGACCAAACTTAAAGCTAAAGGATTTAAGGTGGGTGACTTTTTAATATTTGAGTTAATAAGCTACTTATTGTCTTGAAATAAATGTCATTAAATGCTTTCCTATGACTTGCAAATTTTAAATGAATTATTATTTGCGATAATTTGAACTTGTATTAGGTGTCTTTTGTATGTAAATACATATGGGAATGTTTGTAAAATTATTCGACAAATGAAAAAGATTGGATTAGGTGATTTCGAAAAAATGCCATGTTAGGTAATTAAGTGTGAATGATGTGAAAATGCATGATTATTTGGGTTTGTAGTGATCCCTTAAGTTAGCAAGTGCACTTGTCTATTTATAGGCTTCTCCCGTCTGCCCGCTAGTGGCATTGGAGCTCCTCACGGACTCCCATAAGTTCACGGCTACACATAACTGCTTGGCAAAAATGTGTAGTACGTTCCGATTGGATCACTCAAGCCATTTGTTATGTGATTATGTGCTTTTGTATTATATTTGTTGACTTTGTAAATGCTTTGTCTTATGGGAAAATGATGTTGGTAAATACTGATTTGAAAACAATTGTTTAAGAAATTTTTGTATGCTTATGCTTGAGTATTAAATTGTTACCCACGGAGCCGTCGCGCTCACCCCCATTTTTCCCCTCCGCAGGAAATGAGCGCGAAATTGAGTAACCACTTCGGGTTGAGGCATTACTCCTACGTATTTTGCTTTTGAAGTTATATTTGGAAGACAAGGCTTTAGGAAGCATTTTGGACAAGTGACTTTCCTTGTAATTTGTCTTTTTATACTTATGATGTATTCGGGTTAAAATGCCCTCTAAAGCTTTGTAATACCTTATATCTTTTATGTAAATGCAATATATTTGAGTTTTAATGTATCTTTTGCAAGACCTTTGAGTTGTAAGGTATCTTTTGTGTATATTGTTCAAATTGCATTTTTTGTTTTAAAATCTTGCATAT
Organism: Erythroxylum guanchezii; assembly: GCA_025629825.1. Taxonomy (NCBI): domain Eukaryota; kingdom Viridiplantae; phylum Streptophyta; class Magnoliopsida; order Malpighiales; family Erythroxylaceae; genus Erythroxylum; species Erythroxylum guanchezii. Next base: position 21,751,844 of record JAOTAX010000196.1, on the reverse strand, counting down.
GATGAGTTGTGGTATGATTTGACAATGTTTAGAGGGCTAGGTTTGCGTTTGCTGCCAATTGAGTGAATGGATGGGTTATATGAATTGGTCGGAGTTGGAGATTGAGGATTATGTGGATATTGAATTGCCTTTGTGCAGGTTTGGAAAAATATGATGAAGTGTTTGAAGATTTGGCTAAAACCAATTATAGGGGAGGTGCTGTCCATTTTTTTTAAAAATGGGCAGAAACTTCAATTGGGGTTTTGACCCTCTTAGAGTGTGATTTGGTTTAGGAGGTCTCTTGACAATTAAAGTACATGTTTAGAGCTTTCCAATGGTATATTAACTTGTCATTTTTGGACTTAGGATGAGAGAGTTAGAGGGTGTGGAAGATTGCTGCTACTGTTGGAAGTATCAATATGAGCAGTAACTTTGGAGAGGTTTTTCACCTCTTTAGAGTTATCATTGATGTTTGCATCCTTCATAAAAGTTGTAGATTATCTTTTTCCCTTTCCATTGATGTAAAATATACAATATTTGGAGTTAGGAATAAGAAGTTATGACGTTTGGAACATTTCAGCTACTGTTCACATATACTGTTCATTTGGTCAATTTCACTGTTCCATTGGTCATTCTAGGTAGCAACTTTGAACAAGTTTTTACCTCTTTTAATGATTGAATTGATTTTTGCTTCCTTCATGAAAGTTGTAAAGCACATTTTTATCTTTCCATTGACATAAAATGCGACATTTTTGGACCTTCGAGTTGAAAGATATGATTTGTCGAAGTTCAGTCACTGTTTGTAAAATGGACTTTTTGAACAACCCCTTCAATTGGAATTTTACCCCTTTTAGAGGCTGATTTGGTTTGTAACTTCTTCTAGAAACTTTTAGAGCTTTTTGTAATCTTTCCAATGGCACCAATTTTGTCAATTTTGGAATTTGGTGTGAAGAGATATGCATTTTTTAAATTTCAGGCGGCTTATTTCAAAATTTTCTTTTATTTTCTGACTTTCTATTCTACCTAAATCCAACCTCCTTCCACTCTCTTGTTTGTAAATTTTTCCATTTGACCTCAGATTTTCACGATTTTTGAAACGTTGATTTTCTAAGAAATTTTCCTATTTCTCCGCATAAATCTAAAGTTTTTGATATTTTCAGAAAGTTAAGAATTAAATCAAAGTGCAACGATTAGTTGGTAGGGTTTGATCACATTTTCGTATTTGGGTGATTTCTCGATCTATAGAGATCCGATTGAGAAGATTTTCGATTCTAATTAATCTAGAGTCATGAAATTTCCTTTTAACTTAGGAATCGGATTTTAATTATGGGCCTTAAGCAGAAAAATTTTTAATGAGGAAGATTAGGGGGAATTTATCAAGATCCGTTCGGGAGTAAGTAAATTAAGTTTGATTTGAGTTTCTTCTGTGGTGAGGAATCCCTCCCTCGTGGGTTGCGCGTCCAGGTGTCACGTAGGACTTCGGACACGTGTCTCACCAGGGTGGGGTTCCAACAATAACATTCTAAAGTAGCAAACTTTAAACTTAGTTTTTAAGAATTAGACAAGAGTCTTAAGGGTATATTATGATGTTTATTTAACCTCCAAGGTCTTATATAATGTAAGTTGAGATATTATAACTTACATTAATTCCTTTAGTAAGAGTCATAAGTTACAGTATTAACTCTTATTAATTTGAAGCATGCTTATTTTATAAATATAATATCGTACATAAGTTTGTTCATACATACCTAATGTATAGCCTCAGTTCAATTGTCTACTCTTAAATTTATCTTTCTGATTATGATCACTTCAAACAAATTTCCCTTTGAATTATCATATAAGTCAACATTTGGGATTTAAGTTTCTTTCTTATACTCTCAATTATCACCTTAATAACAAACTTAAAACCTACCTTATCTTTAGTTTTACAAATACTAGTGTTGATTACACTTATAGGAAGACTAATCTTTTATTTGCCTAAAATAACTTTTATATAAAGTAAACATATTTTAGAATCAAGTATTAGTCTCATTCCCTAGATACTTTTACTAGTGCTTCCTTATTTGTTCCCATCATTCAATCAATAATTGAAGAGCAACTTTCTAGTTCAGATTTGGACTTATTTCCTAAAACTTTCACTTATAAGGAGGTTGAGGTTGTTAACTTTGCTCTAAATCCTAATAAAGCACCTTGTCTAAATGGGTTGAATGAATTATTCTTTTAAAAAACTTGGATGATAATGGAGAATATGGTGACTGAATCTGTTAAGGGATTCTTCACACAAGGGAAAATGTTTAAAGAGCTTAATAAAACCTTTTGATGCCTCATCCCTAGGTCTCAATCCCCTAGCTCTTTGAAAAAGTTTAGACCCATCACCTATTGTAGCACTATATATAAAGTCATTTCTAAGTTGATTGCAAACGTATTGAAGAATGTGCTTCTAAATATCATAGGTGGTTTTCAAGGGGCTTTCATTTAAAAAAGTTAAATTAGAGATGATAGACTTTTGAAACAAGAGCTTCTTAAAAGTTATTATAAAAAACTAGATCCTAGAAATTAATATACTCTTGAAACAAGAGCTTCTTAAAATTTATTATAAAAAGCTAGATCCTAGAAATGATCCTGTTAAGATTGACTTGTAATAAGACTTTGACTCTAAGGATTGGTGCTTTATCATTGACATAATGAAGGCATTTGGCTTCCCTGAAGTCTTTATTGGTTGCGTGGAGCAATGCATATTAATAACCTTTGGTATCTTAATCATTAATAAACCTATAAGGGTTTTGAAGGCAGCTAAAGGCTTGAGGCAAAGAGGTCTCATATCTCCTTACCTCTTTATTTTAGGCATAAAAGTTCTCACTAGACTAATAAGCTAAACATAAACATGAGCAAAGACAAGAGCTTTAAATTCTATACTAAATACAAGAAATTTAGAAATGACAACTTATTTTTTGTAGGAGATATCTTAGTCTTCTCTAAAGTTGATGCCAATTCATTTTGCACTTCATTAATAGTGATAAACCTATTTAATAAGCTTTTAAATTGTAAATTAATAAGGACTAGAGAAATCTGATTTTATCTCTAAGTTCTCAATATTTAGGGGCTTGGTTACTTCCATCGCTGGCTTGAAGTGTATGAAGCCTTTTATCCCCATTATTTCAAGGAGACCCTCTTTTAATGACTATTTCGCTCTTAACAAAAAAAAAAAAAATTCAAAGAAGGCTCTCTAGATGGTGTAATTAAATTTTGTATTAAGTTGGTCAAGTTTAGCTTACCAATTTAAGAAATGTAATCTTCGTACGTATTAGTCTTATTTCCTCTCAATCCCTATTGCCATAATCAGAAACACAAAGAGGATGATAAGTAGCTTTTTATGGTCAGGGGACTTAAAAAAGTTTTAGCCAAAGTCAAATAGAAGGAACTTAGTATGTCTAAAGATGAAAGTGGTTTAGATATCATCCTTTTCAGACTAATCAATAGAGTGCTGCTGATAAAGAGGATATGGAGATTGCTTCAAGGTAAAAAGGCTTTCTGGTTTAAGAGGCTACATACATACCACATAAACAGAGTTCATTTTGGTCCTTCAACCCAAAAATAAATACTTTATAAACATTGGTTCAAATGATTAGAAATAAGGATTTAATTAGAGGGGCGACTAAGTATAAGATTAACAATGGATAAGATACAAACTTTTGGTTTGATCATTAGCTAGATCTAGGTACCCTAAGGAATATCCTTGGGCTTAATGTATTACATAATCTAATCCCTTAGAATGCATCAATATGTGAAGTCTTAAGTGCAAGGACTAACTATTTTGAGGCAATTCCCATAAGTCCCCTTTTTAAATGATATTAAACTCTCAATTTCATGCTGATGAGGAGGATAGCATAATATGGAGCTTAAATAAAGATGGTAGGTACTTCAATTTCTTGTGCAGGAAGCTGTTGAAAACCCATATTCCAAACATCACATAGTTTAAGTTAGTGCGGTTTCTCTAATCCAATTTTAGAATTGTATTTACATTGTCAATTGCCTTTAAGGCTAACTTCCCACATAAGATAAACTGAGCATAGTTTTAAATGTCACTAGATCTTGCCCTCTTTGTAACAATGAGGAGGAAAAGATTAATAATCCTTTCTTTAAATGTGGTTATTTGGAATGGATTGACTTAACTTTGCAAGATCCCAGCCTTTCCCTCTATATAAACCGATCTGATTGCATGGAGATGTATGAGCCGCAATATCCAGAAAGGGTCATTATTGCTTTTAAAACGATGTTAGGAGTTATTGGTTATCTGTTGCGGAGAGAAAGAAATAAAAGGGTATTCTAAGGGCAAGTAAACATTACAAAAAAAATCTTTATTAGTTACATTTTAGAATTCGTAGCTAAAAGTTTATATATCTCTACGATTTTTCTAAATCGTAGCCTAATCAAGCAAATAATAAGACTGAACTTAGAAATTTTTTTTGTAGGCTTTCTCAAACACACTATGATTAATTTATTCTTTACGTTTGTTTTCATAGTGCAATGTTATTATTTTAGCTACAAATTATTTTTTTAGCCTAAACAATTATAGTGAATGGGCTAAATTTTCATTTCATAGCCAAAACTATTAGCTACATTTTTCACACAATAAAACAAGGTCAAATTGTAACATCCCATTACCCACATTGAGGCTAGAATAGTATATATATGAGAGATTAGAAAATGCATTTCATGCTCATGCATTATATGATATACACATTCACGTGAATATTGAATTTTTGCACCTGAAAATAATTGTATATGCATTCATTGTCAATTTTCGGGTATAATTGTTTATGAATGTATTTATATCGAGAATTGTGGGTTTTATGTGTTGAAAATTGATATGGAGAGTATATGTGCTGATTTAGAATTTTCGGTGAATTTTAGGAAAATTTCTGAAAATTTGGGTAATTTTTTTGGACTAGGAAAAGAGCCAAGTGGTAAGACAAATGATAAATGGTGGTAGAATTTACTGTCCAATGGAAATGGAAATTTTGATAAATGAGTTTGGGATTTATTGACAAATTTCATTGAAAATAGGGAGACAATTGGATTAGAAATTAGAGATAAAATAGACTAGTTATTAATAAGGGTCCAAATGGGACCATAGGGAGGTGACAAGTGGCAGTGACAAGTGTCACTACCACTCACCACTCCTCTTTCTCACGTTGTTCCTCTTTGCAAGACACTCTAATTTCTTTCATTTTACTCTTTTCTTCTCTTCTACATGACTTTCTCCATTGTCTTCAAGCTTTTTTATCTTCTCCATTTCATTTTTGTTAACAACCTCCACCAAAATTGAACCTAGCTCCCTCATCTTTCACTTGCTACTTCCACCGTGTAACCTTCTTCATTTCCATAAGAAATCCCAAAACTTCCAACCTTCAAGATGATGAACGTGGGTTGTGTGTGAAGCTAGGGTTGAGTGAGATTTTGAAGATTTTGGAGCTAAATCAAGTAAGTAGCTTGTTAATCTTCATGGGCATTGTTAAATGAAACTACAATGAAGAGAAATGTAAGATTGATGACTTGATTATGTGAGTTTTATGTGTGTGCCGTGGATGATGAAAAGCCTATGTAAATGTGTTGTTTTTGTATATGTATGATGAGTAATAATTCACATATTGTTATAGATATGTTTTGAGGTAGAATGATCTTCACAAAGGGGTTAGAATGAGTGCAGAAAAATCAATGATAAATGGGTAAATGTATATGCTCTGTTTTTGGTTAATGATCATATATATATATATGGGTAAATATAAATATAAATAAATAAATAAATAAATAAATATAAATATATCATGAATTGCTTGTGAATGATTTTGAGTTGAAATTGAGTTGAAAATGAAGAGTAAATGAAGTAGAAAGGGTGATTTTTGTACAAGATGTGTTAGGTGAAGATGTTGGATGTTGTAAAATCTGGAAAAAAAAATTGAAAGATGAGTCCTGTTTGCTACTTTCTGTGAATGTTCACCGCGGTCAACTCCCGGCTTCGCCGCGACGAACTTGTAGGATTTTTATGAAGATTTCCTCTCAGGAAAAGTTCATCGTGGCCAACTCCTGGTTTCACCACGGCCAACTTGTAGGATTTTTTACGAGGATTTCCTCTCGAGAAAAGTTTGTCGCCGCCAACTCCTGGCTTCGCCACGGCTAACTTTCCTGCACAACTTAAATATGCTTCGGTATTTTGATAATATCTTGTTATATAGTTATCCAAATGGAATGATTTTTGATTTAGAGTCAACTATAGACATGGGGCTACAACTTGTCTAAAAAATCGAATTTTAATCTAGTCTCTAAGAATTTCAATTTCTGGATGGAAGTTGATTACAGAGCACTATTCCAGTATAAGAACAGTTTGAAAATATTTGGGCTATAACTTTCATATTACTAAACCTAATTGAATGATCTTGGTGTCATTATAAACATAAGAGATAGGAGAACAATTTGCTAGAAGAAAGTATTCCCAAATTACTTCATTTGCATTGTCTAAATGATCAAGAACAATAAACCTGAAAGTTAGTTTTTGGAAAAATCTGAAATGATTCATTTAGTAATGAAATTAGATTCAAAGTGTTTATTTTATGTATAAACCCTACGTGCACATGATACTTAAGTGAGTTTTGGTATTGGATTGATTTTGTGATGAGAATAATAGAGAAATACCCAGGATTGTCTTGAACATGCATTGTGCATATTTCATATACATACATGTGCATTAACAAACATTTATAATTCTGCAAAAGTGTGATATGTGTATATTGCTTGATATAGAGGAGCCACTGGAACGTCAACATCCAGATGTTGTCGAAACTTCAAGGCAATAGCTTCGGGAGCAATTTGTGAGTAACTTAGACGGTTTCACACAATTGATTGTTTGCTTTGGAATGTATTTTGAATGATGATATGAATTTGATTTGATTTTATTGATGCTAGATAATGAAGGTCCGAGACTTGATGCATGAATGTGATATTGAAGGGCTACTTGTATGTGAATGTGGCAAACTAAATGCTTCTTGACATGATTGATTGATTATGAGAGATGCATTCCATACATGAATGCATGATCAGATAATGAGAGTTGTGACATGAGTAGTCACCGAAAACGAACTTAAAGCTCCAAATGTGATTAAGAGCCAAACGCTCACTATGTAAAATGAGCCTTGTATTTCTAACGGATAAGGGACAGTATAGATGAGTCCGGTATTCACAATGGATACGGGATAATTTAGGCACTCTATCACAACAACATAATAATTGGAAAAGAGTCACAAAAGCATTTCATATACATTTTAATAAGTATGTTTGATTGTTTGAAATGCAAAATTGTCTTACTCTTAAGTGAGAATGTGATATGTGATAATTTATGCAAAATGCAAAGATGTGAATTATATGTTATATATGTGATGTGTTGCATGAATTGAGTGAACCATCGATGATGGTTACCTCATTGAGAAAAAAGTCTATATATCTCTACGATTTTTCTAAATCGTAGCCTAATCAAGAAAATAATAAGATTGAACTTAGAAATTGTTTTTGTAGGCTTTCTCAAACAAACTATGATTAATTTATTCTTTACGTTTGTTTTCATAGTGTAATGTTATTATTTTAGCAACAAATTATTTTTTTAGCCTAAACAATTATAGTGAATGGGCTACATTTTCATTTCATAGCCAAAACTATTAGCTACATTTTTCACACAATAAAACAAGGTCACATTGTAACATCCCATTACCCATGTTGAGTCTAGAACAGTATATATATGAGAGATTAGAAAATGCATTTCATGCTTATGCATTATATGATATGCACCTACACGTGAATATTGATTTTTTGCACATGAAAATAATTGTACGTGCATTCATTGATAATTTTTGGGTATAATTGTTTATAAATGTGATTATATCGAGAATTGTGGTTTTTATGTGCTGAAAATTGATATGGAGAGTATATGTACAGATTTAGAATTTTCGGTGAATTTTAAGAAAATTTTTGAAAATTTGGGTAATTTTTTTGAACTAGGAAAATTGACAAGTGACAAGACGAATGAAAAATGGTAGTAGAATTCACTGTCCAATGGCAATGGAAATTTTGATAAATGATTTTAGGATTTATTGACAAATGTCATTGAAAATAGGGAGATAATTGGATTAGAAATTGGAGACAAACAGACTAGTTATTAATAAAGGTCTAAATAGGACCATAGGGAGGTGACAAGTGGTAGTGATAAGTGTCACTACAACTCACCACTCCTCTCTCTCACGTTGTTCCTCTTTGTAAGACACTCTAATGTCTTTCATTTTACTCTTTTCTTCTATTTTACGTGACTTTCTCCATTGTCTTTAAGCTTTTGCATCTTCTCCATTTCATTTTTATTGACAACCTCCACCAAAATTGAACCTAGCTCCCTCATCTTTCACTTACTACTCCCACCATGTCACCTTCTTCATTTCCATAAGAAAACCCAAAAATTCTAACCTTCAAGATGATGATCGTGGGTTGTGTGTAAAGCTAGGGATGAGTGAGATTTTGAAGATTTTGGAGCAAAATCAAGTAAGTAGCTTGTTAATCTTCATAGGTATTGTTAAATGAAACTAGAATGAAGAGAAATGTAATATTGATGACTTGATTATGTGAGTTTTTATGTGTGTGTCGTGGATGATGAAAAGCCTATGTAAATGTCTTGTTTTTATATATGTATGTTGAGTAAAAATTCATATATTGTTATAGATATGTTTTCAAGTAGAATGATCTTCACAACGGGGTTAGAATGAGTGCAGAAAAATCAATGATGAATAGGTAAATGTATATGCTCTGTTTTTGGTTACTGATCATATATATATATATATCATGAATTGTTTGTGAATGATATTGAGTTGAAATGGAGTTGAGAATGAAGAGTAAATAAAGTAGAAAGGGTGATTTTTGAATAAGATGTGTTAGGTGTAAGAAGGAGGATGTTGTAAAATCTAGACAAAAATTGAAAGATGAGTCCTTTGTGCTATTTTTTGTGAAAGTTCACCGCGGCCAACTCCTGACTTTGCCGCTGCCAACTTGTTGGATTTTTATAAGGATTTCCTTTTGGGAAAAGTTCGACGCGACCAACTTCTAGTTTCATTGCGACCAACTTGCAAGATTTTTTATGAGGATTTCCTCTCGGGAAAACTTGCGGCCTCAATCTTTACTGGGCATTGAAGAAAGAGTTGTGGAAGCAAGGGGACACAAGTTATAAGGTGACCTCCATCGATAAAGTCCAGTTCTAAGTTAGGTGCTTAACTCAGCACATAGGAATTCAAATAAGGTAAGGACTCGTAGGGGGCTGGATTGGTGTAGTTGTTTAATGAGGTTGGATATGTCTTGGTATTTCTGGAAGTTGGTTCTGTAATGTCAAATGAGATTTATGTCATGGTTTGGCTGGTTATTGTGTTGTCTTAATTGAGGGCCACATTTGTAGGGCTCCTTTTGCTCTTTTGTAAGTTAGAATTCTGATTTGGACAAGAGATTGCAGTATGGACAATCTCAAGCTATACATAACTTCTAATTATTTATATACCTTCTCATTTACCCAAAAACAAAAGTTCACCGCAACCAACTTTTCTGCATAGCTTAAACATGCTTCGATATTTTGATAATATCTTGTTCTGTAGTTATCCAAATGGAATTATTTTTGATTTGGAGTCAACTAGAGACATAGGGCTACAAATTGTCTGAAGAAATCGAATTTTAATCCAGTCTTTAAGAATTTCAATTTCCAGATGGAAGTTGAGTACAGGGCACTGATCCAGTATAAGAACAGTTCAAAAATATTTAGGGCATAACTTTCAGATTACTGAACCTAATTGAATGATCTTGGTGTCATTAAAAACTTAAGAGATAAGAACAATTTTCTAGAAAAAAGTATTGCCAAATTACTTCATTTGCATTGTCTAAATGATAAAGAATAGTAGACTCGAAAGTCAGTTTTTGGAAAAATCTGAAATGATTCATTGGGTTATGAAATTAGATTTAAAGTGTTTATTTAGGTATAAACCCTACGTACACATGATACTTAAGTGAGTTTTGGTATTGGATTGATTTTGTGATGAGAATAATGGAGAGATACCTGGGATTGTCATGAACATGCATTGTGCATATTTCATATACATACATGTGCATTAACAAACATTTATAATTCTGCAAAAGTGTGATATGTGTATATTGCTTGATATAGAGGAGCAACTGGAACGTCAACATCCAGACGTTGTCGAAACTTCAAGGCAATAGCTTCGGGAGCAATCTAAGAGTAACCTAGACAGTTTCACGCAATTAATTGTTTGCTTTGGAATGTGTTTTGAATGATGATATGAATTTGATTTGATTATGTTGATGCCAGATAATGAAGGCCCGAGACTTGATGCATGAATGTGATATTGAAGGGCTACTTATATGTGAATGTGACAAACTAAATGCTTCTTGACATGATTGATTGATTATGAGAGATGCATTTCATACATGAATGCATGATCAGATAATGAGAGTTGTGACTTGAGTAGCCACCGAAAACGAGCTTAAAGCTCCAAATGTGATTAAGAGCCAAAGGCTCACTATGTAAATTGAGCCCTGTATTTCCAACGGATAAGGGACAGTATAAATGAGCCCGGTATTCATAATGAATACGGGATAATTTAGGCACTCGGTCACAACAATATAATAATTGGAAAAGAGTCACAAAAGCATTTCATATACATTTTAATAAGTATGTTTGATTGTTTGAAATGCAAAATTGTCTTACTCTTAATTGAGAATGTGATATGTGATAATTTATGCAAAATGCAAAGATGTGAATTATATGTTATATGTATGATGTGTTGCATGAATTGAGTGAACTATCAATAATGCTTACCTCATTAAGTTTGCAAGACTCACCAAAATTGTAACGTTGATTTTTCAGGACCAAGAGACGACTTTAACTTCTAAGAGACACTTCAAGAAGTATAGTCTTGTACTTTTGGGGAAAAAGAAGAAATGGCTCAAAGGTCGGTTAACTGAGATTGGAAGATTAGATAGAACTTTTTGTGTATTTCCTCTTTCATGTAGTGTATTTAGTATTAGGATATGATGATGTTCGTATTTGGACAATATTGAAAATTGTCAATGTAAATATTTGGTTTTATGAAATGAAAGGAGAAATTTGGGTTTTAAAATATAGTGTTTTTCATTATGATGTCTTATAAGAAAATAAAGAATGATGATGCCATGTTAAGTGAATGTTATGATTGAACGTAGCACACCATTATCATAGGTTATGTACTGGAATGTCCTCAGGGTGTTCTGGTTCGTACTTTATGGCTTTGGGGGTGCTACAAAAATCTAGACTAATAATCTCTTTTTAATAGTTTTTATCATTAAAATATAAAATAAAACCCTTTTGCAGACTCCTCTTCTGTTTATTAGACTTCTTTTTTCATAAACTCCACAAAAAAATGTAAGGTAATGAGTTTATGGTGCCTCTTTTTGGTTCGTTGCTAATTAAGCCTGTTGTCTTTCTTAAACAAAGAACGTATAGTGAAGACTTAGAGAAAAAATGGATTGAGGTATATACACAAAATTTGTGCACATCTAAAGGCTAGTATCTGATGGTTTTTATTTTGTACTTCTACCTAATAATGTAGTCTTATGACTTGTCGAGGGGTGGGTTTGATTGAGGATGACGGTTTTGGAGGTTGGTTAGGGTAATGGGGGCTAGGGCAAAGGTTGTCGGGACATTCTAGGTGTTAATCATAAGGTTAGAGGGTAGAAAGTGAGCAAGGAGGGAGGAGGAGGGAACATTTTTGGCTTAAGGTGATAGCTTTAGACATAGAGGAAGAAAGGGGGTTTAGGGCTTGAGTTGGCTAAGGTGAACAAAATAGCTTCAAAATGGGAGGAGGACAAGGAAGAATGGGAGGGTTTTTTTACTGATTTTTGGGTTAGGGGAAAAAAGTGATAGGTGTATATATTCATGATTAGAGTTAGGGGATAAGAGGGATTAGGTAGGAGCGAAGGGCTTGGAAGATTAAGAAGTCAAAGAGGATAACTGTAACACTCAGTATCTAGTTTACCCGGTACACCGAAATAAATCGATATTTGAGACTAATGTCATTAAAACCACAGAACAGTGAATAATAATTTTTGGTGACATCAAATTAATGATGTATGATAGTTTTTCAGTGGTCACAGGAAATTGTACGAGCAGATGTTTAAGAACCAGTACAAGAGTGGCATTTTTGTAATTAATGGTCAATGAGGCTTATATAAGAAGCTACTTAGAAAAAAGACAAAACATTGTCTTCTTCCTTCTCTCTAACCCACGAAAACCACCATAGAAGTTCCCTCTCAAGCTTTTCATCCCTTGTAACAAGATTGGGAAGGAGAATCAAGCCATTCGGTTAGTACAAAAAGGTAAGCCTCAATCCCGACACTTAGTTCCATCGATTTAAGCTTAGTTTTTCTCTCTTCTTGTGAAACTCACTTGATGGAATGTTGGACCCCGTCTTCGAAGCCCAACATTCGAAATCATAAAAGCATGGAGGACTCAATACTGATAACTTACTGTTCAAAATTTGGGGAACTTCCATTTCAAATTTCAGACCTGCTTCTTCAGAACATTTGTTCCCCCTTGACTTACAATTCTAACGCCACCAAAAACGCTCAATTTGGTTTAGAAATGAAGAAGTATTGGCTAAAACACCTTTTGCTCTTACAAAACCGGGACTGAAAACTAACATCAATTTTGCTTCAGAAATTGAAAATCTCAGGGGCTAAATTGAAATCTGACTCCTTCAGATAAGTAATAGCTCCATGTCTTTAGTTTAATTTGAAACAAAAATCAACTTAATTGGAGCTCTACAGATCAAAATATCTTCAAATTACTGAAGCATGTTCAAGAAATATCCAACTTATAACCTTTTTACCAATCCTCTCACTTTGATTCAATCCATCTTTTTCAATTTAATATCAAAACCTATAAATTTGGTATGGAGAGATAGAGGGATGTCTTAGGAATCCAACGTTTCAAAAATCGGGTCAATCGGAGATCAGACGAAAAAGTTATGGCCAAAAGAATGGAGAGAGGTCAAATCAGGAAAAAAATTCGAAAATCGGCCGTGAGTGCGCGGCCGCAGGGGAGCGCAAGGGCAGGTGGGCGCTAGCCCTCGCGAGCGCGAGCGCTCGCCAGAGCGAGCAGGCGGGCAGGCGGGCAAGCGCTCGCACTCGCAAGGGACTCGCTCATGCGAGCGCGCGCGGGCACTTGCCCTCGCCTAAACCGACCTTCAAACTTCTAACACTCATAACTTTTGACCCAAAACTCCAAAATTTGTAAACTTGGTATCTATGGAAAGATAAAAGACAGCTCTACAACTTCCGTGCAGGACTTAGATATAATTTCGGTCTCTAAAAAGTCCATGCAAAAGTGACTGGTCAACTAACTCATCCTAAACAGTAACAGAAATTTCAAACATCATAACTTTTCACTACATTGTCCAAAAAGGTCATACTTTATAACAATGGAAAGATAAAAAGACAATCTATAACTCTCAAGAAGACCCTAAGAACAATTTCTAATTTTATGAGGGTCAAAATGTCACTCAAAGTTTCTGTCCTGGAAAATCAAACCTAAACAACATCAAGACTTCGATCGATCATAACTTCTAGCCCCGATATCGAAAAATTGTATACTTTATGGCGTTAGAAAGCTGGAAACATAAGTTACAACTTTCATTCAAACTACTTTGACTAGTTCTATCTAGATTAGTACAGTTTTGCCATTGAAGTTTCTGAACACCATTCTTATACTTAATATGGTTTTCCAGCACTTCAACTTCACTTACTAACACATCAACTTCACATATTCACCCACTACCACATACTCTTCAACCAATTCATCTCAAACACAATTCAAATCTCCAACATGCCATTCCCAAGCAAATACTCAACAGCAAACTCAACAAGGCAGAAATATGCACATATACATTCCTTTTCGCAAAGTCATACACAATCTCATATACTATCTATCAAGCAACACAATCATACCCAAAAGGAGAATACTAGAATTCTCATTCTCATTTTCAATCATAATGAATGTTCATGCATAGCTTTAATTACATATCAACATATCCATCATGAATTAAACACAAGATACAAAATACATGAGATGCTCAATGTTTGATATGCTTGTAAAGCTATCCAAAAAGGCTAGTTACTAACTTAGTACAAAAGTATCTAATGTCTTGGAGTTTTTCCGATGCCTTGCAAGGTTCAGTGCTTGTCTTGATTTACACCTGAGGAGGAAAGTGGGGTGAGCAACTCGGCTCAGTGGCTAATACGTTTATAGCCATCGGTAATGAGCCATACAACAGGCAATAAATACACATATTTCACGAAATCCAATTCTTTTGTAATTTATCACATAAAGCATATCAAGAATTATTTTATCAATTATAACACTTTATTATGCATCATACTCAACAAGTCATAATGGAAATGCACAATCAATGGCTAGAGAGTTTCCGTGAAACAAAACGGTTTACACCGTGAACAAAACGAGTCCGATTTCTCAGGATCTTGTGGCCTCAATCGGGCAGCCGGGAAAAGGCTATAGGTCAACGTGCACGTGACTAACAAAACGAGTTTCTCTCTTGCCCAATCACAAACAAATCTATGCTCAATTTAGTTAAACGCAAAATTTCATTCTCATGCTTCTTTCAATTTTCAAATTTCTCATATTTTCATACTTTTCATTCATTTCAAAGAAACATATCCTATTTCATCATACATTTTCAAATATTCACCACAATTCAACAATTTACACAATTTAAACAAGTACACTCACATAGGGCATTTGCCCATCACACAACAACTATAAAAATATTACCTACCTAAATTGTCGAAAATCCAAGTTCAAGATCACCCTTCCTCTATCTCTTGAGTAAGGTTTTCTTGATTCCCGTCAATTAAACCAATTTCTATTTAATTCACACATTCATAGGAAAGTTCAAAAAATCAAGAATCAAAGCAAAGCTCAAATTAACTTTAAACCTAACCTACCTAGAACCCATCTAGGCTAGAAAACCAAATCCCTAACTTAGAAATCCCAAAATCCATTTGATTTCACCTTTCTCTTCTTTCTTCCTTCATTTCCAACACAAACCCTAACCTCTATTTAATCCCCTTTTTGAATCTAGCATAAGAAAGATGAAAACTTACCTTTAAAAGCTTGATTTCCTCTTCTTTTTCTTCTTCTTTCTTCTTCCCTCCAAGCTTCCTACGATTCTTCCCTTCTTTCTTCTCTATTTTCACGTTTTTTGTCTTCTCTTCTTTATGTTCTACGATACTTCTCCCTCTTCTTTCTAATTCATTTATTCCTAACATGCTTTTTAACCTATTCTTCCCAAAAATACCCCTCCTTCACTTGGGCTTTCCAAATTTGCCCTTATTTGTCTTATATGTCTCTACTTCCTTATAACACCACCTAACTTAATTCTAATTTAATCCTAACCTTCCATTCTAATTCTAATTTCTAATTCCCATTCAGACTTACTAAAATAATAAAGACTCAACTCTAAAAATATTAAAACAATTAAAGCAAAACAAAGAATAAATAAAAGTAAATAAATAAAAATAAAAAATAAAAATAAAAATAATTAAAAAAAATTTCAGGGCCTAACATGAAATGTATGGGTTTGATGATTTTGATGATGGGTTCTTGTTCTTTGATGTCTAATGACACATTAACATGAAGAAATTTCATTTTTATGGTGATTTGGGGGGCTAAATCAAAACCTAGGGTTTTGAAGTTTAAGCTGTCAATGGAGACAGATTCGTAGGTCATCCTTATGCATTTTTTTGAGCTATTTAACGTGTGAATTTGGAGAAACTCAAAACATAGAAGTTGTAGATACATATGTCTACTATCCCCTTGAAGTTTTTCACAATTTTAGGGTGAGCCAAACAAATGAAAGAGGCCCCGAATTGAAACTGGTTCAGAATGCCAGCGAGATTGAAACGAGAAATGAAAGTTAATTGTTTGAAGACTTTAGAGTTAGAATTGGATGATGAGTTCTTCTTACGAAATGCTAAAAAATGTTTCATCTAAGTTCAGTATAAAGGAAAGCTTAATTTGATGAGTATTCTGTGAGATATGGCCGACTAAGTGAAGGGTGTTTAACCTTAGTGACACAGAAGAGAACAGAAACAGGACAGGCTTATAAAAATCACAATAAATCCAAATTATATCGTTTTTTAGCCATCTTTGGATATGTGATAGCCATATGAGTCTATTGAAAATGAAGTTTTGAATCACCTTAATTGGTTGAGAAATGAATAAGTTATAAGGTTTTGAGATAGGAAGGGTCCAACTCATGACTGAATATTAAGGCTAACTGTGAATGGCAGATTTGGATTCCTTAATGACCGAATTAGAACATGGTCATAAAAAAAATGTGAATTTATGTGTTAACTAGAGGTATGGAAAGTTTGAAAAACATTGGGCCTATGTATAAGAAGTTATGCCTTCACGAATGAGACCTATACTGATGGATTAGTGAATAAAATAAAATTTTTTAATGATATGCGTTAAGAAATGAGGTTTATGTGAGAATGACTAATGTGGGTATATGTAATTTGCATGCATGTTACCCAATATTTTGTGAAAGCAGACAAAGAATAGAACTAGAAGTCGTACCTAGTACCTCTCAAGTTCAAGAAAATTTGAAAAGAAATCAGAACCACTGAGATAGCTGATGTGAGTATAATCATGCTACTATAATTGTGTAGTAATCATTTTCTTTTATCTTGCGGCTTGTTGAATTGTTCTCGAATCCATATGACTTATTTGATATATGACTCCAAGTAGTTGAGTCCAGCATGTTGTATGCCAGATTGACCAGATGATATTCAGATCCTTTGCATCTTCTGGTTTCCTTGTTATGTTGAACCTATGAATTGCGATTCTTTGATGAATCTTGTTTTTCTTGTTAGCCATGATTGATGAGTTCACCCAGCTGATAAAGTATATTATCAGACTATGTTCACATAGGTAACCCACTAGTGATGGGTTAGATTTGGGTCCTACTTAGAGAGGGCAGGCCTCCAGGGGCAAGGTTAGGCCAACCTTGTCTAGAATCAAAAAAGGGGAGATATGCCGTACTAGCATGCCTCTTTCTCTTCCTAAGAAATTCAGAAAATCAGAACTTAGAAATGAGAAAGTCAGAATTAGAAATCCTGTAGAAACCAAAATTCAAAAAGAAACCATAATTTAGAAATAAACCAGAATTCAAAAAGAACCTAGAACTCAGAATAGAAACCGGAACCCAGAAAAGAATTCAAAAACCAGATTCATGTTTTTGAATAATTCCTATTGAGCTTTATTATTGATACTCATGTTATTGCAGCATTTGATATTACTACCTGTGTATCCATTGATGCCATGTATTGTTGCTTAGAATGCCACAGACCATTCTTGTGAAGCTAGCCTTGTGTTACTTAGCCTCAGAAGCATAGTAGTATGTTTATATCTCACTAAGTCGCATTGTAGACTCACCTCTCACTATCATCATTTCAGGAGATTAGCAGATCGTACGAGAGAGAAATCCAAGTCTTTTGAGACTTGCTTGGATAATCAGACAAGTAATATTTTTGGCATGATGTTATTGTAGATGCTTATAGCTGCTCCATGGTTTGTCATAATCATATGTACATAAAACATGTATGGATATGTTATGTTATTAAGAATGATGTTGGTTGATGATATGAGATGATCATAGGTTGGCTGATTATAAGTAGAGAATGTATGTGAGAATTACAGATTTGGATCCTTACTTCTTACAACCTATTCATGCCAGATTTTTAGTAGAATATAGAAAAGTTAGGCTTACTACGGGTTTTGGTGGCATTAAGCTTATCCATTCCCTAGTGCCAACACGGTCCAAAAGACTGGTCGTGTCAGATGGTATCAGAGCCAAAGGTTGTATAAGAGTAAAGATCTTGTGATCTATATGATGGACAAAAAGTATTAAAGAAAAGTTATGATGTAAATATGTATATGATATGAAATATGCATATGATATTATTGCATGAGCATGACACCATGGAGCATAGGATCTGCATTACTTTGTTAAATCATTGTGTCTAAATGATTTTAATTTTCTCCATATTAGAGATGCCTCCTAGAAGAAGAATACCTCCTCAACGAGGACGAGGTCATCCTAGGAAGGGGGAAATTCCGACTGCTGTACCTGATGTTGAATCGGTACAGCAAGAACAACAAGCAGAAGGTCTCCACCCAGAGTTAGGAGGAGATTAGAGATAGAAACTGAACCTGAACCCCTAGCAGCTCAAGGGGAAGATGTTAGAACCTTACAACAAAGAATGAAAGCCTTAGAAGCAGAGAACCGAGCCTTAAGAGAAAGGCAGGAGGTTCTAGAATTGAGAGAAGAAGTAAGAATACTT